>JARYHS010005557.1:6341804-6589653 GCA_031002005.1 Vandiemenella viatica | reverse complement strand
TTCTAACCACAAATCTAGAAAAGGTTCCAAGATAACTACTAAATCACAAAAGTTCACTTTCAGAAAATTTTAAAGTTTTATGTTCAAAGTCACATTTACTAAAATTTGCATTTAACCGTTGAGTAGGCAAATCGAACACTCTTTTCCAAAATATTGCAGATTGTGGAGAGAAAATTTTACCAACCGAACCCCTTTTGTAAATTTATAAGTTCATGTTAACAGTTATCCTCCCAGGCTATCACACCAAAGTACCAACATGGCTGACTCAATGGCGCCAACATTCAACCAGCTACTTCACGCTCCGATGCAAACTGACGCAAGCTCACTCACATAATTCTCCCAGGATACAGACAAGACGAAATCCAACGAAAGACCCGGTCACATGTAAAGCACTAGTTTATATAGCAAGTGGACAAACCAATGACGTAAGCAGCTGTATCACATCTTTTCGCTTCCGCGAGACCAAAAGTGTGTGTAATTTATTTGACGACCCAGATTATTAAAAGTGTTTAAACTTTGACAGTGTCTAGACTTATCTGCTAGAAGTCCAACGGCAGTTTAGTGGGAAATTTAGGGTGATTAGTTTTAAAGTTTTATTTAATTTCCGCGTGGTGATACAAAGTTCTGAAGTAGGGGATTAACCCAAACGTTTGAATTTTTATATTGACAATCAACGACAATCTATCTTTCAAAACCTTAATTACCAGACAAATGCTAAAACTTTTTACTAAAACCATTATATGTCTGTAATCGTCTTAATTAGGGCTATCTACTGATATAAATTTCAAATTAATATTCCTTTTAATAAAAAAAAAGTTCATTTTAAAACTGCTAATTAAACTTTACCAAATTTGTTAATTTTACTGCCAAATTATTCGGAACAATGCTGACTATAGCTGGGGATAAAAGTTCAGTTGTCGCTTTACTCGATTTAAAGATATTAAAAATCTTAGAATTTTACTTTTCCGATCGCGTGTTTTAAAATGTGAATATCTCTTAAAATAAACGTTTCCTGATATGATAAATACACTTTAAAATGATTTTTATGGCGAATTGTAACTGTAGGAACGATTACAGGGAAATTCCTTAAAGTTGAACTACTCTTCTCGAAATTTCTAAGTCCAGCCAAAGCAAAACTAGAATTTGCCAAAATTCTAAGGTTCTTACACATAGATGATGGCAGCTGGTATCTTCCCAAATGTTGTATTATACGTGTTCCATCTTTTTTTTGTTTGCCGACCTCAGGCAAAATCATCCATGGTAAGTGATGGGTTCAACTGACCTATCCTTCCTTTATTATATTGAAATTTTGGTCACTGTTGTACCATTAATACAAGTGTAAGTGTAAGAGCATGTTCTGAATTCCAACAGTAACAGAGGGAGTGAAATACTTAAAACATCAGCCATCTTGCAGGTCTAGTTCGTAAACAATTCTGTTACTCCTAATGCACCTGCTGCAATTTCATTTTTTTCTTTCTTTTCATCCCCTTTTTATATGGTGGTTCTTTCTCCCAAATTTTTTTTTTGTTTACTTGTTTGTTTGTTTGGTTCTCATTTACATGAAAGTTATGCAACATCTTTTTTTTTCCCCCTTTCGAACTATGTCCCATTTGTCAGCTAAGAGAATATAAAATAGGTTCTCGAGCAGCATCTAACAGCACATTATACAGCAAATGTCACCCTCCCCCCCCCCCCCACCCTAAAGAAAAATTCCTTTATTTTTAAAAATGCACACTACATCTTAAGCACAACTATTCCTGTCTTCTTGATCTATTTGCTCATAGTTATTCCATTCTGTTTTTTTTTTTTTAACCAATATTTTTAAATACTTTAAATATGGTCTATCAACATGTTAAGTGTGGATCCAGTTCATTATTGCTTATGGAATAATTGTTTTATCATAACAATACCTAATGTGACCATTTATCTTTTTCATCACAATGGAATGTCTGTGGATTTTTTTGTTAGAGTGGAACGCCTTAAGAATTTTGTATTTTTTTTTCTAGTTTGTATTAAAAACAAAGAACACTTTTAATAAGTAGTACCTAGCCTTAGTGTCCGACATCTAACTAGCTAGTTGTTTTGTATTTATTGCTGGAACAAATCAGTTTCAAAATATCGGATCTAGTTTTCAAGTAGGAATGGAGGCCATTACAAGATTTGTTGATGTTAGTCTCAGTAATCAAACTGACTCTAAAAACTTAGCTGTGTTTTGTTACTTGTCCATATTTTATTTACCACAGGAAAAAACTATTTTGAACAGACACATAATGTACTCGGCAGCAACATGAAAGTTCGTACAGCTGAGACTGTTAGCAGGGAAGTGTTGAAGTAATTCTGCCGAACCTTCAGCACCAGTATTCCAGTAAGTGATTTTTTGATCTGTGACATAGTTGTAAATAAGCGAAAACTCCTCGAAAATTCCCGTGTCCTGGCTGATGCTAATAAATTCTCGCATGATAATACACCGACTCGACCACCGCACGGCAAAAACCACATCGTAGGTAGATATATTAAACAGCAGTCTTGTTTGTGAAAGCAGGACACTTATGGGATAGACAGCTTGAAAGTGGGACATATTGTCATGTTAATTTCTCACCGTACACCTTGATTATTTTGGTATGCAACATTTTGTTTGTTATGCAAACATTTTATTTATATATATTAAAAATTCCTATGCAACATTTTCAATGCTACGCAAACATTTTATTTATATATATTAAAAATTCCTATGCAACATTTTCTTTGTTACGCAAACATTTTATCTATATATATTAAAAATTCCTACTTCCTAATTTTTTAACAACTTCTTTTCCCTTTCAGTATTTCCTCTTTCTTTCACCATGTTTTCTCAAACTCTTCAGATGGTGGGTATTTAGTGTTTACCCTTTGCTATAGTACCTATAATTACAGAATAATGTTTCACACCAAAATATCGTAAACTGGGTTCGTCTTTGGTAAGGATGGATCTAGTTTGATTTCCCGTTTGCAGTGTAAAGATTTAGGTATTTTCCAAAGATAAAGAAATTTTGTCTTCCTGTAGCAGATAATTCAACCTGACCCAGTGCAAAAAGAATTTGCTGTAACGGTAAGACTATTCATTGGGGTTTAAAAAAGGCATTTCAGTATATTATTCACGCATACAAATTGTGAGTTGTTCGTAGTGAGCACGGGTGGGCAAGCCTCTGGTTCGTCGACCATCTCACAGAGCACATAAATACCGTCGCCATCTTGAATGGAAGGCACGAGAAGATGTAGAGGGGGGTGCCCATCTGTTGCCTCCTATTAGCCATTGTCCCTTTTGGTTATACAGTTATCCTCTTGTTCATTTTTTTTTTTTTTTTTTTTTTTTTTTTTGTAACTGCTTTAAGTCTCTTTTAACATCGAGGTCTTTAGAGACGGGAAAGGATGGGGGGCAAAGATGGGGGCAAGGAATGGGAAGGAATTCAGCCATGGCCTTTTGAAGGAAGCATCTCGGCATTTGCCTGGAGTGATTTGGGAAACCATGGAAAACCCAAATCTGGATGCCCGGACGGGGATTCGAACCGCCGTCCTCCTGAATGTGAGGCGAGAACGCTAACCGTTACACCGCCCCGCTCGGTTCCTCCTGTTCAATGTTAGTTAAATTATTCAGTCTGTGAAACTTGAATGATTGACAGTCTCCACTCACACATTCATAATACCAAGAGTTGATACATTCAAACATTTGATCAGATTGTAAATGTGATAGCCATTCAACTATTCATTGTTTTAATCGTTTTCAGTCTTTTTGGTAATCTGTAGCTATGCGTATGAAGAAATCATGAATTATTCAGAAACCTTCAGTTGGTAAGCCTGTAACTCAATGAGCATGTTGTGTGGTTTCCTTCCACTATACATTACTTAGACAGTGCAGATAAATGGACTTTTGGTTTTATAATTAAATACTCATTCAATCTATCTGTTGTGTTCAGAAAGCCATTTTCAGTCAAATTAGTAACCAGAGTTATTTCAGGTGATAATTGTGTGGAATAAGTCTGTGATGTATCGAGAAGATAAGCTTTCTGTAATTAATATTGCTGTTGAGAGCATAGTCACCCTGGTGTCAAATATGCTTGAAGTTAGATTAAATTTAGCAAATTGTAGCTAATTGTTTTGGTATATCTAATTTAACATCTTAAATTTCTTGCATAACCAAAAAGATAAGTATAATAGATTCGGATTGTTGCTAAAACATATTGTAGACCTTTTTCTGTCTAAAAAATAAGTGTTATATTTTTGTTAGTATTAAAGCGTAAAAATAACAATCTGATAGTAATACAACAAATAAATATAATAAATAAATAAGTAATAGTAAAGATCTAACTTTTGCTGCTGAATAGTATTGATCCTAAACATTTCGACCGTAGATGTTACTTCCGTATATCATTAGTGGGGTTCGGAGCTTTCTGACCAAAAAAATAGAGAAATATGCATGCAAATATGACCTTAAAAAGGAGTAAATATAACCTGAAAATAACACTATCTGAGCCCCCAACTCTCCGTACTCTCCAAAGACCTTACCTTTTCACCAACCCCTACATCTGACCATGCCAACTTAGTCCGGGACTACCGTTCATTCTGCCGAACACTCCGCTGACGGTACCACTTTGCCACTCGTGTCAGTGAACCCGGGCCTCAAGACTACCTGCAACCCAGTCTCCAAAAATTCAAACCACTATCCACACTTGACTGACCTCCTGTTCCCCAGAATTATCCCACACCAATTTTTTAGGAATTGTTATCCACCACAGTTTGGCTTCCCCTGAAATCCTTGGCGAATACTAGCAATCTCAGCCCAGCTGAAACCCATGTCAGAAAACAGCTTTCAACTAACCCAGACCTTATCATTCTACCCACTGACAGTGACTATGTGGCTGAAGCTCTTCGTCAGTTGTCAGATGCCAACACTTACTGCCGCCTGGCTGAAGATACCACAACAGCTGTCAACAAAAAAATACAGGAATATGAACGCCTCAACGGGCCCCTCCAAGGTCTCACTCCTCTTCTTACCACGTACGCCTCCCAAAATCCATAAGCCTGGCGATGCAGGACGTCCCATTGTTGTGGCTTATGGATCTCCTACTGAACGAATCTCAGCATTCGTGGACCAGCACCTACAGCCTATAGTCTCTCAGCTCCCCTCCCACATCCAGGACACACAACACTTTATTTTCCTTCTTTCCACCATACCCACACCACTTCCTTCCGACTCCATCCTGGTAACCATTGATGTCACATCACTGTACACACACATCCCACATTGCTGTGGCATTAGTGCAACGGAATACCTTCTGGACCAGTGCCTTCCGAACAGCTGCCCCGGGCCATCTTTCCTCACCACCTTGGCTGAACTCATACTTAGCAACTGCTACTTTTCCTTTGAAGGCAGTATCGACCACCAAACCCGTGGCACTGCATTGGGCACTCGCATGGCCCCCTCTTATGCTAATATCTTCATGGGCCCCCTGGTCAGGCCACATTCTTGGATGTGGTCCTATGGCCACCTCAGTCCACACCAAGCCCACCAACTCACAGCAGTACCTCCCTAATGGAATATTCAAGCGCCTCACAAGCATTGGTATCCCACAACCATTCCCCAGCAAGCAACTTTCACGAGCCACATTCCAGCCTGCTTAATCTATTGACTACCCCTCCCAAACCAACCACAGTCCAGTCCTGGTTACACAATATTTCACAGGACTTGAATCCACCAACATAACCCTTCGGCAGGGTTGTGATTTCCTACTAACCTGCCCAGAAATGAGATCCATTCTTCCAAAAATCCTCCCTGGCCCTCCTAGAACTTGTTTCAGCAGACCTCCCAACCTCAGCCAGCTACTAGTCCACAAACACAGCCTTCCTCATCCCATCAGACAGCCCCAAGGATCCTTCCCATGCAACAGACACCGCGACATTCACCAACCCTATCACTGCCAAGAGCTTCTCTGTCATAGGACACACCACCTGTGAAACCTCCCACGTAATATACCAGCTAACCTGCAAACACTGCCTGGCTTCCTACATAAGTTTGACCACCAATCCGTTAGTCATTAGCATGAGTGGCCACAGTCAGTTTTTACTCGGAATCCAAAACATCCAGTAGCTATCCATGTCATCTCCCACGACACTAATAATTTCAATTCTTGTTTCACGGTCTGTGCTATCAGAGTCCTCCCTAATAGCAGCAGCTCCTCTGAACTCAGAAGGTGGGAACTTGTCTACCAATACAAAGTAGGCACAAGGCAACCTCCTGGTCTCAATTTGAGATAATACCCAGTCAGTACATTTTCTTCCCTCTGTCATCTCCTTGCCTTCATCCCTACTGTCTTAATTGAAGCACCACATACCAGAGGTGATGTTCAACTGCATAGATTCTTTAATTTTATTTTTAAACTAAGGAAAAAGGAAACTGCTTTAGGCAAAATAATTGCAAGGACAACTAACACTAGACAAAAAAAGGGGGGGAATAAAGTAAATAAATACGGACGGACAAATTTTGAAAAATAAAATCAGGTAATTAGTTAAATGACAGTATTATATGTTGTTCTCTCGTCGCTTAATTTTATTTTTCCATTTTCAGTTTTATTTTGTTTACTTATTTACTTTTGCTTACTCAGGTTTAAGAATTAGATAAGATAGGGAAAAAATACCAGTCACTTACCACAGATGAAAACAGAAGGGCAAGAAGAACACGTAAAAAACACAAAAACAAACCAATTGCACAATACGTCGACATTCATGCCACTGCATTAAAGATCTTAAGGGTATCCCAAGGCCATGTAATCCTCTCAAATTATATATAAATCAAAGCAAGAAAAAAGTGATGAAATGTGATACCAATAATAGTAGATTACATATCCTCTTCAGTTCCGAGGTATCATATATGATACCTCCAGAAATTATTTTTTTCTCGGGCCTCTGCATAGCTGAACCTTTTCTGGCCTATGGTATCATCTACGATACACATCGCGCTTCTCACAGCTCATTCGTTTGATCTTCTGCCGAGTGTCACAAGGTGGCAGCACTGTTTTGAAACTTGGGATTCTGCAGCTGCACAGCATGTCTCGTCGAAATAAAGGTAGAGTCATATTTTTTTTTCCATTTAAAAGGGTTTTCACGTGCTTTAATAACTTATTAAATCTGTACAGACATTTACCAGTTAAAATCAAACTATAAATTAATGTTATAACGAATTTAAAAACTTTAAACTTTTAGGTATCATATATGATACCTTGGGACTCAATGCCTACTTTGTAGGTATCATATATGATACCTTGGGACTCAATGCCTACTTTTTTTTACATCAGTGGAAGTGTAATTAAATATTCTTTTCACTTGATTTCCAGGCTTGACTGATGAAAACATCACTGAGCTGGTCAGTAGAATTAATCAAGATTATTCTGGCATGGAGTTTGATGAATCTGATGACGCAAACAGATCAAAGTGCCTCTTGTTCAAATTCGACAAACAAATGAGTTCTGGAGGCATTCAGATGAGTAAGAATAAGTATGTTACCAAAGTAATTACTTTTTTCCCACTAGATAGTTTATTTAGAATAATTATTTGTCACTTTTAGTTTTCAGATCGGTGACACCTCCAGATCAAAGTGAAGAAAGTGCTTCAGAAAAGGAAGCCCTGCCTCTTGTTCAAATTCGACAAACAAATGAGTTCTGGAGGCATACAAATGGGTAAGAATAAGTATGTTACCAAAGTAATTACTTTTTTCCCACTTGATAGTTTATTTAGAATAATTATTTGTCAATTTTAGTTTTCAGATTGGTGACGCCTCCAGTGAACTCAAATCGAACATTGTTGGCAGCAGCTCAGTAGCCACAGGTGAACTCACTACTGACAGGAATTGCTTTAGCAAATTTTACAAAAAAATAAAATTAAATTAAATTGAGACAAATAATATTAACAGTGATCCATGTTCTAATATCAAGAAAAGAAAAACTACTTTGAATATTTTTATTGTTGTAATTTTGTTTAAATATTTTGAATTGTTTACTTCGCAATTGTTGAAAATTTTTATATTACTTTTTATATTACATTTGTATGTTGGCCTATCTACAGACCTACAACAAATCTGAAGATTATGTGTATTGTTTATGACTTATTTATTTGTAATAAAACAGCATGAAGCAGTAAAGTTGTGTATATAATTTACCTGCTTGAGTCCCAAGGTATCATATATGATACCATCTATAAAAAATTAATTATTGTTTCAAAAAAATTTTCATGGTCATTCATTGTTAACTAGCATTAACACAAAGTAAATAACACAATAGTAGTTCACTTGCACTTTTATTATGAGCTCGGGACTGAAGAGGATAAAAAACTAGGGTCAGATGCGATAAGAGAAGTTAGTGAATTTGCCACTTAGGAAGTAAAATTACAAACAATGGCCAAAGCAGGAATGATGTTATTAGCAGAATAGCACTAGCAAACAGGGCCTTCATGAAAAAGAGAAATCTTCCAGTTTCAAATATTGATCTAGGAATTAGAAAGAACTTTTTAAAACTAAGTGTGGAGCACAGCCCTTTATGGCAGCAAAGCAAGGACTTTAAGAATACCAGAAAGAAGGAAAATTGAAGCATTTGATATGTGGTGCTACAGAAGGATGCTGAAAATTAAATGGACAGTTAAAGTACAAAATGAATGAGTTTTTGAAATGATGGGAGAGGAAAGAAGTTTGTAGAAGAGTCAAACAGAAAGAAGAGACAGGTTGGTAGGTTATATTTTGAGACAAACTAGATTGGTTAACTTGTTATTGCAGAGAAAAGTTGAAGGTAAGAACTGCTGAGGAAGACCGAGATTAGAATATATGAAGCAGATAGTTGAGGACGTGGCTTCTAAGGGGTACGTTGAAAGGTTAGCACAAGATAGGAACAGATGGGGGGGATTTGATCAAACCAGTTGAGAGACTGATGACAACAACAAAAAACATAAAAGAGGGAAATCAAAATGTTAGACTAGGAAATGCAGTATCAAAAGAAGTGAATGTAAAATTGGGAGTTCCACAGAGTAATGAATTGAGGCCATTACTATTTAATTATTCTAGTGAATGATTGGGGTTGATGGTTTACTATCAGAAATTAGATTGTTTGCGCATGACATAATGGTAAATGAGAGAACCAAAACAGTAAATGACATAACAGTTGCAGGGCGATCTTCTCACTGGTTTTGTAAACATGGGATGAAGATAAATACAAAGAAGAGTCAGCTTATTAGATACACAAATAAAAAACAAAAGGTTAATTATGAATATAAGGTGGGGAAAGAATTGCTTGCTGAAGACTTGAAATGTAAATATCTTGGCATTACATTTGATAACAAGCTTAACTGGGCAGGACACATTGGACAGGTGGTAGGGAAAGGTTTCAAAATTCTGCACTTGTTGGAGAGAGTGATGAGGGGATGTACGAGAGAAGTAAAGGAATTCGGTTACAAAACTTTGGCCAGACCATTACTTGAATATGGTAGTGTAGTATGGGACCCACATTATGGGTATCAAATACATGAGTTGCAGAGGCGCAAAGAAGGGCTGCTAGATTTGTCTCTGAAATTACTGGAGGGAGAAGGAAGAAAAAAAATAAAAAAGCACTGACTAATGATAAGAAGACAGAAGGAGGGTCAAGATAGTCATTGGAGCGTGTTAGGTGATAAGTTACATTATTTCAGGCAGGAGGGTGTAGGAAGATTTTCTTTCGTATGCTAGGAGATCAAAGATTGGAAGAAGTTACCATGAATTTAGGAATAATTTACAAAACATGTTGAAGCAATATGAAGTTTAAATTAGTAAAGGACAGAAGTAGATCAGTACAGGAAAGTGGGGAAAATGGGTGGATATGGAAATTGCCCCCATAGCGCGTGCTCCATCGCAATTAGATTAAATTATTCCCGACAAGCAAAATCTTACTGGAGACCACAGGCAGTTTAACCCGTACGAATCAGTAAGCAAACTTTCAAAGTACTGTAATGTATCAAAACCCCCACAGTGCGACACTTACCTGTTACTGCAGTAGTGGCAGACGAAGGGGTACGTCTCCGTGATGGAGGGCGGCGTGACGCGGCTGGGTGCGGAGGGACGCGACACGAGCTGTCGCCGCACCTGCCTGGCCAGCTCCGTGTTGTACAGCGGGGGCGCGCGTCCGGACGGGGAAGTCGCTCCCGGAGACCTCTGGATCGTCCGCCGCGCCGTCAGTTTCTGCAGAAGGCTGAGTGTCGGCTTGTTCAGTCTGCGGACACGTTACCCGTATGTGATGTATAACAATCAAACTGAATAAAGCGATTTTTTAAAATATTTTCTTGGATTAGAAAGAAATTGTAGAAAATGTTAGGTCCAATGAAGAGAGTGAATTTGCTACTCACTATTTTGGCTGATGTCAAATTTCCAACAAACAGCGCTAGTTTTTTTTAAGTGCTGTCATCACTGATGTATTTTTTACTTATATGTAACAAAGAACTGTGCGTATCTCAGTGAACAATGCTATTTTCGAGCTGATTTTCTAAAAGGCAATCTTAAACTAGCTGTAGCACACTATTTGTGTTGTTGTCATTGGTAGATAGCTCTGACAAATGCTCACAAAGGTTTTTTATTCTTATTATTGATTCTTTTTTGTGTGCTCCAGTTCGCCGAAATTATTGCAGCTGGGACAGGAATGACGAATGAGAGCGAATCAGCTCTGGACTTTTGGGGGGGCCATTGTAGGGTTCACCTGAAAACATTTCAGGAAACTATTTAACACCAAATCCTGAATGACCAGATGAAAAACTGGATACTGAGACCAAGCGTAAACTGCTCATGCATTAGGCTCAGTTTGTGTAGCTACACCAGAATGATAACTAACAGTACCACAAGTCAATACAGGGCAAATGCTCTTTCTACGAATAATGATAAAACATGAAATTATTTGATTGGCTTGCATCACAGCCCTTTTCTCTGTATCAATACTGTAGTTGTGAATATAAAATAAAAAAAAGATAGCGCAGCAAGTCAACCTAACCACAACTGATAAGAGGGCAACAACCTATAGCAACCAAGAGCTTGATGCCGAAACTAATAAATCCGTAACAATATTACGTGCACAGTAAATTCTGTCCTGAGGTTGACTGCCGTGCAAAAAGATATCATCATCTGGGCTAAGTTTTACAAACATCTTGGCTATACCTGGATGTGATAAATATTGCAAACCTTTCTAAGTCAACGGGAATTAATTCCTGAAATTAAAAATATAATCCAGTTGTTTAGAAGTAAGCCTATGTAAGACGAAAAGCTTATGCTTCGGGTGGAGTTCTGCATAAACACATTGTCTTACTCTGACCGTGTGTAGCCTTGGATGTAACAGTTTTGGCTTAAATAGAATAATAAGGTCGCAACACAGATTTTAACCTAAAATCTATGAAAAGGTAAAGTTCAATAAATAGTTCATTACCATTTAAACAATTATATTCTTCCATATTTCACAAGGCCAAAAACTGTACAGGCAATCAGACGACTTTTCCAAAGTAATGTTTTACAAGTTTGATTAACCAGTCGAGCCGGACCACACCCCAATAGTTCAAAGAATTAAATCTCTAGTTGAAGAAAGCCAATAAAAGTTCGTCACGCGCTCCCATTGTTCAAAATTTTAGTTAATTGAGACAATCCAGAGGCTTCACTTGGAGAAATACTATTTTAACACGACATTATGGTTAACTTGAACAAAACAAGCGGCATTATTCCAAAATAAAACTTCACAGACTACTGAAGCTAACGTGGTGTCGCGTCGATTGCTACTTTAAGACTGACTCGCTCGCTGTGGCTACTAACCAGGAAAGGTCTGGTACTCACAGAGCGTGGGAAAACCTAGTGGCTGCACTTCCCATGAGTATCTCCCCGATAACTGATCAGTTTCTCATCTCACATCTGAAGGTTTCATCATCTCATTTGACCTCGACCATAAAAATAATTCTATCTCCTTGAAACTTTACAAATCGCTAGATCTTTAAATAAATGTTAACTTTAGTTATTATGAAAAATATCCTAACTTTACTCATTTAGCCGAAAATAAATAATTTATATATGGACTTTCACACTCCAGGCAAATGCCGAAGAATGTTGAAATTGAAAAATATTGAAAATACTATCTTGAAAACTGTAAAACTGGTTTCTAACTTGAATAAACATAGAAAAATTACTTTGAAAATGAAATGCACTAATATTCTATCCACTCTAACTCGTGGTTCTGAGAACAAAATTTTGTCACGCAGTTACAAAATTTAACAGATAGCTTACACCTAACAAGTGCAAACTCCTACATGAATCTTAAACTAGCTCTATTAATCTCAAACAATTGTATAAAACTGTTGAAACAAGTTGTATAAACTTCACTCAACACAGCAGTGGGTTATGTAAAATCGGGAATCAAAAAGTGACTTCCTGCAATTTCCTGCTGCGAAGAAGTCCCAGGACAGGCAGTATGTAGAATATGAGCAAATGCAGAGTGTTGCATTTGTTTACAAACACAAAGGAAGTGAGGGTGAAACCTACTGCCTTCCATACGGGCTTATTCTTCTTAAAGGCACGAAAGGGGCCGACAAGTTTCATGCCCGATATGCAGAGGTCTGTATATGAAAGTCCCGGGTTAATTCTCAATCTGCTCGTTTGGATTTGAGCAACACTTCCAGTTCCTCCAATCGGCAAATAAAGAACTAAATAAATGGCGTGCAAAATAGGGTCTAGTGTTTCTAGATCTATATATCATCTATGGTAAATTTTTTTAAAACTGAATTCTAAACAAAATGTGAACAGTGACTGAAGAACAGAAGGAAGTCATGATCCAAATTCCAAGAAATATGTTTCTGAAGTGACAAGAGGTTGAACTCGCAGTTCTGACATATTAGAACGCCTCTTTGAGTACTCACTGCAGTGCGCCAGCAGTGAGCCCGCGCTCAAGGACGTTGTTGACCGCCCGGTCGAGCAGACCGCCGAGAGTCGTCGAGATGTGCGTCTTCAGGCCCTCCGCCTCCTCGGTGCAGCTCAGCGGAGACGAGTCTGTCGCTGCCATGCTGCTACGAGGGACAAGTCCACGTTACCAACACGACACATTCGACAACAAAACACTAACAAATTAAAGTAATATCGCACAGTTAATGACAGATCCTACTCTCCTCTCCTTACAAAAGTAGAAACATACTATATCTCTGATCAAAGACAAGGAAATTTGAGCCAGAAAACAATCATTAACATGTAATGGGAACCTACAGAATATTCACCTACAGCAGTTTCAGTAAACTATGGAAAATCAAAATCCAAGTGGATAAAGTAGAGATCCTCGACTCCCTGGATTGGGAAGTAAGACAGTGTTAAATGATTCCTCAGACTTCCACAGCCATCTTTGTTCATGATTAATTGACTTTCGGGTTATGCCGCGTTGTTTGTTTAATTACCTGAGCTTTCGGCTGTCATCCTACAGCCTTCGTCAGAGATACTGTTGATGTTGACATAGCAACGAGCGCCAAGCATCGCAGAGTAAAAGGCCACTATCTTCATTGATGTTGTTGATATTTTTTAAAATTTCTGCTGCCTCTTTCACCCGTCGGGGCCACCACTGGTCCTCTCTCCACAGTAGCCTCGTTTCTTGAAATTTTATTTCATGCCCGGTATTAATAGCATGGCAGACGACGGCAGATCTGTCGCGCCGATATAAACACTGCCACAGCTGCAGGGGATTTCGTAGACACCCATAAGCTTACGGGTGTTTACGAAATCCCCTGCAGCTGTGGCAGTGTTTACATCGGCGAGACAGGTCGCACTGTGGCGGAGAGACTTAAAATATAACAATAGCAACAAATCAGCCATAGTCCGCCATGCTATTAATACCGGGCATGAAATAAAATTTCAAGAAACGAGGCTACTGTGGAGAGAAGACCAGTGGTGTCCCTGACGGGTGAAAGAGGCAGCAGAAATCTTAAGGAATTCCAACAACATCAATGAAGATAGCGGCCTTTTACTCTGCGATGCTTGGCGCTCGTTGCTATGTCAACATAAACAGTATCTCTGACGAAGGCTGTAGGATACCAGCCGAAAGCTCAGTTAATGAAATAAACAATGCAGCATAACCCGAAAGTCAATTAATCATAAGACAGTGTTGCTAAAATATTGCCATGACTGTAGCTACTTTTAAACTTTTAATTGGAACTTTAGTCTGACAGCTTTATTTCCATTACAGGAATTACACCTTCAACATCAGTGAAAACAATACTGTCACCAATATTTCATATATTAACCAAATCGATAAACTCCAAGCCATTTTACAGGGTCTTGGATTTAAAAATATCTTATTTAGTACCTGCTTTTTAATAGCCTCATTGAAATGACACTAAAATTTAATCAAGGTGTTGGACATTCTGTCTTAGCACAACAAAGTATTTTCCAGGTATAGCCCATACTTTTACCTCTGGCAAAACGGGGAGAAAAAACTCTCATTACTCTAACACCCTTTTGAAATAACTTCAGTTTAACTGTAAAGTTGTGCAATTTCTTAAGGGGGTTAGGTACAGCTAACACATACAAATGTTAGTAGAAATTGAAGTTTCATTTTCTAAAAATCTATTCAAATCTGAGATTTCAAATTTCATAGCTCCAAAGAACAGTTATAGTTTCTATATAAAAATTGATTTTTAAAATAAAAATGTTATTTATCAATATTTTAATGTACCATCCAAACAGACAGTTAAAAATATGTCATCATTAAGGTCTTTAATGATAGAAAGGATAATATTTGAAATTTTGCTGAAATCTTTTTTAATCTTGTAAACTAATATCTAGGCAATTACTTATACCAATAATATAACACATTTAACTTTATACTTGTTTTTAATAAAAAAAATTCAAGAAATTAAAATACTTTTTATAGGCATATCTTCCTTTTGTGAAAAGCTGCATAAACAGTAATGGTAGGGACTGTAGTAATTAGTATGTAGAACATGTGGTTTTTTTTTGCTTTATGCATCGTTGATGGCTAAGGTTATTAGAGGCGGGATGGGACTGGGGACGGGGAATGGGAAGGAATTCGGCCATGGCCATTCTGAACGAAGCATCCCAGCATTTGCCTGCAGTGATTTGGGGAAACCATGGAAAACCCAAATCTGGATGCCCGGACGGGGATTCGAACCAGCATCCTCCCGAATGCGAGGCCAGAATGTTAACCATTCACCCCCCACGCTCGGTATGTGGGGAAAAAAAGGTTATCATTAAAATCAACTGATGAATCGCTGTTTTGAGATATTTGGTTTACCTTCAGGTGCTGTAGATTTAAGTGGCTGTCAATCGTGCAGGACTTCCCTTAATCACGCGTAACACCCACAATGTCAAAGATATTTAAATAATTGTTTCACCAACATTACAAAAACAAAAACTATATTTTTGTAATCAAAAGAATTTAAAAAAAAAAACCTGGTAACTGTACCTACCCCCTTAAGACAACATAAAGAAGAATACTTTTAAGAGAAACTAATACCAAAATGGACCACGTAACTGCAGCAAATGGGAAACACAGCAGATAACTGAATAGGTATACTAACATCAAATGTGCTCTGGATTACAGAGGACGTACACATTTTTATTCCTTACAAGAAGCATCGTTTCTGAAACATTTAAAGCTTTAGGTAAGCAATAAAAAAAACTCACCACATGAAATTACATAGGTCTGAAGGAAACACATTTACATCATATGGTCAGCAAATGTTATTTGAACTGAATTTTAACTCCTCAACTGCCCCGTCAAGATTCCCGAAGGAAACCGCCACCAATACCTATCCAGAATCCCCACCACCATCACAAGAGGGAGTCCAGACATATTCTCAAACTTAAAAACAACAAAGCACCTGGAGAGGATGGTATCAATGCGGAACTACTGAAAAACTTGGACCAAATTCACTTAAAGAACTCGCACAAATCACAGAGATCTGGCAGACAGAAAAATTATCCGAAGACTGGAAAAGAGCTATAATCCATCCACTACACAAGAAGGAGATAAAACGGACATCAATAACTACCGAGGGGTCTCCCTTGAAGTTGCATACAAAATTCTTTCAGCCTGTCTTTTCAAAAGAGTACAATATCAACCACAAAATTGGCAAGTACCAAGCTGGCTTCAGCATAGAACAAATATTCAATTTAAAAAATACACTAAAATATAAAGCACTCAGGAACAGCCCGGTCATTTGCTCCTTTGTAGATTTCAAAAAGGCATATGATTCAATCGACTGGCAATTTCTCTTCAATAGCCTCGAAGAGCGAGGGCTCGATCCATATACCCCAAACCTCACTGGCACAACCTCCAAACTGAAATTCATGGGAGAGATATCTGAACCGTTTCAGATCATTACCGGCATTCGACAGGGTGATGGTCTGTCCCCGATACTCTTCAACCTTGTTCTGGATAAAGTCATCCGAGAATGGGAGAAAGAACTTAAACACCAGAACTATTGGAAACCTATACAACTCGGACAACGTAAGAATGATATTAAAATTTGCTGCCTAGCCTTTGCAGATGATTTAGCCATACTAGCAGATGATGAGACCACAGCAATTAAACAGGTAGAAACTCTCAAAGAATGCACTGAAAGAGTAGGCTTACAAAAATCCTTCCAAAAAACTAAGTTCATCTGATCGAAACACCATACTCAAAATCTTGTCACAAAGTATGGACAAATTGAGATAGTCCCATATTTCAAATATCAGGGAGAAATCATCGAACCCACAGGAGGAGAGAAAATAGCACTGAAAGTTCACATGCAAAAACTTAGAAGAGGCTACGGTAGAACCTACAACATATATAATAAAAAATGTTTGTCCATATATACAAAAGTCAGACATTACAACACAGTTATCAAACCTGAAGCCCTGTACGCCAGCGAAACTTTAACACTACACAGGAAAGGTGACCTAGAAAGCATTTTGAAAGAAGAACGCACAATCATAAGAAAGTTCCTTGGCCCAAAAACAGATGACGGATATAGACTTAAATCTCGAAAAGCAACAGAAACACTGTCAAACCTCGCGGCAGACATCAGGAAACAAAAATTAAGATTTTATGGACATATCCACAGACTCCCAGCAACAAGACTCGTTCATAAAATTGACGTACATAGAACAGCTAAAAACTATGCCCTGGGTCCAGCAGATCAAAAAAGGCCTGGAAAACGCCCACATAAACTCATCACAAATCATAGACAGACAAACATACAGAGAAAAAAATTAACAAATGGGAAGTACCGCCAGAGAATGAAGTCATTAAGAGACCGGGGACGAAGTGGACTGAAGAAAGGAAGAGAATCCACGGAGAAAAAATTAAAGCTGTATGGAAACTCAGAAAACTGAATCGTTAAGGCTTTGCGCGATTTGACAGGGTCCAATTGCACATAATAATAATAATAAAAAAATGTCAGTTTAAAAAAATCCTAGCAGGTCCTGAAAAACTAAAAATATTTACAAAAAAAGTTTTCAGAACATATTTCAAAAGCAATGTCGCAGGAAATAGAGGCCTGTTGGAAATACCTGGTAAAGTTTACTACAGTTGCTTTGGCATTGTTTATTAATTACTCAATTCAAGAAAATCTATCTGATAAGATCTGGGTCTTTTTTTCCCAGAAGAAAGAATTAAATTAGCTAAAATTACTCACTTAGTAATTTTAGAAAAAGTTACATCAGATATGCCACTACAGTTTTCCTGTAACCTTCCAACTTGTGGTGGGGAAAATAAACACCATTTTCAAAATATCGAGCCTTTCACGCCTCAAGGAGTCAAAGAGTTTTTATGTTTCTGGGGGTCAATACTGCCCTCGTCCAGTCGTCTGGTTGCTATTTACCTTGATGTGGTTGTTTCAAAATAGTTCAGCTATACAACAATTTTGAGCTGTAAAGAGCTGGAAAGAACATGGCAGATAAATATGACCAACTTCTCAACATGGCTTGCAAAAATGAGAATCCATTCATGTTTTAGCAAGTACAGAATGACTAAATCCAGGACTACAAGCAATAGTGACCTATTTTTTTTTAAAAGAAAACCAAAAGATTATTAAATCTTCTATTAGTAAGTACAGACACTTTACCCACAAAGCTGACTGCAAATGGTACATTGAGGAAAGTGACTATAATGATGGCCTTGTTAAAGATTCCTTCAGAATGCTGAATGTAATGGAAAAGCACCCTCCGTCACCCACTTCTAGTGTATCGCAGAGTAATAATAATGTACACCGCAGTTGTAAAGAAGTTTGACTACCTCTGTACCTACTGTACATTCCAAGTGATGATAAACAATTGTACTACAATACCTTAGGGTGGCCAATTACCACAACTTGAAGGATTAAGTATGACTTTTCTCCAAAACAATCATTCTTTCACTTTTCATTTTTTTTAAACTTGCAATCTGTAGTAATTTTATTAAAAAGATTTTAATTAAATTAATGACTGAACTAATCATTGTTTATTTTACAGCAACCCACCTTCCATAAAAAAAATTCGTAATATCTAGATCGCGATACCGCTGCAACCACTTACCGCCTCGCGATGTAAACACATCCCTTGAAGCAACAGATCAACCGGGAAAACTTACAATGACGTCACTACCTTGCTAAATATGACGTATACGTTCCACGTGCAGCTTTAAATGTCACTAACGGAAAGTAGTCCAATTTGTCTCATATCGAGGAATCGTTAATTTTGCACCGTAGTACCGGAATAAATTCATTAGCGACGAGGTTTTGATGCAGTCTGGACCACACTGAAACGTAACTATCTGCGTATATATAATTTCTATGTCGTATCTTTTGCTGCTTACATATTAATGCAGCCTGGACCATAGTGAAACGTAACCGTCGCACACAATATTGCTGAAACCCAATTTCGAAATCGTATCTATCACTGTTAGTATGGTTACAACCTAAATGCTTACGCTTATTGACGAAATCAAATACAAATCAATAGAACTGCGACTAATAGTGTTAACGCTAATGAACGATATCAATTATCAGTTTGGAATGTACATATTTTAATAATATTATTAATTGTGCAAGTGATAATTTTCTTTAGCTTTTTCAATCCGTAAATTTTTTATTATTATTACAATTGGTTACGTTCTATGGTCTAACGTGTATTCTCAAATCGATCGAAGGCTGAACACGTCACACACGGAAACACAGTGACGTCATACTCTCTCCATCCGGAAGTGTTTACATCACGAGGCGGTAAGTTGTTGCAGCATTACCGTGGCTAATGAACGATATCAATTATCAGTTTGGAATGTACATATTTTAATAATATTATTAATTGTGCAAGTGATAATTTTCTTTAGCTTTTTCAATCCGTAAATTTTTTATTATTATTACAATTGGTTACGTTCTATGGTCTAACGTGTATTCTCAAATCGATCGAAGGCTGAACACGTCACACACGGAAACACAGTGACGTCATACTCTCTCCATCCGGAAGTGTTTACATCACGAGGCGGTAAGTTGTTGCAGCATTACCGTGATCTAGATATTACCAAAAAAAAAATTCCTCCCCCATCAATTTATTATTAATAAGGTAAATGACTACTTTTCAGTACTAACAATGAAATATTACAGGAAACTCACTAAATATGCAATGTTAGAAAAAAGATTTTTAACTTTAAGAGGCAGCAAAGGAGACAGTACTTGCGACAGTTACGATACTGTCCACAAGCGCAGCATTTTTTAATAGCTTCTTACACTGTGACCACTATTTTGCAGCTGTCAAGAGGAACGTGCAACCAAAAGGGGGGGGGGGGGGAGCATTCAAAATTGGGAACCTATAATCTAGAAGCCCTATTATTTAATTTGAGCTGTACTACTAATGATGACATGATTCACACTATAAAGGTGAGAGTGTTTGCCGCCCTGTGGAGTGAGTCGCTCACCTGCTGGGATGGTCGTCGACGACGTGAGCGGCGAGCGACTCCTTGTCGGGCAGCAGCTCCCTACACTGCGGACACGCCACGCGGCGCGGCGACTCTCCCGCGGTGCCCAGCGACGGCCCGCCACCTTCGGACGACGTCCCAGGTGACCAGCGTTTCACGGCGGTGCTCCCAGACACGCCGGACGTCCTCGCTTCTACGGAGAAGCGAATAAAGATATTCAGTAAATATGTGCTTTGGTATTGTAAAAAAGCAAATAGGATTTCTTATACATGAAATACAAGAGAAATGCTAAAGTCCAATAATAGACAAAATAGGGAAGAACCACTACATTAACAAATGGTTATCTAAATTCAAAAGTACTAATCAAGCCATACACAATAGATTTAATACAAAAATAAATAACTAAAAAAGATATACACTAAAGCAAGCAGAGTTTTGTGGCTACTTTACTATCAGAAGAGATAAAAGAACATCACCTGCAGTGTTATAAAATTAATATCACTCAAAATGCTGCAAAACAGAGTGGGTTGGTATAAACACTGCAACTAAAGAATTTCTACAGTATTCAATGGTTACAAGATTTTTTTCCTTACAGTTTTACACCTCATCAATATCATTACAAGTGGGAAAAAGATTTGGGACAGGCGACAGGAAGGAACTTGACCGGGCAATTTTGAAAGAACAGCCCCAATGTTCACGTGGAGTGATTTCAGGAAATTGAAGATCTGAAATGTGGATGGTCAGAAGAGAATGCTCACCCAAAACACTCTGAATGAAACCTATTTCTAGTTTTTAATATGCACAGTTGGCTGTAATGTTGCATTTCAAACATCATCACTGTCTCAATTGTAATGGAGCTGTGTCCATAAATATCAAGATAATTTTTTACACCATCAGAGAATAACTCTGACGGTATCATGAATGTGCAAACAAAATGTTTCTTACAGAAACTTCTGCTTCATTACTCTATTAAGAAATAATATATAAAGTGAAATTACAGTGTATCAACTGTTTTACAGACTTTCTGTATACAGTATTACTTGAGCTAAATCATTACAAAGTTAAGACAATAGGTTTTTACATATGGCAAACAAAAAAACTAAGTGCTAACTTGACAATCTGTTTTTTAATTGACATAAACAACAAACACTCTGGAGTTAATCTTATACTTCTAGTGGCAAAAGAAGTGAATATAGCAACAGAAATCAAAAATGGTTCAACCACAAAGAACATGTTACGAAAGCACAGTATTTATTATTTACTTATGATGAAAATATCTGCCACTTGTGAAAATTTTTAACAGAAAATGTAAGGTCAATGCTGACAAGTAAAGGTGAAAGCAAAACAAACCATCACAGATTTGAAAGGCAATATTATTTACTGTAAACATTTGTACTATGGAATGCAAAATCAAATTTCCTAATGTAGCTCACCACAGAATAATTCTGCTGTTTGCGGACTTGGTGGTTTTGTTTACTTCCATTTATTAGACACTTTTTTCCATTTTACTTCATTCAATTAAAATTCGGCGATTGCACGTTACAAAATTATTCCAATATGATTTATTACATAAACTAAATTGTGCTATCTAATTTTATTTTTCTAATCAATTGTCTCATTTTTCACACAATTGCGACGGCAAATGAATAAGTGAAAAGATAAAGTGTAGGTCAGACGAAACGAAAATTTGGACTCTCCTAAGCTGTATCTAAGACGCAACCTGAATCAAGTAGACATTATTTCTTTGGATGCTGATACATGTTAGTTTCTCTGATGTCGTAATACATTTTCTTACACTACCGACAAATCCGAAATCTGATACATTATACACTCACAAGATAAGGCTCTCCGCTAACTAGCTACAAACTTCTTAGAGCAACAAGTGTGACTCCACCTGTGACGTTGTCAATATCGTAGCTTTCGCTTTTCTTTTTACCGATTTTATCGTCGGCTAAATAAACTGCCTCGTAATATATACAACGCCTTACCCGACAAATGGTTCTGTTTAATCGACAATAATTACCTAATCGGATTATCACTTCTCTTATTTGTTTAATGCAGGCGAGGAAAAACTTAAAAAAAAAAAAAAATTACGCAGCTGTAGACGATACCAACACAAACATTTCCTCCCGCGCCATTTTGACCTTCGGCGGTCGCTGACTTCGCTGTTGCTACGTTGGCAGCAAAGCCGTCTGCTAACAGATGACTACAGGCGTTACCAATGTGACGACAAAATGAAATGTCTTACTATCAGTTTTTATTTTCACACGTTTACTGTACGACTGAATTGTCAACGAAATTCTCGATGGTATTAGAAACAAATATTTATCATATCTCAAATGCAAGGACGTAAAGCATTTTTTTTTCTTCAACATCTCTCATTTTAGTTGAAAAAAATTCGTAGTTACATCATAATATGAGACCCCCTCTCCATTACGATAATCCGGTCAAAGCCGAAGATAAAATACTTCTCGTTTAATATCGCAGACTGAAAAACGTGAAGCATTAACAATATTATAGATAATACGAAGTGGAGGTTGTTGGTACTATACGCTAGCTATTAGCTATGATTTATAGTATTTGGTACGGCGTTACGAAGTTGGTTTGCTGATAATATACTAAAACCGTTTTACTTGCTCCTTTTACACTGTGCGTCATGGCAAAAACATGTAATTACTTCTACACAAAAAAAAACAGACTGCTGGCAATGAGGAAAAATGCTTTCAAACCTACATACGACTGCTATCATGCATTAATTAATTGAAAAAAGATTTGGTAGCTTTGAAACAAACAATTGAACCAATAAAGAAAACTCATGGTAAGGGGAGAGAGGGGAATAGGACCTTATGTTGCATAAGATTGTTTAGCATTCCAATGTCATAAGAGGGTATGATATGTTCCTTCAATGAAATGCAATAAATAGTAGATTCTACTCTTACCAA
The DNA here is from genome assembly GCA_031002005.1 of Vandiemenella viatica. Classification (NCBI taxonomy): domain Eukaryota; kingdom Metazoa; phylum Arthropoda; class Insecta; order Orthoptera; family Morabidae; genus Vandiemenella; species Vandiemenella viatica. Next base: position 6,566,765 of record JARYHS010005557.1, on the reverse strand, counting down.
ACCAGGATACCATATAGGAGGTATAACAACTTCGACACCAAGGAATCATTTCATAGTTCATGTTCTTCCTCTGTTCAACTCGATACTGGTCACCTTTCAATTAATTATTTGTTGAGGCAGGAATAACATTGGCAATAGTACATATTATAAAGGCTATTCTTCTTGATCCCTAGCAACAGTCTGCCATTATCACATTATCCCTGCCACCGGGTTTCCATTTCCTCTATTGGAATTGTTCACCTTGCTCATCGCTGACATCTCCGAGATTTTGAGGAAAGTGATCAAGATGATGAAAATGCATTTTGATGCTAATATTAATGCCAATATCACTTAAAGATGACACCATGTTATTAACATCTTTGTAGTTTTAACTTTTGTGTTTCCTAAGTAAATTTTGCACTACTACTACAAATGCTCACCAAGGTAAGGTTTCATTCTCATGCAGAGTTTTCACGAAATTTGTGTCCTTTTTGAGCTGAATCACTGGTACATCAAAAATCCTTGCTTTAAGATTTACAACCGTTTTGTCTGGAAACACACTGAAGCACGCCCGATTTTCCAAAGCGTTGACAAATTGATTTATCAATCTGAGTTTGATATGCAAAGGTGGAAAGATATTTTTTTTTTCCCTCGCTCAGCTAAAGGTTCTTCTAGTATAGTGACAGCTCTGCAAGGAGCCATATTTATTCGAGGGACAAGTCTTTTTGTCACATCCTTTTCTATCTCATATGCAAAGGTATTTGACATAACCAGATTGCTATCCTTAGAGAAAATTCGCCATTGGTGTCTGAATGGACTATAACAAATTAAAATAAGGTGACAAATCGGCAGAGTAGACACATACATACATACATACATGCTGACATATATGCTGACCTCAAGAACATTGGTGCTGAGCACCCTCTGCCACCCACAATTTTCTGAATTGCAGAGTATATATGTAGATGTAGATATGAACTGTGAGTGAGCAGATGAGCATTTAGGACGGATTAAACAAGGCATCTCTACGAAAAATGAAATCCAGACATGCAATGAATTATTGGTAACACGACTACAATCTAAAACCAAGCGCGCCATTTTTCTATGATGGAATGAAAAGAAACAATGGACTATCACTCACACACAAACACTTATAAACATCATTCACTTTAATTATTCTTAATATATAACAGACGGATGTTACATAGATTAAAATCTAGACCTAATATGTTAAAATGAAGGTCATGTGGAATCAAGGGACCATTTTCGTATAGAAATGGTGTTAATTTCGTAGACACCAAAATCGTTGTTACTCAGTGTTATTTATTTATGTAGTATCTGGATATAACGTGTTCACACAGGAGAGCCGGCTCAAGGTTCTTCTTCTCTACCCCCACTCTTCTGCCCTTACACCAACATGTGATAGGGAAAACAGCTGCCCATGCAAGCAATAATGTCCTCACAAGGTACCTAGTAGAATATTTTGCATCTTCTTTCTTTAATAAAATCGAGCATTTTATTTACATATAATGAGCTAAATGAGGGAATAGTATGCCCTAGAAATGGCTTGAATACCAAATACAATTTCCTATCTTAACAAAGATAAAATTATTTACATGATAGTAGTGAATAAAATTTAATGCTTCCAGTCATTTTAGTTTTAAAAATAGTGCAAGATATTCTGAGAGTTAAATCCCCAGTTTTTCTTTGGAGAAGAAAAGGATGCCCCTGAAACACTCAGTTTGGCTTCGCTACGAACAAGCTGCAACGTTCGTAACGATATGCCACACGCCTCTGCTGTCATTTTTTTGAGGTTCCCTAAAAAGTATATTCTGGATCTTAGACCAAAATCTAGAGAAAAGAATTGATGCAGATGACGAATATAGATAAATAATGAAAAATGTTACAGCGATTGTAAATAAATAATTCAAAATGAGCAGGTGACATTAGTTGGAATCTTTTCACCTGGTGATGAGATATTTGAATTTGATACGCTGCACACTGCTGTGATATTGCATTGGATTTGATCGTGTGTAGACTGCCTGCGCACCTAACACTATTGTACAGTATGTTTCTTTCCTCCTTTATCCAGTGTGTATACTGATAGTCTGTATCTGTTCATCTGTATTCATTTTCTTGGGTTGTAATTTTAGCTAGAGTGCTGGAAAATTTGCAGCAGAACTCAATTTCTGAAATTTTCTTTGTTGTTATGGGATCTTCCATGATCTTGGGTCTTTCAAAATCTCATTTTGTATGTGTTTTTTAGTTTATAAATTAAATATTTTCTTCTCCAGCTTACTTCTGCCCACTTTGGATAAGTGTCCCATATATATCTTCTTTTTTACTCTTTCTGCAAAAGTTTTTTTTTCCTTTTTTGTGCCCCAAAAATTTTACAAAGTGTTTCTTCCCCCCCCCCCTCCCCCCATTTCATCCTATACACTATATATGCACTGTCAGGCATTTTGATTGAAATAGTGCCAACGATTAAATTGCATAGTGTGTGATTTCTGTCTGGAATGATACTGATTATTTTATTATGTTTTTCCTTCTTCTTCTTCCCACTCACATTTTGCTATTTCAGCCAGATGTTGTCACATAAACATAACATTTCGACAGCTGGCTTCATCAGGTGTCATATAGCTTCAGATGTTGCTAACCTAGACTGCCTTAGAAGTTGTTAATTTTACAAACAGCAGCTCGGTAAAAAGTAGACTCCGTCTGCTGGCAGTTGCTAGGCCGCCCAATCAGTGCACGGCAGATCTGGAAATCGTGAACCGCCAATTGGGTGTATCAATGTCACGGCCTGCATATGGAGCCGTCCAGGTAGCCAAGATCCAGTCTACTAATGCTTGCAGAACCGACCAATCTGTGCACAGGAGAAACTTGGCATAGGGTAGACGGTTGCTACGCCATGCCAGAACTAGAAGGTGTGGTATGCCAACCTAGTGTATTGATGTTTCGACCAATCAGGACAGGCCTGCCAGTATCGTGGATACTCCAAGTTTCTGTTGTGCACAGATTGGTCAGCTCTGCAAGCATCAGTAGACAGTGTTTTGGCTACCTGGTACAGCTCCAAACGCAGGCCATAACATCGATGCACTCAGTTGGCGAATTGCACCTTCCATTTCTGCCATGCAACGATTGGGGGGCCCAGCAACCGCCAGCAGATGAGGTCTACTCTTCGCGAGTTGCTATTAGGCCCGTTTACACATACGCGCCAAACTGGCGGTTTGGAACGGCGCTTCGGACTGCCGCGCCGGAGCGTGAGGTTGGACCGTCGCTCCTGGAGCGTGCGACGAAAAGTGGTCAACACTGCAGTCGCGCGCGCCAGGACTGCGGGTTGGAGCGTGCGCGCCAAAAATGACCGTTATCCCGTGGCGCATGGACTTTCCGCCGGGTTGGAAAGTTTTGTAGACGGTCCAGCTTGCAACACTCGATTTTCAAGTCGTCGTTGTCTTTGTTAGTTGTGCTTTTGTTTATAAGTGTATTTAAAATATCCTCCAAAATAAATGACATAAACTGAGCAATATGAGCAGCTTTAATATTTTTTTTTCCTTTTTTTTTGTACAGAAAGAATTAAATAAACAAAGTGTATATAGGTGGAAAGATGGCACGAAAATAGAGATCTATATGGACACATGCCTCTTTAGTGAGAGCAACGGGAAAAGTAAATGACCCAGATGATTTAAAAAATTGTCTACGAAACGACAGTTCCATATATAACTACATTTTAATAATAATAATATTTCATTAAATTGCAATGGAGCGCACACTTCTGTGGCAATTTCCCTACACACCCATCCTCCATCTTTCCTGCACCCACCTACATTTGCCCTCTACAAATTTTAACTTTAAATTCTTTCAACTTTTTTGGTAAATTGTTCATCATTTCCCTTTGTAGCTTATTCCAATACCTGACTCCATTACCTAAAAAGGTGAAGTTAAAGTTAGTATCTCCACAAATATCAAAACAAGACAGTCATGAGGAAGAGCATAACTGCAGAGTAATGTTTGCCTCCTACTTTTCGTTTTTTGGCAACTGGAATATCCCTCCTAGATTTGAAATTGCTTGCATATATTTTTCTCAGTTCTTTTCGAATTGCCGCCGAGTTTCTTGAATCCTTTCAAGGACGAAATCTTTGTTTTCACTTTCACATACATTTACCCTGCTAAATTCTACTAACTAATCATATTTACGATTTTTTAAATTTTTATTTTTGTAGTCATTTGATTTAACCTTCCACAAACATTGAAAATTCTTATAAAGTTCTATAAATCCTTTCAAATTATCTCTTGACCACATTTTTCAAGATTTAGATTTTTATCTGTTAAAGCAGGGTAAAGTTAAATAAAGTCACCCAGAAATTCGAACCAACAACGAACTTGTACTGACGCATCAAGACTGCAGACCGACAATGAATGTGTAAACGCTAGACCTTGTTAGACCTGCGCGCCAGATGTGCGCATTCGGAGCGCGCGCCAGGCCTCTCTGACCACCGAGCATTTACACGTAAAGGATTGATGCGCGCGCCTGGAGCGTACGCTCCAAAACCGTCGGAAAAACCACGCGTGTAAACGGGCCTATTGGTCAAAACGATGTCTTCTGCTAAGCCAGTCTAGGTGGTGACACCAAGCCTGCAACAACTGAAGCTACCCGGTACCTGATGAAGACAGCAGAGCCAGGTGTCGACATGTCGTGTTTATACAACACCATCCCACTGAATTCCCGTGAGGGTTACTTTATCAGTATGCCACAAAAGTCTCCCCTCACACTCTATTAGTAATTTAAGCTGCTTTTGTGGGTGCCAATTTAGTGACGTCATGTATCGTGTTGGACCAAAATTGATCTACAATAATAGTTCCAGAGCACGAAATATAAATCATCGTCAACCTTAATTTTTTAATTCATACTGTTGGTAAGTTCAGTTGTGGGCATTAAATACTATGACATCTCAGGTATCACACCATAATTCCGTTCATAATATACGTATCGTACTATATGTGAAAAATCAAATGCTGATTTTCAAGGAGCTATATTAATGAAGGTTGTGGTTAGATTGAAATGCAGCCTGGACCAGAATGACTGCTACCATTCTATGGTGCATAGTGGATTTGGAGTGAAGAAGGTGGCTGCCGTGCCGAATTCTGACTGCAATGTCAGAATCGGTTTAAGACGTCTGTTGCCGCTAAGTGAGTTCTGTGCACAACTGTATTTTTCACCGTGCATTATACCTTTGTTAACTATTTCCTGGCTTTCAGACACACTTTTCTTTGAATAGTAAAATACAAGGAAGCAGTTAACCATATTTTCGACCCCAAAGGAGATTTTTTTATGCTGTTCGTACATCACAAAAGATGGAAGACGTCATCGCGCTGTGTTGGTTTCTGCCTTCCACTGTTTCCGCAGCAGTGGCTAAACAAACAGTTAATCATTGACATTTGGTTGAAAATGAGGGCAGAGACAGACGTCTTCAAGACGTCCCACAAATATGATATCTTTACGCGGCTGGAAGACCGAGAAGGGTTGATTTATATACAATGGTGTGAAAAACTTCAATCTTACAGCATATAGACTGTTTCTAAGTAATCACACTCAATGAAAGAAGACTCGTTTGGAGACAATATACAATACAAATTACGTAAACATTTTTTTCAATAAAGTGGAATTCAATATGGAAATTCTAGGTCCGATTAGATTTTTACAATACTGTTGCTCAATAATAATAATAATGAATCAATGACATGTTCTTAAAAGCATGTACTGGTGACACTTGAAACAGCACTAGCTTACTCATGTTTATACAATTTTAACACATGTAGAAAGGCAGTCAGAAACTCAAGTGTATTTCTAAGTTAATTAGCATGTATAGAGACTGGTTAATGCGACTGCTCTGCTGCTAATTTAATGCCATGGACTGCAAACTAATACTCAGCATTGTGTACATTAATTTAAAAAAAAAAAACTCCAACACTTTGATTGAAAGAATATCAAAGCTTTGAAAGCATATATTTACAAAACATGAACTGCAAAAACATAATACTATCATAATATGATGAAAGATAATCCTAGAGAAAATTATTACCAAAAGAAAGAACAAATAAAAATAATTTATAACACACAGACACTCTCCAAGACAGTGCTAATCCTTTCTGCAAATCAAAGTTTCTAGAATACTACCTAGACCTACGACCGCCACATAGCCTGCCTAGTACATACTTCATTTCAACCTTGGCCCATATAGTTCTCTCCAAAAATTTCTTTACCTTTAATTCTGTAGTATATCACCAAATCCGCGGTACCGCCATGGGCACCCGCATGGCCCCATCCTATGCCAACTTATTCCTTGGTCGTCAGGAGGAACGTTTCCTGAACAACACTCCCTTTAAACCCACTGTGTGGTTCAGATACATAGATGATATATTTATGATCTGGACTCACAGCGAAAACCACCTCCTTGAATTTCTCCACTCCCTTAACAATAGCAACAATCCCATCAATTTCACTTGGACTTACTCCCGCCCACACATCACATTCCTCGATGTTGACATCGTGCTCAGGCACGGTGTCCTTCATACCGCAGTCCACATCAAACCCACTAATTTACAGCAGTATCTACACTTTGATAGCTGCCATCCATTCCATACCAAACAATCCCTCCCATACAGCCTTGCCATCCGTGGAAGTCGCATTTGCTCTGACGCTCATTCTCTCAATCAATACTCACAAAACCTATCCCAAGCCCTTATTTCCCGTTGTTACCCCAGGGATCTTGTACATAAACAGATCTCCCGCGCGATCAACCACCCTCCACGTAACCACTCCCACTTGTCTCCTACAAAAACCAACCATAGCCCTGCCTTTGTCACTCAGTTCTCTCCTGGCCTCGAGTCCATCAACCATATCTTGCGACAGGGGTATGACTTGCTTCGCTCATTTCCGGAAATGCGTACTCTCCTACCCAAAATTCTACCCAATGTCCCTCGTGCATGTTTTAGCAGACCACCCAATCTTAAGAACATCTTAGTCCACAAATACCCTCTGTTAGACTCTCCAAAAGCACCATATGGATCTTATCCTTGTAATAGACCCCGCTGTAAAACCTGTAGCATGCTTCCACCCACCACTACATATTCTAATCCCACCACAGGGGAAACATTCCCCATTATTGGACATGCCACCTGTTCAACATCTCTCGTTATATACCAACTAACTTGCCGCTATTGCACCAGTTCTTACATAGGCCTCACCACACAGCAACTCTGTTAGAATGAATGGCCACAGACAAACAGTCCACACCCGCAACCTGTACCTTCCAGTACCAGAACATGCCAATAGCCGTGATTCCAACAACCTCAACGACTGTTTTACTGTGAGAGCAGTCAGAGTTTTCCCTGACAGCACCACTGCAGCAGAACTCCGGAGATGGGAACTAGCGTACCAGAATATCCTGGATACAAGACACCCACCTGGACTTAACCACCGTTAAAATCCAATTAACCCATCACTACCTTCACCATCACCAACTTTCAGTAATGAGTGCAAAAAAATTTCTAAAACATAATATTTAACATGCGGAACAAGGTGATGTGCTTTATAATTCCAAACATTTGTGTGACTGTTTTTTTAAAAAAAGTAGTAATTTGTTTCCATGAAAATTATAAATCAAAATACTTTTTCACTTCAACCGACAGAAAAAGCAATAAAAATAATAAGAAATAACTCAAAACAATTATGCGCCTTCCTGAAAGTTAACAGACTCATACCGAATACATTCTATTTATTAAATAGGGAAGCACGTGAATAAAAATATAAAAAAAAATTATGTTACACGAAGCGCTTAGTTGTTTCGGCTGTGTAATGTAAAATGTTGTCGCTGACTAACTTCCGTTTTATTTGTTTACGTAAAAACTTCCGGCGAGAAAGTTTCTAAGAAAATACTGAAATTAATTCTGGCAGCAGGCAAAGCCTCTTCAGACAACCCCTTTTGGATTGTTTCACAGTTTATATTTGCGCGAATGATTGCGCGCAGCGCATGCTCCAGTGCCGGCTGGTCGGTCGGTTCGTTTACGACTGAGAAACATATTTCCTGTCCTTCACAGAAAACCTATTTTCAGCTTCTGTAAGAATTATTATTGTCATTAAACACAATGGACCATACATGACAAATTTTGCGAGAAAACTTCAAAAGCAAAGACAAAATGAAAATTAATTTATCAAATATAAGGGACCGATTATACATAGAAATGACTGGCACAAATACCTCCATGTCAGTGTTTGTAATTTGTCAAAGTTTTTTTTTTTTTTTTTTTTTTTTTTTTTGCATATTAGTTATTGGTAATATTCCTTAAAAATACTTTAAAATATCTGCTACAATGATTTTAATTACGTTTCCAATGCCCAGGTGGCCTGCAGGTTCGCGAATATTACACTAATACACTAATTGGATGATTATGTTCCTGAACATCACCACCATTAACATTACTCGAATAGGCCTTAAACCAAGGAAATAAAGCGACCGCGTGTAAAGATACGCATGGACGACCGGCAAAAGCTAATGTGGCAATGTCGCCGGCCCAACCAAGGGACAGAGGGTTGGTGCGGGCAGGGGAGGCAGTGGAGACTACGTGACCTTGGCAGGTCTAATTTCACGACGCCGACTATAGTGGCTAAGACCACACACAAACATTGGTAATATGTGCGGGGTATTTATGGCTACAAAGTGTAGTGTGTGGACACACGTCTTTGGTCGAAATATGAAATTGCCCTCTGTCGATAAATTTAAATCACCACATTTCCCACACCCCAATAGCTACCAACATGGAACCACCATGGTGCACGACTTGAGATTAATACCACACACAATCACCAGTAGACAGCGCTAGGTAGTTCAGGCTGTGGAGTGAAATATAGGGACACACATGTCAATTTTTTTTTATCAGGTTCACCACTTTTAACCACCATATCTACCACAGTACCACAGTTACCGATATTCGGCCAATGCTGTGCACGATGGGTGACTCTGTGCTACTACCACACACAAACACCAGTGATCTGCGCTAGATAGTTTTGACTGAAAAGTGATACATACGCCTTTGGTGGAAATATGAAAATGCACCAGATGGACCACTTTCAACCACCATATCTCCCACACCCCAATAGCTACCAACATCTAACTACCACAGTGCATGATGGGAGACTCGATGCTACCCCTACTTTTCCTCTGTTTGAATTTACCCCCACCATTTTCCTGGCAAACAGTCATTCTGAGAGACAGTCTCCAACACCACCCACCTCCCATAATGTTCTCCTGTTGACAAAGGGCTCGCCTCGAAAATTTCTTTATCAGTTGTGTTTTTGTCTTTTCTGTGTGTTCACGCCCCACATCCATCATCTAAAGGTAAGTGGTGGCTCATTTCCCTACCCTAATTTAATTCCTATATATATAAATATACTAGGAAACAAAGGTGCTATAAAGTGGACACATTAAGCATTTGGATAGATGAATAAACACTGCTTACCAAACCTCAAGATTGCTGTTGTTTCAAAACATGGTAAAACGCGTACATACATATATTTTCTGGTTCATTTTCCAGCTTCAACAGTGGCAGGAGGTAGCTTCCTGGCAACTATCTCACTCTACTGTTGATGAAGGGAACGTGTGGACATATTTTCCAATGTTTGAAAACTGTGGCAATCTTCATCTTTGGTAAGCAATGGTTATTTTCACATATGAGGGTGTATTGATAAGTCCATGTCTTTTTAATGAAGAAATTTAAAAAAAAAAATCCCTTATCTTTCGACATAATCTCCTAATTATTTTATGCCATCCAAAAAATATGATTTTTCAAAGTCTGCAAAATATGAGTTCGTTTCTGCCATGATGTCTCCACTGGACATAAATTTTTTCCCACCGAGCCAATTCTTCAGGTTTCTGAAGAGAAAGAAGTCACTCGGGGCCAAATTGGGAGAATAGGGTGGATGAGGTAGCAGTTTGTAGAGCAATTCTACAAAATTAGCAGCTGCAATTACTGATTTTTATACAGCGTGCATTGTCCTGGTGAAAGAGAATCTTTTTTGAACCTGTGATTGTTTTACTCTTCTCTAAATAATCAAAGAAGATCATAACTCGTGAATTGCAGAAAATGGTCACCGTGACTTTTCCCACTGACAGAACTGTTTTTGCCTTCTTTGGAGGAATTTCGTCAATTGTAGTTTGGTCTGGGATTGAAACTAGTGGATCCACAGTTCATCAAATGTGATATAATGCCACAAAAACTCATTTGGATTGAACCTGAACATGTTCAAACACTTTTGTAAAATTATCATGTGATTCCACTCGTTGTCAACAGTCAGTGGGCAACGCATCCATCTTGCCGAGAGCTTTCTCATACAGAAATGGTCGTGCAAAATGTTATTAACCATTTCACTTGAGATATTTATGATCTTTGCTATCTCACGGCTACACGAATTTTTGTGGAAAATGTTATTAACCCTTTCACTTGAGATATTTATGATCTTTGCTATCACTCAGGATATCGTGAATTTTGCTCACTGTTTCTCCAGCTGTGACCTCAACTGCCCGTCCCGAGTACTCGGCATCACTCGGGCTCAAATGGCCACAGTGAATTTCAGTAAACCACTTACGTACCACATCATGTGACGGAGCAGAGTCCAAATAATACATTCTCAGCTTTTCTTCCATTTCTTTAATCATTTTCCCATGCAAAATGTAGTGCTTTATCAGAAGTAGAAATTCACTTTTCTCCATCTTCACTAAGTAACACCCAACTGCCTTGTCGGACACTTTCAACGATGTTGTAATAAACAAATAACAATGAATTCCAATGAGAATACACAGAATAGATGTACGACTTCAGAGCAACTAGCAACCTGCGATTCGCGCATCACCTATCATCAAAGTCACGGACCTTCGTATATAGGTAGGATACAGAAAGAAGAATTATTACTCACCATACAAGAAGGCAGGAGTCACTACGAACACACTTTACAACTATAAACCTGAATCACTGTACAGACTGGAGTCATACGCTAAGAGACCAGAGACGGTACGGACAGAGGTACTCACTCTTTGCGGGAGGCGGCCCTGCGATGCCTCCGTGGGCCGCACTGACGTGCCTCCGCAGGGCGGAGACGCCCAGGAAAAAGCGGTGGCACGTGGGACACACCGAGACTCGCCAGAGACGGTACGGACAGGGGTACTCACTCTTTGCGGGAGGCGGCCCTGCGATGCCTCCGTGGGCCGCGCTGACGTGCCTCTGCAGGGCGGAGACGCCCAGGAAGAAGCGGTGGCACGTGGGACACACCGAGACTCGCCAGAGACGGTACGGACAGAGCTACTCACTCTTTGCGGGAGGCGGCCCTGCGATGCCTCCGTGGGCCGCGCTGACGTGCCTCTGCAGGGCGGAGACGCCCAGGAAGAAGCGGTGGCACGTGGGACACACCGAGACTCGCCAGAGACGGTACGGACAGAGCTACTCACTCTTTGCGGGAGGCGGCCCTGCGATGCCTCCGTGGGCCGCGCTGACGTGCCTCTGCAGGGCGGAGACGCCCAGGAAGAAGCGGTGGCACGTGGGACACACCGAGACTCGCCAGAGACGGTACGGACAGAGGTACTCACTCTTTGCGGGAGGCGGCCCTGCGATGCCTCCGTGGGCCGCGCTGACGTGCCTCTGCAGGGCGGAGACGCCCAGGAAGAAGCGGTGGCATGTGGGACACACCATCTCCTTGCTCTCGTAGCACGCCAGGTAGTTCTCGGGGCCTCGCGGCTTCTGCACGGCCTTCCTCTGTAACAGATGCGTCACACTCGACTGTAATACTTCTCGGCACGTACGGTCGAATAACGGGTGATTACCGGAACATGTAATGACCGAAATAATATGATTCGGAATAAACGCGAAGAGTGGAAATATTGCCTAACAAATCCCACACATTCACATTTTGCTATTTAGGACCAGGTGGAAAAATCTCTACTCAAAATCTGCAAAACACCCATTGTGATTGCAGTCACTCCATTCCATTTTGGTGTCAAATTGTCAAACTGGCTATATACAACTTTTTGTACTTAGGTCTCCTTACATTGGCTGTCAATTCACTATTAAGTAGAAATTTATTCTAATGATACTTAGAATGAATGGATACTTTCCACACACACCTCCAATTTTTAATCATTTTAGTGATTTAGATTTATGCCAATCCTGAGCAGAATGGTAGGTTTTGTTTGAGATTAAAGTGTCTTATTTATTCCAACTAACTTTTCTTACATTCAAAACGGAAGGTAATTATCAGCTTCACAAAACCATTGATGGAACCAAATTTTAATTCTCCAACTTTCCTTTGCCCTTAAGGTTTTGTCAGTAAACCAGATGACTAAGACAAATTAAAATAAGAACAGTTCACAAAAATAACAAGAGCCAAAAATGATTAAAGTTTTTGCAATAAAATCTTTATTAACAGAAGGAAATACCTAATTTATGCCAGATAAAGTATTTTTCAAAATCAGTTATGTACTACTCTTCTATTCCTTCAACTCATTACACTCAGACTTTTTCTTTATTATCTTTATGTATGTTTGTATGAAAATCACATTATAAAACAATACGCTGCTTCTATCTACAATTCTACATCAGAAGCAATTCACACGGAAAAAAAAGTCAGATGGCAGTCTGTTATGAATGCAAGATTTGTGTGAAGAAAAAATATCAATCAACTACTAGCTTTTTTACTAACAGTCTTGACTCTAATCAATTTTAAGACAAACACCACCTTTTATAGCAACCAAAAAAGTATTTCAATATTGTAGTGTTTAATTGTTCCTATTGTTTTCCATGTTTTACATGTGTATTGAGAAGTTGACCACATATTCTTGGCATCAGCTAGTTGAACAGTCCATTTACCCCCTCAGTCTTATCAAGTGATACTGTTTTCTGAGCAACAAAACAAGTTAAACTACTCTGTTGAACTACGAGCATTTGGATGGCTGAATAGGAATATCAGCCACATGGAGAACTACAGTTTAAAATGGTACATGTGCGTGAGTCAATTAGCTGGCTCACCCATGTATTGGAGTCAAGACTTCATTTATTTTAGTAACTACGGTCTCCACGGTTGGATAGCAGGTTTAACCGCAGTCTAGTAAATATTCAAATTTCAAGCCACAAACATGAGACAGTAAATACCTTATACCACAAGCACAGGTATTAGAAAAGCAAACCACACAGTTCTGACAGCACATTACACCCACCCACCAGCCGAAAAGATTATTAAGTCAAACGTATTCTAACGACATACAGTTATGTCTCAAAGATTGCAAGTTCGACCAAGTGAGAAGTACATGTTTAAACAAATATGAACAATAGTCACAAGTTCTTCTGGCATTTGATTAGACAGTCTCGGGCTATCATTACTGTACGAATACGGCTGCTAATGCCTTTCACCGGTGTGGAAGACAGAGATTCAACTCCAAAATGCACCCGGCATAGTTTCACAGCATTGGTATGTACAAACTTCACTCATCAAAATCTTTGCAGTGGCTGCTATTCAGCACGACTCGCATAACCGCGAGCGAATAGATCAATGGAATTGCTACCCCAAATATCATCGATACAGATGTAAACAGTTACATTGTAACAAAATCACTTGTGTCTAATGAGACAAAGGATCACTGGCCTACTGTATTGTGACATCGGGTTCCACGTTACTTGTGTTAATAAATTTTGAGGGCACATTTTTTGGTCACTGCTGGGTGACTAGTGATTTTTATAATAAACTAACTAAGTAGCATTGGTTGGGGAATTTAAAATAATCTTACTTAATATATTTTAAGACAATAAGAGAAAGGCATTAGCCAAAGCAAGGAGTAGAACTTTTTTGCGAGTGCATATGCTGTTGCAGGATGTGGACTAACTAGTTGATGAATTAAAAAAAGTAATCCATATGGCTTTACGCCTCGTAGATGTCGTTAGAGGTGGGAAAGAATGGGGGGGACATGAAACGGGAAGGAATTCGGCCATGGCCTTTTTGAAGGAAGCATCCCAGCATTCGCCACCGAAAACCCAAATCTGGATGCCCGGACGAGATTTGAACCGGCGTCATCCTGAATGCGAGGCCAGAGCGTTAACCGCTCACCTACCACACTCGGTATGAATTAGAAAGATGGATTAAACATTTTAATGGTGAAGAGAAGGTGTTATACCTTCCTGAGAGTTTAAGGAAAACAAAGGTGCACTGCCTTAAAGATTAGGGTGCTAAAGCAACATTATTACACGCCAGGGAAGTGTTTTAAGTTTTCTGTGAACGTGCAATCTTCAGAAATTTACCAAGGATTATTACAATTTTTATCAATGGCCAATGTGTGACTTTATATTCAACAGTTTAAATAACATGTAATTTAACAAAATAAAAAGTCTTTGGTCAGTCGGTTGGCCGGTTTAAGCAGAAATTTAAATAAGAGAAACATTTTTCACTAAGTTCGGATATAAATGACAAAATTGTGTCTTCACAAAAATCATCGCAGATGCTTTCTTTCAAGAAGTCATCATCTGAAATTGAAACTCTGGTTTATGGGCAATATGGAAAAAAATAATAAATAAAACACACACAAATTGGCACTGGGATACACAAGCTCAGCAACCTCCCCCTCCGTTCCTGTACCTTGGAGGCCAGGGCGGCGACAGTGGCAATGAGGGCCTGTTTCACCACAGACGGCTCACTAGAGGGCGGTGTGGCCGGAGCATCCGCGTCCGCCGACGTCGCGTCCGAGGTGTCCGGGACGCGCTGCTGGTCCAGGTCCATGATGTCCGCTTCCTCCTGTAAAATGATCACAACCTTCACGCATCAAAGACAATATTACTTAAATCATTAAACACAGAAAGGAAATTAATCATAAAGCAATAATTAAATAAATATATAAGTAGTATGGAAGAATTAGAAATAACCCAGGATAATCTACGAAACAAAACAGAAAAACTAAAAAAAAACTGAATGACGAAAAAATCAGATTTAAACGAAAAATATACAAACAATGTACAGGGTGTAACAAAAATGTACGGCAGAACTTGCAGGACACATTCCTCACACGTAGACGAAGAAATTATCTTATATGAACATGAGTCCGGAAACGCTTCGTTTCCATGTAACACCGCATTTTCTTCATGGCATGAATAGTGGGAGACACACAAGAATGGAACGGACCAGCTTAGTACATGCAGCTCTTTCTCACAGGAGATGTTCAATATGCCCTCCGTGCGGATTGATGCATGCATCAACCCGCCGTCGTAGTGATTCTCGAATGCGCTGATGTATCCCTGGAGTACTGCGTACGGTTTCGCAGCCGTCCATAATCCTGGCACGCAGACTCTGAACATCTTCTACAGGGGTTCGATACACAAGAGCTTTCAAATGCCCCCATAAATAAAACTCCAGTGGGTTTAGGTCCGGAGAGCGTGGAGGCCACGCAATTGGTCCACCTCTACCTATCCATCTGTCACGAAATCTGTTATTTAGAAGTCGACGGACATTAAAACTAAAATGAGCAGGCGCTGCATCATGCATGAAGTACATGTTTCGTCGCACAGCGAGAGGCACATCTTCTAACAGAACAGGTAGAACAGTCTCTACGAAATTATGGTAACTGTGTCCATTGAGCCTAGGTGGAAGAACGTGAGACCCTACCAAGTAGTCAACCAAAATGCCGGCCCAAACATTGACGGAAAATCTTTGTTGATGACTTGCTTCAACAGTTGCGTGAGGATTGACGGCAGCCCATACATGTTGATTGTGAAAATTTACAATCTGATCTCGTTGAAACGACGCCTCATCTGTGAATAGTATCGTTGCACTAAAGTTGGGGTTGACACTTTGTTGAATAAACCATTCGCAGAAGCGTACCCGTGCAGGAAAATCAGCTACTGTTAGAGCCTGCACTCGCTGTAAATGGTATGGATACTGCTGATCCTCGTGTAACACTCGCCAGACGGTCATGTGGTCGACATCCATTGCTGCAGCTACTTGTCTTGTACTGGCAGTAGGGTCGTCGTCAAATGCACGAAGAATTGCCGCCTCCCGTTGTGGTGCCCTCGTTGTTCTAAGCCTTCCCCGGTCGTGAGTATCGGGCTGAAATGCGCCATGTTTCCTCAGACGACGATCAAGGGCTTCGAAAGTTTTCCTGTCCGGGCACCTTCGTCCTGGAAATCTCTCCCGGTACAAACTTCCATCCGCTAATCCATACATCAAATGGGCATCGGCCATCTCTGCGTTTGTGTACACTGCCATGGCACAAGTTAAGTCTGTGATGAACTCGACGTAGTAACCCGTGTGCTTGCCAAGGTTGTACTGCTCGCCGGAACAGTTGTTACCGTAAGTGGCAACAGGGGCATGTCAAACAAACCACTGGCCGTGCAGCTACGATCATGCCAACGTAACCAGACGTAACCAACGGTGCATGTGCCCCATGCTTCGAGCGTTTTGTTCTTCATGTGTTGGGTAAAATGTGGTGTTACATGGAAACGAAGCATTTCCGGACCCATGTTCATATAATATAATTTCTTCGTCTATGTGTGAGGAATGTGTCCTGCAAGTTCTGCCGTACATTTTTGTAACACCCTGTATACACAATGAAGAGGGTATTTACAGATGAGGAAAGACAATTAATGAAAAGATACTGAGAAATTCAAAAAGAACAGTGCACGCACATTCCTAAGAAGATAACCAGAAAATGTTCCAACGAGGCCGTAAAAACCTAAAAATTATGATAATAATAATAAATATAGAGTCTGATCACTATTTATCCAGAATAAAAATTAAATTCACAACCAAAAGAAAATTTAACAGAAAACCACCAGTGATTCCAAAATTCGATCTATGCAAAATCAAAGATTCCAAAATCAAAGAAAAATGGGAAGAAGAACCGCAAAAGAACTGTTACCTCTACACCAAAAACCAAAACAGCCTTGGTGGAATCAAGAATGTGAGACTGCAATAGAAGAAAGAAAAAAAGGCATTTCAAGATTACAATTGCAACAAATCTGAAGAAACACACAAGAAATTTCTCGAAGTTCGCAAACAAACATTTAAGATTTTAAGACAAAACAAACGAAAATTTGTCAATGACCAACTACAGACAATCGAAGACAATTTCAAAAATTACAATACACATGATTTCTACAAGACCTTTGCGAACCAAATCAAAGGGTTCTCACCACGGAACCTATGTTTTAGAAAACGAAATGGTAAACTTGCCCTGACAAATAAAGAAAACTGCCAAGAGCTGGCCACTTATTTTTCACAGCTCTTAAATTATCAGCAACCCAAAAAGAGGTTTCCAACAAATACAATCTCAAATAACAACAGAGAACTCATCACCACCAACACAAGAAGAAATTTATGGACATATAAAGAAACTTAAAAATAACAAAACATCAGGAGAAGAGGGAATTGTAGCCGAACTTTTAAAAAATTTAGGTCCAAATTTACTCAAGAAATTACACAAATAATCCAAAACATTTGGCAAACTGAAAAAATCCCAGATGATTGGAAGATTGCTCTCATCCACCCACTACATAAAAAAGGTAACAAATATAGAGGGATCTCCCTCCAACCAGTCACGTACAAAATTCTTTCAGCCTGTATTTTGAAGAGAACACAAGAGCAGTTAGAATCTAAATTAGCAGACTATCAAGCAGGATTCAGACCAAACAGGCTGTGCCCTGAACAAATTTTCAACCTCAAAACTATAATCAAAATGCGAGCCCTCAGACAAAAACCCCTAGTATGCACATTTGTGGATTTAAAAAAGGAATACGACTCAATAGACAGGCTTTCACCTTCCCAAATTTTAGAAGAAGGAGGACTAGATCCAAAAATACGAGAACTCGTAAAACAAACACTAATTGGCACTAAATCTAAAGTAAAATTCATGGAAGAAATCTCAGAACCCTTTGACATTCAAACAGGTGTGAGACAGGGCGATGGGCTCTCTCCTCTTCTGTTCAACGTCGTTCTAGACAAGGTTATGGAAGAATGGGAGAAAGAACTCAAGAAATGTAAGTGTTGGAAGCCAATTCTACATGGTTTTCCCAAAAACAACCTCTATATACCATAACTCGCTTTTGCGAATGATTTGGCTTGAGACACTCAAAGAATGTGCAGAAAAAGTAGGGTTACAAATCTCATTCGAGAAAACTGAATTCATAAGTTCAAAGACAGAAGTAGCAAGTTTGAGAACAAAATACGGTAAAATCAACATGGTCACATACTTTAAAAACCTTGCAGAATTTATCGAACCTACATGCCTTGAGAAAAAATCTCACAGCAAAATCGCCTCAAAAAGGTAAAAAAAGCATTAGGGTTAGTCCAAAATCTCTACAATAAAACATCTATGTCAAGACAGACGAAAATTCGGCAATACAGCACAGTCATAAAACCAACAGTCCTCTATACAAGTGAAATGTTAATACTTAACAGAAAACATGAACTTGAAAAAATTAAAAAAGTAGAGAGAAAAATCATTATAAAAATTCTAGGAGCAAGACTCATTAAAGATGGTTACAGACTAGAATCAATCAAAACAACAGAAGTTTTCAAACATCGAAATTCACATCAAGAAAAGGCGACTTCAGTCTTTGGTGACCTTAAGAGATTACCAGAAAGTTGACTGACAAAAAAGGTAATAGATTATGTAACTTCACTTAAAAATCCAACACCTTGGCTGAATGAAATTTGGAAGGATCTTAAAAGTGCAAACATAGGAGCAACAGACGTCTTACAAAGAGACACAAAGTAGACGAATGGGAAGTTACAACTGAGCAACCAAAACAAAAACAATACAGACCAAAGTGGTCGGAAGAATGCAAACAAGCTTTCTCGGAAAGAATGAAAGCCTACTGGAACAACAAGAAGAACTCGAAGAAAACTTGATTCGGTCATTTGCTTACTGTCTCCCATTTGTTGGGAAAATTCGCCAATAATAATAATAAATAATGAAAAATTATCATAAAAATATGTAGGAAGGTTTGTATTATCTGAGATTAAGGCCCAGGGAGTGTGTGATATCCAAAATGTGATGGTACGCCAATTATTACCTCTGGTGTTTAGGTTTTGATACCTCAGCCTGTCAAACAGTGATCGAGTTCACGAGAGTTGTGGCAGATTTTAAAAGTAAACTGTTTGTCTGTGTCCGTGGTGCATTACGATAGTTATCGCACCTGCCAATCTCGATGTAAAAGTCGATCAACGAGTGTGAAGTCGACTATCGACTGTAACGATCGAGAGTAGCGTCATGTGTGCTATGGCGGTAAACGTGAGTGCGGGAAAACGTGATGGTACCGAACTGTAAAGCATCCTCGTGTTAAAGGAAGTCTTTGGACAAACGACTGCGTCAGTCAAGTGCCAAGTGAATATTATGTACATTTAACCCTTTCCAGCCCAAATTAATGGGGATATATATATAAAAAATAATTTATGCTTTTTTATGATTTCAAATGTTTCCAAAAACACAAAAAATGTAGTTTGTGAAATTTTTTGTACAGGGCTATTTTTTTTCAGTGGGTTCATATGGACCCAGTGGGAAAATGTGATGGATAAAATTTTTAATTGATAAATAAATTGTAAGTAAAATGTAGCACAAGAAACACCTAAAATGTGGAAATCACCATAGAGGAAGTACACATTAGACAATCTGGTTTAGAAACAGTGGAATATGGCTTTTAGATTCCTGCTGCTTGCTTTTTGTCAAGTGAATGTTGTCACATGGTACACAATACATGTAGGTCAATTGAAGTTATTTATTCATTACTGTTGCATTATAGTGCACAACAAGAAAATGATAAAGTAAGCATGAATAAAATCATTTGTTATGGTACAGTAAGAAACAATTCCCACTTATCATACGTATTACTGCATGTATCCCAAAAATTGTTCCATTTTGAAAGAATTAGTATTTACACTGTTAAGTGATTTGAGCAGCATATAAATTTGTTTCTTCAGTAATCTTTGTAATCATATCATCAAAAAAAAAAAAAAAAAAAAAAAAAAAAAAATCAAAAAAAAAAAAAACAATTGGAAGTACTGTATAGCTGCCATTTGCTCAGAAGGCTCTGAAAAACTTGCATTGCATTGTGTGTCAAAGTCAGAGCAATCAAGGTCCCCACTTTTCCACCTTACTGCAACTGCTGCCTTTTTCTTCTGAAACCTTTTGGCTAGTGGAACATGATCCCAGCCAGCAGTATCTTCAGAAACATTTGGAGTAGCCTCATTCTGCTATTCAGTTGGTAAATCATTAGACAATACCTCAGCACAGCTTTCGATTTCAATTATATTCTGTGTTTCCAAGATTTACAAATCGTCAAATTCCTTGTCTGAAAATTCTGAAAATATTTGATCAGACAGTTCCCCATTCAGAAGGTACTCCAGGATCTCCGCCCCCGGTAAGTTAGACATCTGAAAGTAAATATTTTTTACACATAACCTCATTTACCATGCACGCGAACACCTGTCTCCTTCTCCCAGTGGGGCCATATGGATCTAACATTTTACAAGCCTCTAGCAGAACAAACTAATTCAATTTATTATTGTAATAGTATGGTTTGATATTGCTGTTTCATACAATTCAATAATACATTTTTTTATAAACATCAATATTGGTAACTTGCCTCAAAATTAAAGTAATTCTTACACGCCAAACAACTGCCGACCATTCATTACACTACCTACTGTAAACAAAGCCAAAGAAAGCTTTCTACTAATGCTATATCTTTGGTGCTGCCATCTGTTGCTGCAGAAAACATAAGAACGTAATGGTGCCATAGGGAACCAGTGGAATTCATGATCATATGCTAAATGTGAAATAAACTTTGTCGGCTGGAAAGGGTTAAAGACTGTTAATTGTGTTTGTCGTCCACTACTGTAGGAAGAAATACTGTGTTGTTTCATTGGTGAAAGTTTAAAGAAAGTTCACACTCACGAAGAACAAGCAATCTTCGGGAACGATTATTCAGGGCAATCCTTGTTACCTGTTAAGTACAAGAGAAAAATAAATATGGTTTGGTGGTCGGGATGTAACTGCTGAAAATCTGTGCAATAAATAGTGTTTTGAGTTTGATATACTTTGAGTGTGTTCATGCGATTAAGAAACTTTGATAGAACAATTCCAACCCCACCAAACCAGGCGACCATCTTAAAATTATCCCTGAATAATTCCCTGTAGCTTTATGGTCAGAACAGAAGACTATAAGTGGTGATAGTACAATAAATTCTAATCATCAGCTTATTATTAGAAATATATTAAACAGTATTTCTACAAGCTGTTATATGAGATGGGACATGCGCAGATGGCATGGGGTAGGTTTTACCAGTGGGAGAGTTACAAAGCGGAGGCCTTTTATGAGGGTGGTTTAGGAGCATTTGAGGGTTGGTACTCATACACAGACATTTTTAAGTTAGATTGTTTGGTGAAGGTAATGCCAGGTTGTGAGGATTGTAGGAAGGATGTGACAATTGTCAGAAATATCTAACACACATACAGCAATGAAGAAAAATCTTGTTTAGGGATTCCAAATAAGAAGAAAGAAAGTATAACAGTTGGTTTTTGGTCATGTATGTCAATGTGGACATCTGTTTATGGCCATTTCTGTCTGATATATTCAGTAAATAATTAGAAGAGTACCTTCAGACTGGAAAATAGCACAAGTAACTCCGATTTTCAAAAATGGTGATCAAAGTGATTCTGGAAACTATCGTCCCATATCTATAACATTTCTTTGTAGTAGAGTTATGGAGCATATTATATACTCTAACATTATGAATTTTCTAGATGATAATAATTTGCTTACAACAAATCAACACGGATTTCGGAAGAAAAGATCATGTGAAACACAGCTGGCCCTATTTACACACGACGTAATGAAAGTTATCGATGCAGGTTCACAAGTAGATGCAATTTTTTTAGATTTCCAGAAAGCCTTTGACTCTGTGCCACACAACTGCCTTTTAGCGAAGCTTCGAGTGTACGGTATATCGGATCAGCTTTGTGAATGGATAAAGGATTTTCTAACTGGTCGGTCGCAGTATGTTGTTGTGGAAGGAGAAAGTTCTTCTAATCTAGATGTTACATCGGGTGTACCTCAAGGAAGTGTAATAGGACCACTTCTTTTCTTAATTTTTATAAACGATCTCGGAGAAAAAGTGAAAAGCCTATTTAGATTGTTTGCTGATGATGCAGTTATTTATAGGGAAGTAAGAAATTTGGCCGATAGCTTAGAAATTCAGCGCAATATGGATGTTATTTTGGCTTGGTGCGCTGAGTGGCAACTTACTCTAAATTGTAAAAAGTGCAAGACAATGAGCATAACTAACAAAAAGAATCCAATTGTTCAGAAATACGAGTTAAACAATACATTTATTGATATGGTCGATTCTATGAAATATTTGGGAGTAACAGTACAAAGGAACATGAAATGGGACATACACATTAATTCGTTAGTAGATAGAGCAAATTCTAGGCTGCGATTCATAGGTCGAATCTTGAAAAATTGTAATGAACAAACAAAGGAGATAGCGTACAAATCTCTTGTGCGTCCACATTTGGATTGTTGTTGTGCCATTTGGGATCCGTTTCGTAAGGGGTTGATCGAAAGTATAGAGAAAGTACAGAGAAGAGCCGCTCGATTCGTGACCGCTTGCTACAGTCCTTATGAAAGCGTCACAGAACTGATTAGTAGATTAGGTTGGGAGTCTCTGGTAGATAGACGACACACGTTTCGTTTAAACTTATTGGTAAACATGCGTACTCCAACTTTCACTTTAGAGTGTAGTGAAATACTTCTTCCACCAACCCATTTGAGTCGGAAGGACAGGAAAGATAAAATTAGAGAAATAAGGTGCCGGACTGATTCTTATATGAATTATTTTTTCCCTCGTACCATTAGGGATTGGAATGCACAGCAAAGAGATTAGCTTTGGTGCTGAGCACCTTCTGCCACCCACAATTTTGTGAAATGCAGAGTATATATATGTAGATGTAGATGTTTCAAATAAGAAGAAAGAAAGTATTACAGTTGGTTTTTGGTCATGTGGACATCTGTTTATGGCCTAATTCCAAGACATAATTAGGAGATACAAGGGATTGTGTCGGTCTGTCAGAGTATCTCGATCGTAGTAGGTGCTTCTGCCTTGGTTAGCTGGGCTGCAGGGGATGGAGTTTTGTGTGATATGGGTGACGGCTGGAAATGATTTTTAGGTTTGTGGATTTGATTGAGCAGAGGTGTGTGTGTGGCCAATACGCACAGCTGGCAACATTAGAGCAGGTGATGTGGATTAAGGGCAGTACCATGTGAAGTTTAGTGAGTGGATGTTGTTTGGAGAGTAAAGGAAGTCAAGCAGGACATTTTCACCATGGGTCCTGATCATAAAAATGTCATCTATATACATGAACCACAAACATTGTGGGTTGTAAGGTAATCTTTTAAAGAAAATATAATCTTTGTGCTATCTTGATACAAACGCAAGGAATATGATACGAGGTGTTTCGGAATAAATATCAGAGTTTTGAGGCTTTACAGAATTTTTATTATATCACTTACAACTATAAATGACACATTAATTCGAAGATCAAATCAAACCGTTTCGTTGTACACATGTGCATACAGTGTTTCCTCTATGATCCGTTAGAAAGCAGTAGGAGTAAAAATAGTGACGGCTGAACAGAAAGCTTTTAGTGTTTTACAATTTGCAAGGTAAAGTGACATTAACACCTGTAGATGGCATCATCAGCGAAGGAGGATAGGATGACCAAGCCTCACAGAGGAATGTGTTGAATGTGTTCGTTGCACATAGGCCCAAGGAATTTGATGGGAACAATAATCCTGAATTAGCAATTCCAGTGACATCTACATGGAGAGTTTTAAGCAAATCCATCAACATCCTTATCGTTTACAGCTGTTACAAGCTCTAAAGACTACCACTTATGTGGCATCTTCGCAAACGGAACGTTGCTGCACGAGAATAAAGATTTTCTCGATTGTGTCATTTACAGTGAGTGACAAGACATCATTTTGCCTAAGTGGAAATGTAAATACTCGTAATGCGCTCTTCTGGGGTCCAAAAATCTCCACCATCTGGTACGGCTGTAACGAGACTCTCCAAAACTGAATGTTTCATTGTGCCGTGTTAGCAGAAGTTTATGACACTTTCTTTTTCAGTGAAGGAACTAACAGGTGTTTCTTATCTTGACGCACTTCAAAGATGATCAATAAGATGATTCTGTTTGGCAACAAGATGGTACACTAATGTATGCGATAGGCTAAATCACGTTGTTTCCAACCACTGGCCTAGCTGCCACAGACAGGATGCGAGAGCTCGTTTCACACGGCCCGCGAGTTCGCCCAATCCGATGCCGAGCGATTTTTAACTCTGGGCATTAGTAAAGGATCACGTGTATGTACCTCCACTACCAGCTGACCTACCCAACTTCCCAAATGGGACTGAAGCAGTCATTGCACCAATTAGTCCAGACACAGTGAACGAGTTATCGACTGGACGTGTGCCACGTGACGAATGGTGCTCACATTGAATACTTGTAGGTAAAAAATCTGTTTTATTTGATATATCATTTATAATTGTAAGCCAAATGATAAAAATTCTGCAAAGCCCCAAAACCCTGACATTCATTTTTAAAGAAAGATTTTTTTAAAAGAAAATAATAGGAAGAGAGAAAGTTTATGAGGGTGAGTGACCTGTGCCTCCTCCTTGACGACCCCCCAGACGGGGCCCTCGCCACCCAGCTGCTGCAGTATGGCCATCTCCTCGTCGGTGGCTCCCATCGCGGTCTGCAGCTCGCGCAGCCCCACCGGGTCGGACGTGGGGAACGCCACCGGCGGCTCCTCGCCCGCGTCCCCGGTCACGCCCTCCTCGTCCTCGTCCGGTACCGCGCGGCTGCCCAGGATCTGCAGTGACTGGAAGCCAAAACACAAAATTACAAGTTACAGTGGTACCACAAGAAAACTACTGGTTTACAGTGTCCCATTTCACCAACACAATAAATGTGCTTCAGTCTTTCCACCTCTTAGTGTACTTCTTCCTCTATGTATAAAAATCTGCAACTATCCCACATATTTCTATAACTTGTTTTACTGTGTATTTCTTATTTTTATCCTTTTATGTTTCCCAACACTAAGGAATTTCACTGTTTTTAATCAGGTAATTTGGCTCTGTCCACAGATTATTCTACCACTACTGACACGGTTAAAAATATATCACAATCAGTGCCGTATCTGTCGGTACTGTATTTTGTACTGTAGGTACTACTATATACAGGGGTTAATGGAGGCTTTAGAGAAGGTCCAAAGGACAGCCGCCCGATTCGTGACAGGTATATATAGTTGGAGGGAAAGCGTAAGTGCGATGTTGAAGGAGTTAGGTTGGGAAGACCTGGAACACCAAAGGCGTTGCTCTCGACGGAAGCTAATTGAAAAATTCACGACAGACGTATTTCGGAATGACAGCCAGCAAATATTGCTACCAGCAACATTCATGTCTCGAAATGACCGCGAAAATAAGATAAGAGAAATCAGGGCCAGAACCGATTCATTTCTGTACTCATTTTTCCCACGAGCGATTAGGGAATGGAATAGAAAGGATTTACCGGGCAAGTAAACTTAAAATCCGACAGGAGTAGCTTCCGATAAAGCACTTCATCCATCCTGATCTGGGTTTTCAATGGTTTTCCCAGATCACTCCACGCGAATGTGGGGATGGTTCCTCACAATAGCCCATGGGCACCTCCTGCCATATCCCTTATAACCCTTCCAAACCATAACCCTTTTCGATAGGTGCAATGCACCCTTCGCCACACACTTTTAGTGAATCGCGGAGTAATAATAATAATAAATACAGACAAATATTAACACGAAAGATGGCCACAAAAATTCAACAAGACAATTCTGAAAGTCTGAGACAGATCGCTGCATATAGACTTCAAACTTAAGAATACAAGCCTGCTAAGACGCTCAGTTACACATGACAGACTTGTAAGGTGTCATGTTTGTTTTACATTAACTGTTCCAACTAAGAGAAACAAAGTCGCACCATTCAAAATGTTTCTCAGACCAACCGAACAGAAGATAGTATTCAAGTGGCGATATTAATAGAGGCTTTGGTTACGTTGAAATGCAGCTTGTGCCAGAATCAGAAATAGATTCTGTATTACAGCATAATACATGAAGACTTGAGTTTCTAATAATTTAAATTGCCTTCACAAGAGCCCCACATTACTGATGTCATTACTATTGCCCACATTACTAACCCTGAGTCACAAATAAAAACTAAATGTTGTGTGAGAAATTTCCTCAGTCCTAGCTACTTTCGTATGTCGAGCTTCCTCCAAGACCTATGAAAGCTTTGATTTAAGTAGTACTATATTCCAAAAACTTAAGAAATAAATAACCCAAGTTAAGCAGTTAAAATCAATATTGACAATACCAAAGAGTCTGGTATTTATCTTTGATGAATTGTGTGTGGTCTTTGACACCTATTTGTTCAGGTTAAAAATGCACATCGAGTCATAACACATGCCGTAGATTTTAATTTAGAGGCTAAGCTTTTGGAAACTGTGAAAACCTTATCACTTTGTGACACCTTAACGAAGTAACGCCTAGGAAACGTCTGCCTGCAGAGTTATATGTGTAGTGATAATGGAATGTACAGGGCGATTACACACTTTCAGGGATGATGGAGAAGGGCAAATGTATCAATTTAAGGAAAGGGTCCCTGGTCCAGAACTGACCGAATAGAAAGTTATAAGTGATACCTCTGACAGTGTTTATCAGACACACACTACCCAGACTTCTGGAAGATATCCCACTTGTTGGTTCTGACATGATGGAGTCCCAATTCTCTCTGCCTGTGACACTGGGAATATTAGAACCAGTACGACACTGCCGTGGCAGCACTGACACCGGGGGATGCCATTTCAAGCAACTGTTGTAAAAGTATCAGTTTGTGAAACTTTTGCAGGTAAACTGAATTTATTATTGTACTATAGACTTTATATTTTCTGTCTCTCTGACATCAAGTTACAGGTGCCATTACAAGTCCATCAACAGGAGATATTATCTGAGTGTATCACTCGGTATTCAGCGGGAATTTTGTACGTTACGATCAGGGTTCGCAAGTTTGGGACCTCAGTTTGACCGTTACGCGAGGCTAAGGCAGAATTCGAATAGATTTTCACTTATAACTTTGGACTCGGTCGTTTCAGGACCAGGGCACCTTACCTCAAATTGATACATTTACCCTTCTCCGTCATCCCTGAATGTTTGAAAAATTATCACGGAATCACTCTGTATTTAATAAAATCTTCATATGAAGAAATTTCACAATTCTCATGGAATTGTTGTTATATGCTTATATAACTTATGCAATAGGACTTGCACAAAGTGTTTACAGACCTGGCTGAAGGAGTCCATGATGGAGACGAGGCTGGTTCCCTGCTCGCGCTCCCAGGCCGCGCCCGCAGCGGGCGGAGGGGGCGTCGGGACGGGCGGACGTCGCTCCGCGGGCCACGGCGGGGCCTCCCACATGGCCACGGGAACGGGCGGCGGCTGCGGGGGCGTCCCGGACGCCCAAGGGGCGGAGTCTGCCTCCGGCCAAGGTTCCCCACCTGAGAAACGCTACCGCTACATTCCTTCACCCTGTCACGTATCCCGGGGTATCTCAACCCGAGGAACAGTAAACACTGCAGAACACCGACTCACACGGTCCTAATTTATTTACCTCTATGTATATTATCAACATCTGGCATATCTTTTATTCTACCATTAAAACATAACTCTAAATGCATACTTTAAATTCCTAAGGAAACACAGTTATTAATCTGAAAGTGAACCATTAGAAGTTAAACAATGAAGGACACTAAATTGTGAATATGATAACAAATTGTTGTCCCCGATACTCTTCAACCTTGTTCTGGATAAAGTCATCTGAGAATGGGAGAAAGAACTTAAGGGGGTAGGTACACCTAACACATACAAATATTTGATAAAGTTGAGATGTCATTTTCTCCAAATCTATTTAAATTTGAGGTTTCAAATTTCATAGCTCCATAGAACTGTTATAGCTAGATATAAAAATTGATTTTTAAAATAAAAATATTGTTTAACAATAGGATAATGTACCATCCAAATTGACAGTGAAAAATATGTTGTTGTGTAGGGTTTTAAAGACAAAAGGCATAGTATTTGAAACTTTTTCAGAAATGTTCTTTTAATATTGTAAACTAATATCAAGGCAACAAGTTGAACCTACAATATAACATATTTAACTCTATATTTTTTATTAATAAATTTTTCTGTCAAGAAATTAAAATTTTTGCTTAAATATGAAGGCATATTTTTCATTTGGGAAAAGCTGCATAAACAATAATTGTTCAGACTGTAGTACTTAGTATGTAGAACATGTCCTGCAAATTTGAAAAAGATCTATGTGTTTGGAAAAAAAGTTATCTTTAAAACTGTTTGATGAAATGCTCTTTTGAGATATTAAGGTTAAAGATTTGGAAACATGTTATGGTACCTTCAGGTGTCCTGTTTCTTCCTAATATTCACCAGGAGCATAGGAATGACTTTCTGCAACATTCTTCTTGGTCTACTGTTCTAACCTTAGTCTCTTGCAATATTGTTCCTATATTTGTAAGATGATTGTGTGTTCATTTCCGTAGCACATTGGTATGTACACCATAAATTTATACCTTCCACCATAATACTGTCACCGTGCAGAGCATTGCTTAATCACACATAATTCCCACACTGTTAAAGATATTGAAATAATTTTTTCACTAAAATGAAGCCAAAACTATAAACTATTTTTAAGAATAATAAAAAAAATCATTTTTTAGAAACCTGATAAGTGTACCTACCCCCTTAAACAGCAGAACTACTGGAAACCTATACAACTCGGACGACGTAAGAATGGTATTAAAATTTGCTGCCTAGCCTTCGCAGATGATTTAGCCATACTAGCAGATCATGAAACCACAGCAATCAAACAGATAGAAACTCTCAAATAATATGCTGAAAGAGTAGGCTTACAAATATCGTTCCAAAAAACCCAATTCATCTGTTCAAAACTCCACACTCAAAATCTGGCCACAAAATGTGGACAAATTGAGAGAGTCCCATATTTCAATTATCTGGGAGAAATTATCGAACCCACAGGAGGAGAGAAAATAGCACAGAAAATTCGCATGCAAAAACTTAGGAGAGCCTACGGTAGAACCTACAACATATATAATAAAAAAATGTTTGTCCATATATACAAAAGTCAGACATTACAACACAGTTATCAAACCTGAAGCCCTGTACGACAGCGAAACTTTAACACTACACAGGAAAGGTGACCTAGAACACATTTTGAAATTATAAGAAAGATTCTTGGCCCAGAAAAAACAGTTGACGGATATAGACTTAAATCTCGAAAGACAACAGAAACACTGTCAAACCTCGCGGCAGACATCAGGAAACGAAGATTAGGATTTTATGGACATATCCACGGACTTCCAGCAACAAGACTCATTCATAATATTGTGACGTATATAGAACAGCTAAAAACTATGCCCTGGGTCCAGGAGATCAAAAAAGACATGGAAAAAGCCCACATAAACTCATCAGAAATCGGAGATAGACAAACATACAGCGAAAAAATTAACAAGTGGGAAGTACCGCCAGAGAATGAAGTCATTAAGAGACCGGGGACGAAGTGGACTGAAGAAAGGAAGAGAAAAAACGGAGAAAAAATGAAAGCTATATGGAAACTCAGAAAACTGAATCGTTAAGGCTTTGCGTGATCCGACAAGGTCTGATTGCAGATAATAATAATAATAACACAGTCATAAAACCAACAGTCCACTATGCAAGCGAAACGTTAACACTTAACAGAAAACATGACCTTGAAGAAATAAAAAAAGTAGAGAGAAAAATCATCACAAATATTCTAGGGGCAAGAATCACTAAAGATGGTTACAGACTACAATCAATAAAAACAACAGATAAGTTCTCAAACATCGCAATTGACATCAAGAATAGGCAAATGAAATTCTTTGGTCACTAAGAGGTTACCAGAAAAATTGGTTGACAAAAAAAATAAAAGATTATGTAACTTCACTTAAAAATCCGACACCTTGGCTTAATGAAATGTGGAAGGATCTTAAAAGTGCAAACATAGGAGCATAGAAAGAGACACAAAGTAGACAAATGGGAAGTTATAACTGAGCAACCAAAACAAAAACAATACAGACCAAAGTGGTCGGACGAACGGAAACAAGCTTTCTCGGAAAGAATGAAAGCATATTCGAACAGCAAGAACTCAAAGAAAACTTGATTGGGTCATCTGTTTAACGTCTTCCATTGGGAGAATCCGCCAATAATAATTAGAGTGGAGGCTTTCTGTATATAGATGAAATTTTCAGGAGAAACTGATCAAGTGAGTGTGTTTGTATAGCACAACATTCTGGTAGTCATATTCTCTGCCGCCATCGTCGTGTGACCACTGAAACGTCGTGTGACCACTGAAACGTCGTGCTGTAAGAACATACTTACACAGCTAGTTAACAGAAAAAATTTTATCAATAATAATAACAATGAGCAGGAAAATGCTTTAAGGCAATAAAACTAAGAAAGGATAGGGAAATACCACAGATTAAGGTGGCCGGGAATGATGAACATAAAAGAGACGAACACAAGAAACGCAACATCTCGGCAGTTAGCTACTGTGGAAAACTCAAATCTGGATTACCGGACAGGGATTCGAACCTGTGTCCTCTCGAAGGCCAGGCCACAGCGTTATTGCTCACCCACCGTGCTCGGTACACTGCATTCCAGTTTTCGTCCACTTTTTAGATACTACCTTTAACTTCTTTCCAAATGCTTTCTGGAAGCTTACCTACACACCTTCCTCTCCCCTCCTTATGTCTAAACCACAGTACCATTTGTGGTCTACACGGTCCAGGTGGCGTTATGTCAGACTTTCACCATTATGGTTCAGTCTACTGTACGTCATCACTACAGTGCAGTTCAATGAAAATGACAGACTGTAGATTCTTCAATTTTTCATCATCTTCTTATTAGTGTAAAAGCCAGAAGATAACAAACATTTATTTTTTAAAAAAATCTAAATGAAATGAGATATTAATAAATTTCATACATAACTCTTAATCAGAAATTGAAAATTTACAGCAAAATTCACATTAATTAATGTAAACAATGTTTAACTTCAAGTTATTATGAGCATAGGGAGGTTAATTTTACTTGCTAACAAAACATGGGAACTCACTGCAAAAGTCAAATATTTCTCACGGGCTCGTATCAAGGTTCACTGGACAGACTCCCGAAAGTTTTGAGTGATCAAAATTTAGAAACCATAGATGTCACTATTTTATACTCATAAGGTAGTGGGCTGAAGTACCTGTGATAGCTTCAGTTTAAGATTTAAGTGCTTAGGTGCCAATTAATAAATGATCAATGACATTAAGTAATCCTGGTCTTGGATAGAATTTCAGGCTCCATGAAATTTAGCAAAAATCACAGGATTTTCATGGCTGTCAAACTTTCAGACCACCCATGTGAAAGCAAAAACTTAAAGAACTGACCAAACAATGGCGGATTTAGTGTACGAAATACCTAACGTCCGCACACGAGTACATCGACGGTTCCTTTACCTGCCGAGGTTTGGCGGCTCCAGTCTGCGGCCGGCGTCCAGGGAGGTGGACCCGCCTCCCAGGTGGGGGCGGGCCACGGGGGCGGCACGGAGGAGTCTGCGGGAGGCGGCGCGGGCGCGGGACTGCCACCCGTCATGGTGGTGGTGGCGGGCGACGGCCACACGGAGCCACCCTCCGACGCCTCCTCGCGCATCTGTAAGTCACAACGATCCCGTCACAGGCTACGTAGTGGTGGGAAACGAGGAAACATCTTGTACGTAAATGCAACACACGAAGCAAAGAGTTTCCCTCCACTATTTTCACGTCTATCTTCATTCTTTGGACAATTCTTAGTGCAGTCTACAAAAACTTAGTTGTCAGTTCCCGATCTCCAAATTGCTTTATGCAGATGGCAATCAATTCCTTATATCTGGTTTGAAATCCTATCCACAACAGATTTTTTTTTTTTTTTTTTTTTTTTTTTTGTACAAAGGTAAAGTCTTCATAATTTTATTTTCCCCAACATAAATCTCATATTTTTGTTAGCCATTTCTTAGTTCTTCTACTTATTGTATGAGTGGAAGCTTCCATTTGTTTTTAAGAACACGATCTTAGTTTTCAAAGAAACAATATAATTGCTTACCAATTTAATGACTGATTTTTTTTACCCAACTTTCAGAATCCAATGAGTCATTATTAAATCCATGAAGAAAGTAAGGCAAGGCATAAAAAGCAACCTTGGGTCTAAACAGATAAAACGTATTGAAATGGGTGATTTTTAAATAGTATTTGGATACTTCCTAGCACTCTCCAACAAATAATGTTCGTGTTTACCACAAAATTAATTTCGAACAGGAGTTCAACATTACTGAAAAACTCTTGGTGAATACGGTAGATAACTTTGTGACGTTTGTGTTGCATCCCATCAGTCCTCCTCTCAGCACGTGGTTCACCCACTCGACACGCATCGGTCGAAAGGAGGAATGACTGGACGCCATATAAATGTCAAAATTAGTGACAAAGGACTGGTACAAAAAAAAAAAAAAATACAATCCTTGGTGAAATCAAACAATTCACACAATTTAACTTTTATCTTTTGGAATGGTTAAAAACGTAAGGGGAATATTCACATATTTATACTTTCAGTGGTACACAGTAATTAGGGCATAACCTCGCTTTTTCAACATTTTTATCACAGATGCAATGGAGATTTTGCTTTTGATCTACACCTACTTCTGCTTTATGCAATTTTTTTACTCCAAATTTCTTCACTGTAAAATTAAAATGTGTGGCCATTTAATATGAAATTTCTTGTTTGAGAGGTAGCTTGGGAAGCTCTCAGCCATGACCGTTTAGGGCAATGTCAATTATTCCACTGTCGCACATTGTCAGAACAAATTTGAGTTTTGCTTCTGGAAAGTAACAGGCATCAGAATGTTGTAGTCTGACAACAGCATATCACTGTACAGTTGATAACTCTTGTACCATCTTAGAGGCAATGCATTTATAGGAAATTACGTATTAGGTACTACTTGTTGAAACAAATTATAACAGTTACAAACTACACATAAAATAAAAGGGGGGGAAAAAAATCAAAAGTGTTCACTCTCTAGGATCAATCTCTTCCTAATGTCACAAACACAATACTGCTTATGTCCTCTACTATCTACAATCTGCATCTATTAAACACATCCTTCTGCAGTACCAAATCTGTCATGTTTGAGATTTCTCGTTTTGGCGTTTTTCAACGAACAAATGTGACTATCGTAAAATATTGTACTTTATACATACGACTCTAGAATTCCAAGTCTGTAATAAAATAAATACTAATTTCTAAGTATCAAGAATTACTTTTTTTAAAATCAAAGTCGGTATAAATTGCAATTTTCAACTAGACTAAATGTGCCAAAAAATAAATATACATTTGACAACACTTACTGTGGTGTTTCTCTAGTATTTCTTTAACACAGAACTGAAGTAAAATTATTTACAATGACATATGATAGAAAAAGAGGTTAAATGTAAGCATTAAACTGAAAACGTGCTGTAAACTCAAAAATGAACCACTGATTAAACAAAAAAATATTTCATTTGTAAAATTATACTCCAGGACATGCAGAGATATGGAAAGTATACAGAGAATGCATTTATACATGTACAACAACGATCATGAAATAAATCACTGTAATAGAGAGACGGGGTGGCTATTCACTAACTCATCCACTGTGAAGAATGCATCCATCTTGCAGAATATTGAACTTAAACTCCTCCTCCATACCATTCCATTATTTCTTCCACAGATTAACTACCAAATAAAGCAGTGTTTGTTGTGAAAATCATTTCTGAATGTTAGTTGGTTACGAACATACCAAAGAAACTAATTAGGAGACGCTAAACCTTATTCATAACCACTCTGAAATTATCAGCAAAACAATTTCCACAAATAGCAAAATGGGGGTTGAAAATCCACAGTGGCCGAATGTAACAACAGACGATAAAGTGATTCTTATGACAGCATAAATGACTAAACCAGTCATGGAGATTGGTGGTAACAATTTTGCTAGCCAAGCAGAAGAGATTAAATACAAAAACCACGATTCAGACTGTCAACAGAACTGACAGATGCAATGCCATTACGGCCACATTGAGAACTCCCTCGGTTACAAGGATAAATGAAAATGGATGACATGACACGGCAAAACAATGAAGACACAAAATACATCAAATTTTTTGGTGAAAATTCTTTACCAGCATAACTGGTCCTGAAATCTCAACGTCGTCGTCTGCTAACAAAGTTTATATCCAAAAACTTAAACCTCTTTTGTATGTCTTTCCTTTTCTGCATTCCAATTTTTTGCAAGCGAGTTTCATACTATATGATTAATTTAATCTCGTGAGCAGTGGTTAAGACACTTGCCTATTAAACAAGAGTCCCTAACTGAGCCAGGAATTTTTACGGGCTTTGCTTCAGTCGTACAAATATACCGGAATGTTCCGCAGTTTGGATTCCACTAGACTGTAGGTTTGACGACGGCAGAAATACAACGCACGACAAATCGAACTGACAATCAACTACCAAACAACTCTTCAGTTACAATGCCACACTATTTGGTAGCAAGCACCCTTCTTTTATGGTATTAACCCTTTGACTGCTGTAGACGCGTTAATGCGCGGGGATTCTACTGCGCCCAGGTGCACCAGATGTGCTAACGCACGACCTTGCTCCTTCCCTCAGGTGCTCTGGACGTGTATACACACGCCGCCTTGCCGCCCACTCTGTGCTCTGGACGCATTAAGACGTCCGACCGCTTGGGACCCTGTGTGCTCTGGACGCGTTAACGCGCTAGCCACTTAGCGACCAGGTCAGGTAGCCGTATTTCCATCCCAGCTGGTTAATTGCTTTCCAACATACGGCCCGTGAGTGTCTGCAGTTGCGATCTTATTTGAGTTGCTATTTTCATTGTAGTTTTACCTGAGAAAATGGATCGCCGTCGTGCTTGTACGAAGGAAGAAAACATTGAGATTCTTACTAGAAACGACAGTGAGAATGATCTCTTTGATATGGATGATAGTGAAGACCCTTCAATAGGATCTCGAAGTAATAGTCCTAAGCCTTGTACATCTGCTAGTGGAATACAATCATCTGACTCCACAAGAGGTAAACATTTTCAGTATCTGAAGCTTCATATAGCGAGAGCTAAATGTTCGGAAGAAGAGGACGCTTTAGTGACAACTTTGACTGGAAGAAAAGAGATTCTCGTCCTTTAGTGCGTGCGATAGACGATTCAGCTGCAGGACACAATATGGATTATGTCAAAATTCCAGCATTCTTTCATTTTTCGGAATATTTTTAAAAGAAGATCTTATGAAATCTATTGCTGAAGGAACCTATTGATTTTATTTATATACCACGATAAATACACCAGAATCAATTCACTCTAGATTTTCAAGGTGGAAGGATTTACTGGGGGACATTTTCGAAATATTATTCACATTAAAAATTCAAAGGAGAGCACGCCAGCACATAGATGCGCTGGATGTTTGGAACAGAAAGTGCATCGAGAAACCGGGTACAAACACAGAACATGCAATATACAGTAATACTGTGTTTTGTGCCATGTTTGGAGGTTTGTTACACGAAAAACATTTATTAACCATGGATAACTACACTGTAACAATTACATTACATTTACACGCCCCTAAAACTAAATGAAATACAAAAAATTGAAAAAAAAAATATTTTTAACTTCGCCAGTGACCAAACCAAAAGAAGGATGGAAAATATATGCAGAGTTTGTGAAAGGTATTCGAACACTTAACTTGGAAATTTTCTCCTGATGAATTACTGTGCTAACAAACAAAAATACCAAACACATTTCAGTTTCTGTAATATCTATTTAGCATATGAAGTACCTGTATGTTTGTCTACGCGGACATTCACTTTTAGAGGAGCTTTAAATTGAAAAACCTTAGATGTCAGAGTAACTGCATTTATTTTGTATCTGGTGCTTGAAAACGCAAAGCGAAAACGGAAGGCCGTCACACACAACGCCTCACAAATATTCAG
The DNA here is from genome assembly GCA_031002005.1 of Vandiemenella viatica. Lineage (NCBI taxonomy): Eukaryota > Metazoa > Arthropoda > Insecta > Orthoptera > Morabidae > Vandiemenella > Vandiemenella viatica. The sequence goes on along the minus strand of JARYHS010005557.1, from coordinate 6,530,519 downwards.
CTCAGAGCAGTCCTGGCCGCGTGCAGTACTCAGCAGGGCAGGTATCGGCCGATCGCGGCCTCTCAGCGCAGGTAGTCGGCTTAGAGGATAACAAAGGAGCACGCAGCGAGGACTCTGCCGAGCAATACCTAGCAGTTAAAGGGTTAAGAGGACAATCTAGTGATGTGAGTGGAGGAGATTAAATGTCTGGCAGATCAGCTGGGCAGGACGACATTAACAGCACTGAAGCGAGCAGTGTGGCCTCGTCACGTTTTCTTCACATCTCTCAAACCGTGTCGCAATACCCATACAACACTCTGCAGAAGTAAGAAACAAACAGAAGCCCTCCGTATGTGAAAACCTGTGTAGGGGGATGGGGGGGGAAGGGTGGAGGGGGGAGGTGGGGGGTTTTCTGCCACTCCTCTTGAACTGTTCCACGTGATTGGTTGACAGTGACATATTGATATATATTTTCATAAAACAAAAACCCTGTATACTGTCTCCACTCAAAACCACAAAAACTGCTGCGTAGATTTCGATGGGGTTTTCACCGTTTTAGAGATTAGGATCTCAATTGATTTGTTTGGTATGCCTAATGCTTCAATCTAATATGATGCTGGAGCAGTAAGAGAAAATCTGAATGTAAAGATACATACATCATTTTTTTAAAAATATTGGATTTTAGTCTTTAAATCCCACAGATGGCCATATTGAATGCGAAGACGAAACTACATAAAAGTGGAAATATGTAAATCATTAATTTTAATAATACAATGGATAAAACCTTTTGAGATCTTCTTTGCTGCTTGAAGCTGTGATCTCAGGCTACACAGTTATAATCTCTGATGTTTGGAAGGGAAATTATATTCACTGTTAATAGTAGGTAATGCATACTTTATTGGTTTTAACTTGAAAGTGATCTGTTTAAAACCTCCAATGGACCATTTCTGATCGTTTTATAATTTATTGTTTAATGATTCTGCCTTTTCCCCATTTCCTAAAAAAAAAAAAAATTAAAAAAATCATTGTTTTTATTGCTGTAGGAATCAATTGACTTATTTTGATCAATGTTAGTACATATGTTCCTGATACGGAGACTGATGCTCCTACAGAAGAATTACGCATGTGCCAAAGACTAAAAGCGCGTTTCCACTGAGGCAACTTCTGCGCAACATGTGGCATGCGGCACTGACGCATGCGGCAAGGAGTATTTCAAGCGAAGCAACACGCTGCGACACGTAGCAAGCAACAGTGATGCATGCTACAGCTTGGGCCGTGTTGCCGGTCGTATGGGCCACTGAGCGACAAAAATAAAGCGTGTTGCACGATGTTGCCAGTATCCAAGTGGCGGTGGATGAGTGCGACAGAAAACGGGCGACATGGAGTGGAATGTGCAGAAAACAACCTTATTTATTGAAGATTATCATACTTCACCGGAGTTGTGGAATAACAAAAGTGCATCATGTAAAGACGGGAAAGCGAAAAGTGACAAATTAATACTACTTCCTAACAAGTACGAATGTTCATTAGATGAAATAAAAAATAAAATAAAAAATTTGAGGTCTGCTTTTCATCGTGAACATAAAAGGAATACTAAACCAAAGAGCGGCTCCTCTCCTAAAGAAGAGAAATGGTTTGCTTATGAACTCCTGACATTTTTGTTAGATGTTGACATTCCAAGACAAACTTTTTCAACAGCAGAAAATTATGAGGTACGTTAATTAATATATGTAACTAATTATTTTTGACAGAATAATTTACCAATGACAGATCCAGAGACGGAATAGGGGATTTACAATCTTTTTAGTTATGAAAGTAAATAAAAGTAGTTTTATGGTGGGTTTAAAATATATATATATATATATATATTAAAAATTGTCGTAACTAAAACTTTACAAAAGGACTTAAATATAATTAAGATAGGCTGTATTTACAGCATATGTAGAAAAGTGTTTCCAAATTTAGATTGTGGTAAATAATAGTAAAAAACTTTTCTTTAATCAACCTTTCACTCATACAGTTGTGTATGATAGGGATAAATTGTCATATAATGGTTACTTAGCTAAATACATTATTTTACGTATGAATACATAGTTTATGTTTTTGTCTTAGTATTTGTCCTGCCAAGATACTTTTCCTTCTTTTGACATAAAGTACCTTGTGATTGCACTACTTTTAACAAATAAATCTCTGATCCACGACCTAGATTTTTCAGTTTTCTTCTTTTATTGCCATTTGCGAGTATCAAATAAGCAGCAGCTGCCACTGCTTCTGATGCCATGACGCACACTACCGGCCGCATAACGTGAAATGCTTTTGCCGCATGCTACAAGCAACAGCGACAAGTAGCAAGCGACAACTGACAACAGATTCTTGGCCGACATTCGACTTGCGACAAAGTATGATGACGCACGGCGACATGTAGCAACAAAATAACTTGTGTAGCATGCTACATGTTGCTCGTTGTTGCCTCAGTGGAAACGCGCCTTAACGACCAACTGCCAAGTAGTGTGAAGCCTTCTCTTTCGAATGCAGCACTGGCCGTGGCCTTTTTTTGTACGAGAGCTATTGTTTTGCTGGAAAAATGATAATCGAGCAACGAATAGTCGTGAAATTTCACATGAAACTTTGAAAAAAATAGAGAGAGAGAAAAAATGCTGCTTAAACTTGTCTTTTATTATGAGAATTGTATGACAGTGAATGTTTACCAGGTGGCGAGTTTTTGAGTGGTTTAAGCGTATCCAAGATGGCTGAGAAGAAGTTGAAGGATGATTTGTGGCCAAGTTGTCCATCCAAGTCAAAAACGGATGAAAATATTGAAAGAGTCAGTTATCTGATTTGATCTGACCATCAATTAACTAACCTTCGTGAAAATAAAAAAAAAATCATGGGTTCTCCATCAAGACATTGCCCCAGCTCATTCTGCACTGTCTGTTAAGACGTTTCTATAGAGGTACAGTATACCAGTGTTATACCACACAACTTATTCTCCTGACCTTCCACCATGTGAATTGTCTGTTTCCCTAGGTTAAATCTGCAATAAAAGGAACAAGATATCACTCTGTTGAAGCTGTGATAGTAAAAGCAGCACATGTCGTGAAGGAGCTCACAGAAGACTTCCAGCGCTGTTTTGAACAATGGAAAATTCGTTTGGAACATTGTAGGGCTAGAGGAGGGGTGCATGCTGATAATAACTACATATGTATAAATTCAAAACAATTCTTTCTACAGCGATAGTCTTGTTATTTTATAGCCTCACCTTGCAAAAGCAAAAAACATTAGTTTACCATCAGAAAATAAAATAGAGAATGCTTAACTGATTACATCTTCGCAAGGCATTTCTTTAATATTAATGAGTAAACAGAATAATCAATCAAGAGATAAGAAATCAAAAAGATTTATATGGATTCAAAGTCAGTATCAGCAAAAGCTGCTAGTGATCCAGAGATTGAAAACATTTGAGCTGCAATTGACCATGTGGAACTAAGACTGAAATCGAAAAAAAATTATTCAACTGTTGCTATAATTCACGAGAATGCTGAAACGTCCCCAAGCACATTTTAAAGAACCTTACAATGAACATTTGGGTACATGGTTTCAATCGCCAGAAGGCTGCAATGTAGTCTTCACGGGTGTACCGCCGGATAGTGTTGTGGAAACACAATATTTCGACGGCTGACTCTGCCGCCTTCTTCAGGTGTAGAGACATCTGCACTGGTCTGCTGACCCACAGATACTGAGATGGTTCGGGTGCCGCTCTTCCTTATATACATGTCCGCGTCCGGCGGCTGCGTGGCCTCGGCGAAGGCTTAATATGAGCCAGGCCCGCAACCAACTGACGGCTGGCTGCCAGTGAGCGTGGCTAAGGTTCTTGTTCCAGCCCGAGCTAATATGAAGCCCTCTACGGCAGCAGCTGGACGGAAGTACAACTTTTTCTGCAGATATTTGCCAAGGCAGGTTTCCATGCCTTGGCAAATATCTGCAGAAAAAGTTGTACTTCCGTCACTGAGACATAGACCACTGTCTCTGTTAAATGTGTTGGCCAGTGAGGCATGGAAACCTGCCTTGGCAAATATCCACAGAGAACGTTGTACTTCCGTCCAGCTGCTGCCGTAGAGGGCTTCATATTAGCTCGGGCTGGAACAAGAACCATAGCCACGCCCACTGGCAACCAGCCGCCAGTGGGTTGTGGGCCTGGCTCATAGTGAGCCTTCGCCTAGGCCGCAGCCGCCGGATGCGGACGTGTATATAAGGAAGAGCGGCACCCGAACCATCTCAGTATCTGTGGGTCAGCCGACCAGTGCAGATGTCTCTACACCAGAAGAAGACGGCGGAGCCAGCCGTCGAAATATTGTGTTTCCACCAACACTATCCGGCGGTACACCCGAGAAGACTACATTGCAGTCATACGCCGGAAAAGTCTTCGTTCTTACGCCAGAAGGCTGTTTAGTGAGTCGAAGGTGTGACAATCACTCTGTAACAACAAAACTGTTCTACAAACTTATCCTATACGAATTACCATTCCGCATTCAGAGTTTCTATATTCATGGTGTATTTACAGAACATATCCCGTGTGAATAAGAAGCTTTGGCGGTATATGGAAGTCTTCCCACCATTTTATACACGGAATTATGCTTCTACATACTCCGCAGTTTCCAGCCTCTCCATTTTCTTCCCTCTTTCATCAACTCTCTGCCACCAGTCTTCTCCTCTGGGCCTCTTCATTACATGTTTATTGTTGGTATTCTACTGGAATCTCCAGACCATCTCAGTCTCACGTTCTCTATCCTTCCCTGAGAGGATTCCTCTTTCACCGTTTTTCATTGTTGTTGATTGAGTGTCATTTTCTGAGTTAATATCCATAAATGTGGCATATGCAAACACTAAATAAAATCTAATCTACTCATTCCTTACCCTGCGCATGCTTTAACATTCGTCGTGCTGCTAAGAAATTTCACTCATTCTTATCTTAGAGATAACCCACTTCTCACTGTCCAGATTCCGACGACACGAGAAGAGAGTTGAAATGTATACATCACGTACCTCACCAGCGCATATGTCTTACCACTCACTTGGTAATATAAACAAACATATGCAGCTTCTCTTCTTTGGAGTTGTTCTATCTCCTATACTCGATATCCACAATATGACGACGATCAAAAATGAAACATTTTTGTCGCAACTTTTTTGCCTAGAGACAGTACGAGAGAGATGCAGCTACAGGGTACAAATGCTGCACACTACTATTACATATGTAAAAATTTATATTCATTCATATTAACAAAACTAAACTTGCACCATGCAAAACTATTTTAGAAATTAAGAAGTGCTCAGGCTATAAATCATCCCCCGGTAAGTTAAAATAAACAATATGCCGGGAAAAATAAAAATGTAAGCTGTGTCGGCGTGGAGCACCTTGAAGGACGCACTGGTGTCGTCTCCGGTGCTGTCGTCGCCGTCGGACGCGGCGGGCAGGGGCGTGGCGGGGTCCTTGACGGCCGGCGCCCCGCCCTTGGAGCGCAGGATCTCGCACAGGCTCGTGTGGATCGACACTCGCCGCTCCCAGCCGGTCTCCTGGGAAACCCACTCACACTCACTCCCCGCGGCTGCACCCTGACCACACAACTCGGCTACTGCGAGCCCTAACACGAGAATGCTACACTAGTAAAGTAAATCTATAGAAATTGTAGACTACCGGGTGTAACCGCATCACAAGATAGAAATGACATTGCGGCCAATATACTGTGCCCTTTCTCCAGATTAGGTCGCCACGCAAAAGTATGTCAACTAACCGGTGCGCAGTACCACTCAGGTACCCTAAAGACGTTCAGCTTCACTTTCTGAAACCTTATTCTTTCAAGATGAGCATTAAATTTTCACGAAGCTTCATGTCTTGTAGCTGGTTGATGCATTTGGTAAAGCACATTTAGCGATATCTTTTCCATACAACCGGTGCAAGGAATTTTGTCCAAAATACAGTCGCTTTTCCCACCACAATATGAAAATGCGCTTGAATATGATATCTTTTCGACTGTGGTGAATGAAATTTTTTTAACAGCGTGCAGTTTTGTCACCACTAGATTAAGTGTACAGACACTGGGAGGGAGGCATGGTGTCGGCCAAATACTGAGAAAACCTCTGGTAACACGAAATGAAGTTTTATGTAAATATTTTGCAAATTTTCCTCACTGGCCTCATAATGTGTGCACTGTGCATTTGGAATTATCCTATACTCTATCCTCCATGACAAAGGAATAAAAGTTAACTAAACACTTATACATTAATATTAGTTATTGTGTATTCGATTCAGTGTTACATATCCATATTTGTGTTTTACAATAAACTACCCATCGGAAGTACAAAAGATTCAGAAAAACATATTTCATGGCTATATGCATGCCTTATACCTTTCACTCTGACCTGTGAATGGGGAGTCATCACTTACCTATTAGACACCACTAAAGTCTACATCCCATAGTACCAAAAACTGGTAATCGTTCACTGGCAACATTGAAGAGATCATTCAATCAATATAAAATTTTAGCCTTCTTAAACTATTTCGTCCAAATATGTGCTCAACAACAGTTTTTTTTTCTGCTCTGTGTGTGTGTGTGTGTGTAGGGATGAAAATGCCATATCACAACCAAGAGGTGTTACTTAAATAATACGATCAGGTCATTTTACAATAATCACCACAAACTTTAACCTTTTTATTATTATTCTCAAGTCACAAAGATCAATCACATAAACATTATTGAAGTTGATCACTTTAAACTCATTTCAAGTGGTATTTGTCTTCGTAATTGCGTTTGGTGTTGCTCGAAACAGATCATCTTTGTAGCACGATGGTGGGCACTGAAGCATACGGTTCACAGTTTGGTCCTCACCACATTCACACTTATGTCGGTAGCATCGGTCACCAGACTTGTCTCTACCTGCCAACATCACAAGCCTCTGCATAGTCGGGTGACGAGCGCTCCACACCTACGTAGTCCTGAGGTGTTGGGGGAGCTTAGTTTTCCACAACTGTACTCTTGCCTTTTCAGGAGATACAATCAGTTCTCAGGAAGCTTTTCCTGGACTTGAGTCTCCGGGCTGGTGGTGTATGGCCGTACAGTGGATGAGGGCATTACCGTTCTACTTTGGTACTCTCCTTGCTCGCCGCCACTTCTCTCTGGATACTGGGTGGTGCAATCCCTGAAAGCTGGTAAAGCCTATCAACTGGGGTAGGCTTTAGGCAGCCTGTCACTAGCCTACAGGTGTTATTGAGGGCTACATCCACCTGTTTGGTATGAGATGATGAGTACCAAACTGGGCATGCATATTCTGCAACAGGGCCTTTGTTGATGTACAAATAGTTTGTGGTTACTGCCCCAATGTGATCCAACTAGTATATCCTGTAAGTTGTTTCTTGTGCCGCTCCCGGGTATTTTGGCGCATAGCCCGTCTGAAGTTTGAAATCTGCCTGCATTTTTTCAACTTATGCTGAGCTTCCCTATTTTTACTTCAGTTTTTGAAGTGTTAGGGTTTAAGTGAGTTTCTTTATAATAGCTTGACAGGCATTCAAGGGCAACAGACAAATTTATTCCTACTGCCGGAAGCTTTGCATTCTGTGTGGCCGGGGCAAGCTGCCGGTAGTTGTATGCGATGGCTGATCGTTTGTAAATATGTTGAGAAAGATTGGAGCCAGTATACTCCTTCCATTTTTATGTGCCTGCAAAATGCTCAATTTGCATCTCACCATTTCTCACCATTGTTTTAGCGGTAGTCACTGGGGGCTATGCCCATGCTGTAAGCTCCTCAAACACTCTCCTTTACAACAGTTTTACAACATATTTACAACACCTCATCTCAGCTCTCCTTGATGGCATCACACAACTTGTACACCAGGCTGCTATAGTAACGCCATTCACTTTCACAGTTCTCTCCTCGAAGTATTGGCTTTACAATATATTCGGAACTTCAAAAAAATTATAAACTTGATCAACCTGGTTTTCTACACTTTTGTTTACTGGACGTATGCCATTCCAATAATTATCAATCTGGTCATAACACATAGTCGTATTTTCATCCCTCATTTAAGTATTGCACTTCTGGTTAGTTGCCATGGCAATGGTTATCATCATATTAAGAAATCTTTCTTGGCATTTGTATTAAAGTACAGTTTTCAAGCCACTAACCGCACTCAAACTCTGCAGACTAGGGGGCAGTCGGAGTAGGGGTGGACGCGGTGTTCCGGCGCACTGTGGAGTACACAACTCGCAACACCGACGTGACGTAGCGTCGATAACTGACCTACAGGATTCAATTTGCCACAAACTGCAACCCCAGCTGACAAGATCGGTCGCGAGGTCAATTTCGTCAGCTGTCCCAGAAGCTTTTAGTATTTTCGAGCAGCTTGATGGATATCTCGGCTGCAGATTTCTTCTTGTTCCAAATGAACATGTTGTGCACGTTTCAAACAGTGCTGGGTAATGCACATTACCGTCTGGCTGACGTTTTTCCCACATTCGCACGGAATACTATAAAGATATGAAAGGGAAGTCATCCTTGAGAAGTACAGAACGTTTATCAGTTAGGAGATGGACTTAATCCTTCGACCCCTCGACGTTGTTCCACCGGAGTATGTGGGTTAAGTTGTTCTGCGGCACAGTCGATGCCGTGAAGGTTATATTTCAGAGTCCGTAATACCTCCACTACCTGCTGTTCCAAATATCCATTCTGTCTGAAGATCTGGGTGGTCGTAATCAGGTACGGACGAGGCCGGTGAGCACTACCTTGTGCTGTGCCTATTAAAGTACAGGTATGCGTACACAAGTTTTCTATACTCAGTGTCTTAGTGTCCAAACAGGTTTCTTCTCTATAAGACATCCTTGTTCACCTTATCTCTGAATTTGATATTTTTTACTGAAGCTGTTCAAGTAACCCTTCCAAATTGTCTCACCTACGTGGGACTTCAAAATCTGACTTGAAGAACTTTTCTATCATTCAACATTTTTTGTAGTAATCTCCATCATAAAAGTAGTATTACAATTGGAAAGTATCAGAACAACTTGGGCTCAGAGCGATGTCTCAGTAGAGCCAACGTGTTATCTAGCTAGCCCAGGTGAAGTTCCTGGATGGTGTTGACAAACCCACAGGAATTTTGTCACATGGAGACAACATTTTTCCACAATTGGTGACAGTTAGGTACAAGGAAAGAAACCATTTTTTTTTAATCATGTATTTAATTTTTTGAGAAAATACAATTCAGAGTACTCTCCTATGGAACTGATACACTTGTCCAATATTTTATTCAATTCAAAATATTTTTTACTCTCCTCTTCAGAGATGCCTAACAGTATCTCAGTTGTAAAAAACACCCTCAGGATTCTAGCCGCGTCAAATAAAAGTCGACTGGCGACGTTTCGAGAGCCGGCACTGCTCCCATTGTCAAACCCTGCTTAACTAACTAAAACTGCCTAGCGGTAGTCTATATAGGGCTACCGGGCGGGAGGGGAGGGGAACTCGCGAGGAGGGCGGGTCTGCTTGGTGACGTCATGTTCCGGTTGTTGTTATGCCCAAATATGGTCCGCTCCCGTGTGTTTCGTAATCGTCTAATAACTGGCCTCCATGTTTGACTTATGTTAAGTCCTTGATCCCGATTTATCACATTGTTATTAACCCTGATTTCAATCGCCTCTTTCACGACACTATCCCAAAAATGATTAGCATAGCAGAGGCGTGTCGTCTTGTCAAAGCACGGCTCGTGACAGTTTTCAAGGGCGTGCTCTACTATAGCCGATTTTTCTTTCTGCCCCAACTTAAAGTATCTTATATGCTCTTTGCGCCTTTCATCGATCGTTCTCAAAGTCTGTCCTATATAGGAAGAGCCACACTCACAAGGAATTTTATACACTCCAGGGGCCCGGAGATTTATACAATCTTTCGGGGTTCGTAATAACTGACGGATCTTGGGCGGGGGCCGAAAGATGGAGCGGATGCCTTGCTTGTTGAGCAGCCTGGCTATTTTTGATGTCACCGCTCTGCAGAAGGGCAAAAAGGCACGTGGGGTTTCTCGTTCCCTGTCATCCGTTTTGTTTTTGTTTCTTCTTCCGCTAATCGCATGTCGAATTTCTTTGGAACTATAGCCATTGGCCCTAAACACGCGTTCTAAGTGTCGCAGCTCTTCTTGTAGATGCTGATTGTCGGATACCGCCTTTGCCCTGTGGACCAACGTATTCAGTACGCCGCGCTTCTGAGATGGTTGATGAAAACTAAGGGCGTTTAGATAACGATCAGTGTGTGTGGGTTTTCTATACACACTGTGCCCCAACCTTCCGTTCGGATTTCGACGTACCAATACATCCAAAAAAGGAAGTGCGCCATCTTTTTCGATTTCCATCGTGAACTTGATATTGGGGTGAACGCCGTTGAGATAGTTCACAAATTCATATAGGGCTGGTATCCCATGAGGCCACACGAGGAATGTGTCGTCAACAAATCTATAAAAACATTTGGGCTTTAAAGGGGCCGCGTCAAGAGCTACATGCTCAAAATGTTCCTTGTAAAAATCGGCAATCACTGGGGATAACGGGGACCCCATGGCCACGCCGTCCGTTTGTTCGTAATATTTTTCTTGGTACACGAAATACGTCGACGTGAGCGTGTGTCTGAATAATTCCACGAGTTTTTGGTCAAAATGTTCACTAAGTAGTTCGATTGTTTCCCTTAACGGCACCCGCGTAAATAACGATGTGACATCCAAACTGACCATAATATCGTCACGCTCAAGTCTCATTGTTTTAACCACTTCCACAAACGCAGCAGAGTTCTTAACGTGGTGTGCACATTGACCCACAAACGGACTTAACTGACGTGTCAGGTATTTGGCCAACCTGTACGTCGGCGAATCTATGGCACTAACTATCGGCCGCATCGGAACATGCTCTTTGTGTATTTTTGGTAGGCCATACAATCTTGGTGGTCTTGGTGCTCGGACTGTCAAATTCTTCACTGTTTCTTCCGCCAATCCAGCTTCTTTTATTAAAATATTGGTTTTTCTGACTGTCCGTGCCGTGGGGTCGCGCGGAAGCACACGATATGCCTCATCATCTAAAACTTCACACATCTTCTGGTGGTAGTCAGTGTTGGTCAGAATTACGGTCGAATTTCCCTTGTCAGCTGGTAAAACCACGATTTCGGTGTCTTCCCGTAAAACACGTAAGCCGGCTCGTTCAGCTGCGGTCATATTGGGCTTAGGTGGTCTGGCCCTCGCCAGGATGCGCGTTGTCTCCCGGCGTACCTCTTCCGCTGCGTCCGTTGGAATATTACGCACAGCTTGTTCCACTCCGCTGATGATGTTCATGATAGGCAAGGAACGTGGAGCCGGTGCGAAGTTCAGTCCTTTCTTCAGGGCTGAGATAGCACCTTCGTCAATTTCTTTCCCCGATAGGTTAATCACGGTTCGTCTGTCTTCGGGTAGCTGGGTGTCGCGCAGATCACGCGACAGGCGGTTGAATTTACAGCACTGCCTGCGCGTGGCCGTCCTTAATATAGAATTCTGTTGTCCGGTGGTGAAGTTGTCGACCCATTCCCAATCCAACGGCGAGAGGGCTGCTGCTAATAGCAAATGGCGTCCCATTAGTACTCTAGCATTTTTGTCGAGGTCACGGCGAGTTTGACGAATCCTCTCCCTTACAATCGCCAGGCTGGTGCGGCGTAAAATCTTCTTCATGGCAGTGGTGTTTGCAGGATGGTTTACAACGGCAAACCGTGGCACTGTTTCGGTGTCTCTACACCTTAACAGGAAGGCCAGCGAACTCAGTAGTTTGGCCTTCTTGCAGCGCAGCTTCTCCAAATGTTTAACGCTGCGCGACATATCCTCCCCGTAGAGGTATGTTAAATAACTGTGAACGTTTTCGCGGCGGCAGCACTGTAGAAAACACTCTCGGGATTCTAGCCGCGTCAAATAAAAGTCGACCGTAATTCTGACCAACACTGACTACCACCAGAAGATGTGTGAAGTTTTAGATTATGAGGCATATAGTGTGCTTCCGCGCGACCCCACGGCACGGACAGTCAGAAAAACCAATATTTTAATAAAAGAAGCTGGATTGGCGGAAGAAACAGTGAAGAATTTGACAGTCCGAGCACCAAGACCACCAAGATTGTATGGCCTACCAAAAATACACAAAGAGCATGTTCCGATGCGGCCGATAGTTAGTGCCATAGATTCGCCGACGTACAGGTTGGCCAAATACCTGACACGTCAGTTAAGTCCGTTTGTGGGTCAATGTGCACACCACGTTAAGAACTCTGCTGCGTTTGTGGAAGTGGTTAAAACAATGAGACTTGAGCGTGACGATATTATGGTCAGTTTGGATGTCACATCGTTATTTACGCGGGTGCCGTTAAGGGAAACAATCGAACTACTTAGTGAACATTTTGACCAAAAACTCGTGGAATTATTCAGACACACGCTCACGTCGACGTATTTCGTGTACCAAGAAAAATATTACGAACAAACGGACGGCGTGGCCATGGGGTCCCCGTTATCCCCAGTGATTGCCGATTTTTACAAGGAACATTTTGAGCATGTAGCTCTTGACGCGGCCCCTTTAAAGCCCAAATGTTTTTATAGATTTGTTGACGACACATTCCTCGTGTGGCCTCATGGGATACCAGCCCTATATGAATTTGTGAACTATCTCAACGGCGTTCACCCCAATATCAAGTTCATGATGGAAATCGAAAAAGATGGCGCACTTCCTTTTTTGGATGTATTGGTATGTCGAAATCCGAACGGAAGGTTGGGGCACAGTGTGTATAGAAAACCCACACACACTGATCGTTATCTAAACGCCCTTAGTTTTCATCAACCATCTCAGAAGCGCGGCGTACTGAATACGTTGGTCCACAGGGCAAAGGCGGTATCCGACAATCAGCATCTACAAGAAGAGCTGCGACACTTAGAACGCGTGTTTAGGGCCAATGGCTATAGTTCCAAAGAAATTCGACATGCGATTAGCGGAAGAAGAAACAAAAACAAAACGGATGACAGGGAACGAGAAACCCCACGTGCCTTTTTGCCCTTCTGCAGAGCGGTGACATCAAAAATAGCCAGGCTGCTCAACAAGCAAGGCATCCGCTCCATCTTTCGGCCCCCGCCCAAGATCCGTCAGTTATTACGAACCCCGAAAGATTGTATAAATCTCCGGGCCCCTGGAGTGTATAAAATTCCTTGTGAGTGTGGCTCTTCCTATATAGGACAGACTTTGAGAACGATCGATGAAAGGCGCAAAGAGCATATAAGATACTTTAAGTTGGGGCAGAAAGAAAAATCGGCTATAGTAGAGCACGCCCTTGAAAACTGTCACGAGCCGTGCTTTGACAAGACGACACGCCTCTGCTATGCTAATCATTTTTGGGATATTGTCGTGAAAGAGGCGATTGAAATCAGGGTTAATAACAATGTGATAAATCGGGATCAAGGACTTAACATAAGTCAAACATGGAGGCCAGTTATTAGACGATTACGAAACACACGGGAGCGGACCATATTTGGGCATAACAACAACCGGAACATGACGTCACCAAGCAGACCCGCCCTCCGCGCGAGTTCCCCTCCCCTCCCGCCCGGTAGCCCTATATAGACTACCGCTAGGCAGTTTTAGTTAGTTAAGCAGGGTTTGACAATGGGAGCAGTGCCGGCTCTCGAAACGTCGCCAGTCGACTTTTATTTGACGCGGCTAGGATCCTGAGGGTGTTTTCTACAGTGCTACCGCCGCGAAAACGTTCACAGTTATTTAGTATCTCAGTTGTTTTTTTTTCACCTCATCTACACTGGAAAAACATTTTCCTTGCAGGGGGCAAGGTCTGGTGAGTAGGGAGGGGTGCGCACACAGATGGGGCACTGTCGTGACGGAATAACCAGTTGTGCGACTGCCACATATCGATCCTTTCCCGTTGCACGCCGTTGTTCAATCTTTTCAAAACATCCAGCGAAAAGGTCTGGTTAACTGTCTGACAATGTGTAACAAACTCTGAATGGACAACTCCCACACAACAAAGAAACAATTTCATTTGTCTTGCCTTTCTGGTGTGAGTTGAGCTCGGAGCCTGCCATTCGTTCAATCATTGCTTCATTTCAGGGTCATAACCACAGCACCACGATTTGTCACCTGTGCTCACCTTGAAAAAAAAAAAAGTTTGGATAATTTTGCAGCTCTTCCCTCAAAGTACAGCCTGCTTCCAAGTGATCTCGTTTTTGCCATGCAGTCACCAGTTGAGGCATGAACTTGGCAGCTACACTTCTTATACCCAAATCTTCACTTATAATGTGCTGAAATAAGGTCCAAATCACTCCAGACAGCTCTACAAATACTTCGGTTGAATGTCATCAATTTTTTAGGATGATTTCCCAAATTTTTGGGACATTTTACATCAGTCTGGGTTGCTGAAGGCCATCCAGAATGAGAGTGGTCATCAACTGACATTTTAAGAATTACTGTAACAGTTTTTCTAAAAAGAAAGTAAAACTTCAGGGCCACACGTTGTTCACGAGAATCAGCCATCGCAAAAATGACAAACACACAAAACCGCAGTCACAAAAAAATTAACACCAGCCAAACACAATCTACGCTTGTGGTGACAATTGATATACTAACTCGGGGAGAAAAGAACAATCTGCTCCAAGTCGAGAAACTTGTACTAAAAAACTCCCCCGCAACAGCAACAGTTCACGTTCTTTTGGTAGCCTCTCATATTGGGCCAGATGGTATGAAGTCGATCCAATGGTACTCAGTATTGGCAGCAGGTGTTTATGGATCTCAGGAAGTCTATAGAGCCTTGGTGGGAGAGCTGAGTGGTGATGCAGCCATTTTACTGTGATACGAGAGTTATTCCAAAACTAAGGTCCGATTCGCTGTAACTATTTCAATTGGGCGCCAAGGACAAAACACGCATGCGCGCCGACTCCCGGCATGCCTTGCGCGTCAAGCGCCGCCATTAGCGTTGTTACTGTTGCTGTGTGCTATTTGTAGTGTCACTTCACAATGTTTAAGACAATTTATCGGCCCGCCGATTGTGAAGTAAGAGCAGTGATACGGTTTTTGTCTGCAAGAAACGTTTCAGCGGCAGAAATTCATTGGCAGATTACTGAAGTTTACAGTCCTAACATAATGAGTGACAGTAAAGTGCGCAAGTGGGTGCGAGCTTTTAATGAAGGACGGGAAAATGTGCATGATGAACCACGATCTGGCTGACAATCAGTGATTTCAGAAGATTAGGTCAATGCGGTTGACCTAAAAATTCGTGAAGATCGACGATTCACTATTTCAGATCTCGAAATACTCGTACGAGTAGATTTCCTGAATGTGAGTAGAACGACAGAATTGTGTCTGAACATTTGAATTTTCACAAATTGTATGCCCGTTGAGTTCCCAGGCTGCTTACTGAGTCCCAATGGCTTATGCTCGTTTTTTTTGGAGCGATATCATAAGGAAGGTGACAGTCTTTTAGACCATATTGTCACGGGGGATGAGACATGAGTTTCTCACATAACCCCCGAGTCTAAACGTCAGTCGATGGAATGGCGTCACACGTCATCGCCAGTCAAGGTCAAGGCTAAGCAGACAATCTCAACACGCAAGGTTATGGCGACCGTGTTTTGTTAGTCGACTTTATGGAAAGAGGGACAACGATCAATAAAGCAGCCTACTGCGCTACCCTGACTAAACTTCGACGTGCAATCCAGAATAAGTGACGTGGTCTGTTGTCGTCTGGAGTGTTGTTGTTGCATGACAATGACAGACCCCATACTTCGAAAGAAACGCAAGCTCTAATCAAGAAATTTGGATGGGAACAGCTTGACCACCCACCATACAGCCCGGATTTGGCGCCAAGTGATTTCCACTTGTTCCGCTACCTAAAGGAGTTTCTTGGCGGCAAGTGCTTCGACACAGATGATGAAGTGAAAGAAGCAATTAAAAACTACTTATCTTCGCAGGCGGCCGATTTCTACGACTTAGGCATTCAAAAGCTTGTTGAACGATGTGACTAATGTTTAAATAAGCATGGAAATTATATAGAAAAATAGAGAAATATGCAAGGAATGTAAATAAAACAATTGTTTTTGAAAAAAAATTTGATTTTGATTTTTTTTTTCAACCGGACCTTACTTTTGGAATAACCCTCGTAGTTTGGAATCTTCAAATAAAGCTGTTGTTTTCACCAACAACACATTTTTAGGGACCTTAGAAATCTTGCAGTAGGATGCGCCTATAAGAAGCTATTCCACTTCTCATCTGTAATCCGCCATAGGATGAACTGTAGAGGCACAACCCTTGTCCGCCAGTGTGGTGGTTCGCACAGTGAAGAAGCACTCTCAGCTGTGGTGGTAGCCCACAATGATTAATCCCCCCTGTACACAAATGACCTGTCCAACTTCTATGCTCTATATAGTTCCAACATGCTCAGCACTTCAATCGAAGACGGCGACAGAGATCTTGTGGAAACACCACATTTATTTGGTTAGTTACCAGAGGACATCACATTACATACATCACGTCGCATATTCTTCCGTTCAATGGCAAGAGAATTCAGGGTATTCATCTTATGGCGAGCTTGCTCACGTGAAGGTGCTGATGAAGAATGTGAAGCACACTGTGTTCCAGAGTTCTAATGCTGCAAAAAGTTTCTTTACCTTCAAAGGCCCACCTCACAGATCCTCTCTCTTGATTAGGGAGAAATTCCCCTCTGACAGAACTTCAACTGGATAGTATGAACGTGAGTCTACTTTGACAATCTCTCCATCCAGTTGAATGAATTTTGTCTATTCCTTCAAAGTACAACATTGCCCAATGACACTAAGAGGCAGGCCTTCCTTCGTGAGGAACTGTGGTAAGCGTGCAGAATGACGCGTCCAACTCGGCCGTATGCCAACGACCAAATGACACTGTTGGCTGCAATTCTCACACTAGCCTACTCACAGATAGTATTCTATATATCAGAGAACGCATTTGGGATGGGATGCCATACAGGGAAAGAGAATGGAATTTCAAGTTGGCTCACAATATTTCTGGCTAGCATAAGTTCCATAAAAAGAAGACTTTATCACCAAAGTAATTTTTTATGGAGATATTTAAGGGGATACATGGATTTTAATTAAATAATTGAAGTTTCTTGTATAACTGAGTACATCCTTCCATCACTCTTAGCTTCCTCTGTCCTAACAGAAAACATCATTTACTGATGGACAATGGTTTTTTGCAATTTTTGAAAACCGTTCTTCAAGACCAGAAAAATTCCAGTGTTAAGAAATGTTTTTCCCCTGTCCATAACACAGTTTTCCTTCTATTGTGTGACTCACTGGAAAGATCCTTTCTATCACCATTAGAGTAATTTGGGGCTATAAATAGAAATACCTCTGAAAGAACCATTCCAGCCAGAATATGGAAGGGCATATCAGGTATTGAACCAGTGTGCAGCCAGATATAAGGGTTCAGTATTAGTCGCTCACCGACATACCCATCAAGATTTCCTGCAGCTAAATGCACAGTATTGAAGCCAATTATATAATTGTTAATACCATAAGGTTCTTTGTGCCACAGTATAGTGAGATGAAGCTGATAGCGCTACTGTTTTGCGAAATTTGACAAGTAATCAATCATTGCGACCCCTCCACAGGAGACATGCTGCAACACATACAAATGGACTAACACACAAAATGGTGGCTTTGGTTAGTATTTCCAGATCCTGCAGTTCAAAAGCAGTGATCAGAAAGTGTAATAAAAAGCAACGTCTTAACACGAACAGCTGCATTAAGTCACTCCGATTATTTAAATCTTTCTTAGGTAACACTACTCCACAGATACCCATCAATTCTCAGTTTATCCTCAGAAATGCAAGAAAGAGAGAAGCCACACGTGTAAGACTTCGCATCACAAACTAATATTAACAAAAGTATTGTCCCGAATACGTATTGCCAATTTAAGTATTGTTTTCAATATATTTACTTGATATTTCATACATTAACTGGCAACAAAATAGCACGACTACTACTACTGAAAAACACAGCACATTTACAATGCGTTACACAGGTCGTTGGAGGTGGAGTGAAGCCACCCGGGACGTACCTGGTTCCTGAGGATCTCGCCCTCCGACTCCTCGGCGACGTCCGCCAGGGAGCTCTCGACGGACGCCTCGGGGGGCGGCACCGCGGGGGCGGCGGACGCGGGGGGCGTCTCCACCGTCGACGTGACGCGCTCCTCCTCCGGGCCGGGCCCGGGGTTCTGCTCGACGCCCACCAGCGGGGGACGCGCGGTCATCTTGGCCACGTGGCGCGCGGACCGCTCGTGCTTGCTCAGGTTGTAGGACGTGGCGAAGTGGCGGTCGCAGGCGGCACAGTACAGCCTGGACGGCGGGGCGCTGCTTCGCCTCTTTGCGGTCCCACCTGGTCAAACGTCATCGGTGTTACAGGTTCCTACATCCCAAATGGCTCTCGGCTTAACATTACTGCGACGGAGCTTACAGCCTGGTGCCAATTTCGTTTGTATAACATACATTTTCACTTTCAATAATTTCATCGTTTGGGGTAAGGTATTTGACGTATCTGTCGATAATTTATAAATTCACTAATTAATTTACTCACAAAAACCATTAACTCTTGAACAATCGGTATAATTTTATTACAATTTTTACGAGACTATGTCTCGGAGTAAATTGTAAAAGAAATTTGGGATTAGTAGTTTTTAAATTATTTGAAAACTCAAAGTGTTTTTTTTAAAAAAAAAAAAGGTCACAAGTTAATTATTTTCACTTCCACCTAACTCACAGTGCAGGCCCTCACTGCAATTTATTTACCGAAGATCCTTTTGGTGAAGCAACGGTGGAAGTAGGAAACAGGCTCACTTCCCCTTTTAGAGAGACAAAATGACACAAGGAAACCTGGATGTCACTTCATCAACAAAGAAGTGTGGTGGTGGAATGAGATGCAAAATGCCATCAAGACAAAGAAGTTAACTATAAAACCTGGCTAAAATTAGGACTTGATTCCAATCGCCAGAAATATAGATGATTGAAGTCGGTGGCTAAACAAGAAGTGGTAAAGACCACTATAGGAACATGTACAATTAGCTAAATACCCCAAAAGGAACAAAAAACATCAACTGGGTAGCCGAGAGTCATCACCGTTCCACTCGAGATGTTGGGCACGTTATCATCCTTAATGATGAAAACCAAAAACTGTTATAGAAACCGACCTAGATCTGCAGCCGATGGAAACGAGACTTCGAAAATATCAGTAATGAAGAATTTCCACATCCACCAATGCCACCTCGAAAACCTGTGTATGGTCCAGTTCCAGCCATAATGGCTGTTGAAGTAGAGAGTCATGAAGAAAATGACAAGTGAAAAGGCAACTGGACCAGATCATATTCCATCACAGATATGGAAGATGCTAGGATCACAGCCAACCCTGTTCCTGGCAGATCTCTTTAACAAGGTCATAGACCAAGATGAAGCTCCTTGTACTTGCCTCACCTTTGGAAAGGAAAGGGTCACGTTCTAGACTGCTCCAACTATTGATGGATTCGCCTACTTTGCCACACAATGAAGATTTTTGAGCACATTGTGGATGCACGCCTTCAAAGCATAGTTGAGATTGCCTCAAATCAGTGTGGTTTCACGAAAGAGTCAGGGACGATTGACGCATATGTGCCACACGTCTTTTGACGGTAAGGCCCCTCGAAAAGAGAAAAACCACTGCACACAGCTTTTTTAGGTCTCAAAAAGGCCTTCAATAGGGTACATCGTGATCTAAACTGGTACTCACAGAGACAGCATAGGGCCCACAAGTACGTGTTAAACGGATCCAGCTGCTATATTTTAATGCCGCCAGCTGTTTTCGATGTGTTGTAGGGAATTCTGAGTTGTTCAGCAGGGATTGGCTCCTGTTTACCGTCTGTTTTGACGCAACTGCTGCAGAACTGCTCACTCCAACACCCACGGACATCGCTCTACGCCGACGATATCACGGTCGCCAGCAAGTCTCGACAAGAACTGGAACATCAAATCCAATGATGGAAAGCTTCCTTCAGTAAATATAGCACGCAACTTAATGTTCGAATGACCGAGTACGTGGAGTTCCAAGTGACGGGTCTGTTAATATTGACAGCGTCGAACTCTGTAAGTCATCCGAATTCAAATACCTGGGAACAGACATCCGAAACAGAGTCAACACAGCCTGGCTGAAGTGGCGTCAGGTCACTGGAGCCCTGAAGTGGCCTTAAATCAAGGGTTTACGGAACCATCATTCGACCAGTGGCACTGTATGGAACCGAATATTGACCAGTCATGGAAAGACATGAACAACATGTCATGGAAATGAAGGTGATTCGCTGGCTACAGGCTCATTGGACTGCATTAGGAAGGAGAACATTCGGGGGGGGGGGGGGGGGGGGGGGGGGGGGGGGGCATTTGGCGTGACTCCAATCCCTGAGAAAATGCGCCAGGGTTGTCTGTGATCGTACAACCACGTACTACACAACACCACCACCTCAGTGGCGAGAACAGCACTCGACATAAGACCAGAGAGCCGAAGACCACGAGGTAGGCTCAGGAAGTGCATGCTGGATACCTTGCGGGAGGACGCGTGACTAGTCCACGCCTCACCTGAAGGTACAGGATGGATACAAATCAAAGAAGTACAGTGAAGCAGACCCTTCAATGCGGGATTAATGCGAAGAAGAAGAAGGGAGACAAACAGAATCAGCAGATTAAAATTGTTGAGGACTTAAATTTCACATGAGACAACCAAAAAGCGTGGAGATTTCTGAAGCATCTAAACACTGATCCAACTAAGACCAAGGTGCATCATAATACTACTGCCAACCAAGTAATGCACCAGCTGCTACTACTAAATGCAAAAGATAATCACAAATACACAATGCCCAAACTGTGAAAAGAAGACAGAGAGGAGAATAATGACAACACCATTCAGCATGGAAGAATTAGAGAAAGCTATAAGACATAGTAAAAATGGAAAATCAGCAGGCCTGGATGACATCAGGACAGAGCAAATTAAGCACTTTGGTCTAACGACGAAGGAATGGATCCTTCATCACTTTAACAACTGTATGAGCAGATGACAAATTTCATAGATTGGCAGAAGGGCCGAGTGATTGCCTTGCTTAAACCTGAAAGAAGGAAACAGTCCAAAGAGTTTTAGACCAGTTGCACTTTTATGTCACCTTTACAAACTGCTTGAAAGAATTATCTTAAACTGGCTGTTGCCTGTAGTTGATCTTTTTCTTATTCCTGAACAAGCTGAATTCCGCCTGGGTAAAAGTTGCACAGGACAACTACTAAATATCACGGAGTTTATAGAAGATGGGTTTGAAACTCGTAAGGTAACAGGGGTGGTATTTGTTGATTTTTCAGCAGCGTATGACACCGTTAACCATCAGATTCTACTAGTCTAGTTCTACAACCTGACCAGGAATTTCAGTCTTACCAGTCTTATTTTTCTGCAAAAATGCACATTCTTCATTGACTTCCAATGACAGCGTAACTGTCTCAGGTTACAGACGAATGGTCTACCCCAAGGAAGTGTGCTGGCCCCAGTGCTGATAACATATATACCAATGACCAGCCTATATCCACCAACAGCAGACGTTTCCTGTATGCTGATGATGTTGCTCTGGCCTCACAAAGCAAATACATTGAATCAGCAAAGAGCACCCTTACTAACGGTATTCAAGGTTTGTCAAGTTACTAAAGCACAAACCAGCTTAAACCAAATCCCGCGAAGACACAAGTATGTTCTTATTATTTAAGGAATAAAAAAAAAAAAACACTCGTGGGTTAAACCTAACACTGCGAGACTCCAAAATATCTAGAAGTGAAACTTGACAGATCTCTTACATTCAGGAAACATTACATGAATTCCAAGTTGAAAGTTTCCACTAGGAAGAATCTCCTAAGAAAACTGGCTGGATCACAGTGGGGCAGCCAACCTGAAACCATCCGCCTACTGCCTCGGCTGTAGCGTACGCCTGACCTGTACGGTACAACTCAACTCGTGCCAAACAAGTGGACACTACACTTAACGACACCTGCAGAATCGTAACAGCCTGTTTAAAATCTACTCCCGTCGAATGGTTCCTCTGCCTCGCAGTGATACCACCACCTTCAGTTTGAAGAGAAATAGCAGTCAACAAGGAAAGGAGGAAAGTGGACCACGAAAGAACCTCACCGGCAAAGACTGAAATGCAGGAAATGTTTCTGACGAACATCTCACAAACTTATAACTACAACTGGCAAAGCTACGGCTCTCCTTCCCTATGGCTGGGGAAGGTTGTCTGAATGTTTACCGCCTGGCTATGACAGGGGATGGTTAATATGAAAGTCTCTGAATAGGCTGACATCAGAAGTGGGCATATGCAAAGGCCAACCTAGCAAGATGGGGCTTTGTAGAATTTTGATGACATCAAGTGCGACTGCGGAGAAGACCAGACTGTCCAGCACACGCTCCACTGTCGACTGTGTCCAGCATCCTGCTCGCAACATGATCTGTATGAGGCCTCAGAAAATACACTGGAAGTGGCCAGTTTTGGTTTAACACAATTTGATGTTTGTAATAATATGTTGAAAGGGGCTTACCCTATACCGGGGTGGAGTATAGGCTTAGTATCTTAACTGAAAGTTCACTTGAAATGAAAGTTCTGTTGAATTTTGACGAAATAATTTTAAATGACGATATTGCCTGTGTGGATCCTCAACTGAGATACGTAAAGGTAAATTTGTTTAAACCACAAACTAAGAAAAGGTTTCAGTTTACTATGAAATCACAAAAGTTTACTTTAATAAAAATCTGAAGTTTATTTTCAAAAGTCAAATCACATTTTAAAAATTTGCATTCTACAGTTGAGTAGGGGATCGAACAAACATTTCCTGAAAATTGCAGATTGTGGAGAGAATTGAACCAACCGAAAACCCCTTTAGAAAATTTAAGAGTTCTTAGTAGTTGTTAGCATCCCGCAATGGTACTGAAAAATTCATCATGGCCGACACACGTTCCCAGGCTAACTCAGACCGTTTCCAGATACTGCCAAAACAACTCTCGCAGATTCAAGTTACATAACGCTCCCGGAGTAAAGACTGAAGACGAAACAAGAAAGAACATGACCTCCACGAGGTAACCGCTTATATAACAAATCCGCGTGACATCAGGTTTTCACCTACTTCCCCAAAATAGTGTAAAATGATTGAGATTATAGAAAGTGTTCAGACTTTAACAGTATATAGACTTGTCATCGAGGTACATAAAAAGTACTTAGTTATAATTCCTGAATGATTAGTTTGCTTAAAAATGAATTTAGTTTAAACGGCGTATTGATATGATTCTCCGACAGTAATAGGGATTTCCCTATTTCTATGTTTGAATTTAAGCCAAGTTTTAGTAATCCTGCTGGATTACAAATTATCGCAATAAAATTAGTGCCAAAGTGTTCTACGTTAATTCCCGAGTTTGATGGTATAAATTTTATGAAAATCGGTGGCGACATGGCTGACTTATGAATTTAATAAGAAATCAGTTTAATTTAGTTTAGCAAACACTTGGTTTCTCGTTAATAATTCTTCTTCTGTTGGTTCTATCGGAAAAGTAAAGTTACCGGAATTTTCTTTGAATTTAATTGCGTATTTTAAAAGTTATTTTATCTATGGAAGTGGCTTAGTTTACTCCCAAATAATCTGAAGTGCAACCACGTGTGTTTAATGACGAAATAATCTTTAAAATGTCTATAAAATCTGTTCTACTGCATGGAATGTTATCAATTTTAAATATGTTAAACTAGATTTTTAGTTCTTTCAGGGAATCTACTTTTTAGTTCAGGAAATTATCGAAAACATATAATAAAAAATGTTAGAACTGGAAGTGCCTTTATCGAAGTGTTTAAAAATTTATTTACGTTATTTATACGTCTGAAACTACGAAATTTTAATGAATTTAGCTTTCTTTTGAATTATTATTATTTTAAAGTTACTTTACTTCATTTAAAAGTGTTCAGAAATGGTGTTTACAAGTTGGATGATAATAGATTATCCTATTCCAGGTTAGTTAAAAGTTTCTTTATTAATATACAAAGTTTATTTAGTGCTTTCATTAAATGTTGTGGGTCTTTACTGCTTTTAAAATGGTTTATTTAATAAATTAGGTTTTGGTATCAGCTTCTATTGAAACTTTCCATTCATAACCTGTACTTGCAATGAAACCTTATGTTTAAATGAAAGCTTACTTCCTTCCTTCTACTTGAAACTAAGAAAAGTAGAATTTATCAAAATACTAAGGTGCTTACAATGTTACTAAAAAAAAAAAAAACTACCACGTCTTACAATAACAGAAGAGAATGCAGCACAAACACAAGAAAACACACACGGAGGAGAGAGAGAGAGAGAGACTACTATGCCTCCTGTTCTATCCTTTAAATTATTACACTAACAGCATTAGTTCTTACTGTGTGGAGGGGCTGCGTCCGCCCTGGTGCTCTTCTTCTTCGGAGACTTCCTCTTCTTGGTCGCCTCCGCGTCATCGTCCTCCTCTGCGTCTGCACTGCTGGACGGCAGCAGCAGCTTGCTGGGGGGCAGCAGGAGGCGGCCGGAGGGGCCCCGAGTCGCCGTCTCCGGAGGCAGCTCTTGGCTATTGTCCGTCTCGCTGGTGGTCACGTCTTCCGAGGTGTACATTTCCTCGTAGGACAGATTGCACCGCGTCGAACGCTTGGAACGGACCGGCTCTTCGGAATGGGGGCGCTCTTCCTCGGTCGGATCTTCCGTCACCGAATCTGGGGTCGGCAAGTCCTTCGCGGTGTCGGCAGTCGCGACCGTCTCCAGGATAGGATCCGACTTCGCCGGGAGTATGTCTCCGTCGCCCTCTCCGGCATTCAACTCCCGTATACCCCCGGTTTCAGGTTTGACCCGGTCGTCAGTTTCCGATAGTTTGCTCGCGACAGATTCCTCAGACTTAGGTGGCTCCGTCACGACGCCCGTGTTGGCTGCGGATTCATTCTTCAACTTCCCTTTCGTTATTTTATTCGATTTTTCTAAAGACGGAATGTCAGGAACGTCCGCGGCGTCGTCACCTTTGCTCTTCTTCTTGCTATCGGTCGGTCCCGAATTCTCCAGTTCTTCCACTCGCCGCTTCTTCCCGAAAGAGCTGTCGGCTCCCGGAGGCTGGGAGTCGTCTACGCCGAACAGTGCCCTGTCGACGGCGAGCAGCGACAGTTCCTCGTCCACCGAGCCGAAGAGCGCGTCGATCTGCCCGTCGATGAGGAAGTGATTGCGCACCTCCTTCAGCGCCATTTCCTTCGCCAGTCGGCGGGGTCTGGGCGCCGAGATGGCGCGCGCCAGGGCCAGATCCGCATCCTCGGTGGACGCCTCCTTCCTCCGCTTCGTCGGACTGCGGCCTACGCGTTTCTTTGCAGAAATGCGAACGTCAACTTGTGGGGAGACTTCACTCTTCGAATCCTCTTTGACGTCAACTTCCTCTACCGGCTGCGCCCGTTCGGTCTCCGGTAGACCACTGGCGCTGGGAGTGGCAGCTTTCTCTGCCGTCTGATCCACGACACACGTTGTCAAGGTCTCGAGCAGTATTTCTTTCTTCTTCTGCTTCTTACGGTCTTTCTTTCGGTGCGTCTGTGCAGTGATGTCCGCAATCGGAAGCGTTATTTTGATCGATATCGGCGGCGGCGGCGGCGCCACTGTGTCCGTTTGCCGCTTTTTCTTTTTCTTCTTCTTGCGGATCGCAGGATCCGGCTGCAGCACGGGCGGGAGTTCTGCGCAGTCTCCGCTGACGGACGGAGCCGGTGACAGCACGGGGATGTCGCCGAAGACCTCGAGAGTTGGGGGCGGCAGCGGAGGCGGTTCTGGCGGCGTGTCCCCGTCCGTGCAAGGCTGCAGCACTGGCGGAGGCAGCTGGCCCAAGCACGCCGTCAGCGCTAGGGGCAGGTCGTCTTCGTCCCCTTCTTCCTTGGCCAGAGTCGGCAGCGGCGGGGGCGGGGTGGGCGGCTGCCTCCTGCGCAGGTCCTTCTTCGGCGTTACGAGTGGTGAGGGTGCGCGCTTAGCTGCCGCGCCCTCCACCTCCGACAGGATCTCGATGATCTCGTCTTCGGTGAGCTCTCCCGGGCTCGATCCCGGCCGAGGCCGTATCTCGTCAGTTCCGGGCAACGGGAACACGCCGAATTCCCCCCCGAAGCCCTGCGGCTCGCTCGCCGGCTTTTGGGATCTCGCACTTACCTCGAGCACCTGTAGCATGTCCTCCAACTCTTCGCGAACTTTCTTCTCCTCGCTGCAACGTTGCTGGCTAGGGGACAAGATGTCTGCAGGAAAGGTCACCACGTCCCCATCCGATAGTATGGTGTCCACTATTTCGACATCGTCGAAGTCCTTGTTCTTTGCCAGATCCTCGTTCTGTTTTGAGCGAGGCAAGCTGTCACTGATCATCTCGTCTATACTTTCGAGTTCTTCTCGCCTATCATTTTCCAATTGACTCTGTGTATTTTCCTCCATATTGACACAGACCGCTTCCTCCAACTCCTCTAAATTCTCGATGGTGGGCTGGGACTTCTCGAGCTCTTCCACTTTCACACAATCCTCTATGATCGGTACAACTTGCATTTCTGGAGATGGGGTCCTTTTGCGACTTTTAACTGGACTGTCCATTTGCATGACTGTAGAGAGGTATTCAGTTTTGTCTTCAGTTTCATGGCTGTATCTCCTATTTCTTGCTGTCCTTTCAATCAACCCCACTGTTGCTTCTAAGGTTAAATCTTCAGATGACTTCTTTGGCTGTTCTTCATTTCTTTCTCTTTTCTTTATCTTCTTTGGAACATCCTGCAGGTGCATTAGCACAGGAGGTCCAGAAATCAAATCACTGGCAGAAATTTCCATTAGTTTGATCTCTGTAGGATCCATATTCTTATTTTCCAAAGATATCAAAGGCTCTGATATGAAGTCAGAAACTGGAAGCTCAACATAGCATTCTTTACTTCTGTGAACTTTTTTTGAGGAAGTTTTGATGTCTGGTGACATTCTTTTCTCTAGAACAGCATTCTCAAGGGCCGGCTGAATTTGTTTATGTTGATTCTTTACTCTACGAGTGATCTTTGATTCATCCTTAATGTCAACAGTCACTGGGTCATCTGATACAATATAATTAGTGCAATCAGTTGCTTCTAAAGACTTTGCTTCTGTTTGGGATCTTCTAGGACACATTTGCAGTTCTTGAAAACCAGCAGACTCTGATTCCAGACTAGTACCAGCCTCACGCACTACATTTTCCGGTGTCTTTTCTTTGCAGTGGTTCCTCCTTGGCGACTGCCCCTTCAGCTCCGAGGCCAATTCACTACTCTCTTCTTGTACCTCACTTTTCCCAAGGATCTCGGATGGAGAAGTTGACGACACTGCCGATTCGGAAATTAATTCAGCACCAGAATGTACGTTTGATTTCTGGTGGTTCTTTCTATCCACTTTGCAAATTTCTTCAGAAATCTCTCCATCCCTGTAATGGTGATACGAAGACCTGTCCTTTACGTGTGACCTCGACTTCTTGTGGGATCTATGATTTTGCCTGACAGTGTGATGTTTGTCGTGCGTCACATTTTCATATTCATCGTCAATAGTTAGGTCGATAGTTTCACACAAATTGTCTTTAAAGGTATGCTTTTTTGCTACGCCCACGGTATGCTCCTGTGGCTTGTCTTTATATTCGTGTTCGTCTAACCCCCTCCAATGCTTTTCTGAATGTCTGCCCCTCCTGTGCGATCTCTTTGGACGCCTCTGATGGTCAGCCTTCATTCCCACGTTCCGTACGGTGCCACAGTCGTTCGAGTCACCTCTGTACCTAGATCCTCTGTCGTCGAGTACTCGACGACTTATCGAAGACGAAGCTCCTGCTCGCAGATTCCAGCAAAATGCCCGCAAAGTCCTCGGCCTCCCGCTCGCCGACTCCAAATCCTCTATCGAGTAATCCATTCTCGTCGGCCTTGGCCGCGTCTAGTAGCAACTGTAAGGGGTGAACGTTCTCGTGTCGATACTGCCTACGCAGCTCTTGCCACGGAGGACTGGCGGCGGCTGCCTTCTCAGTCCTCTGGGCACTCTCTTCGGGCAGTGTCCTCGGACGATCCTCCCTTCTGCGTCCCTTCTTGGTCGGGGTTCTGGGACGGTGTCTCCTGTGCGTATGACTCTCGACCGTGTGACCGTGTTCCATCCTCTGGTGGTGCTCTCTGTTGTAACGGAAAAACTGTTAAGTCGGATACAATCTTTATCAGGCAGCTGTTGTTATACTTCAATGCAATTCAAATATTTACACACAGAAAAGTTCAGAAAAACATATGGATTCGCTCAATTACTTATAGTTTTAAAAAAGCCAAAAACTAAAAAGTCTTATTCTAAATGATATAATTTTTCATTACTACTTTAATTGAATGAACTCTAAATACTTGCCTCCGTCTATTTGGGTGTGTGTCATCGCCAAATTCGTCAGGTGTTCTCGAACGGTTTCTCTGCTCGTAAATCTTCGGTGCGACAGTTTCGTCGTCAGTTTCTTCCGGTGGTGTCCTCGGTCCTCTACGCTCTTCTGGAAATGAAGAAACTCCTTCGTCTGCCAAAATCTGCTCCTTCTTCCTATTATGTGCGTGATGGTGATGGTGCCGGTGACGGTGGTGGTGGTGATGGTGGTGGTGCCTTTTGTCTTTGCGGTGTACCTTCTTAGAGCGGTGTTCTGCAGTACTGTGATGCCCACTAGCGCCACGTGTCAAGTGTGAACTTTCAGTTGTCGATTTGATATCTGCCGATATTTTCGCTAGGCTTTCCTCTATTTCCAGCAGAGTATTCTCGTTACCCTTCCATTTGTTGTGTGAGTCGTATCTTTTCTGTGGGGATGCTAATGTCAATAGCACATCGCCTACTGCTACTTTCTCCTCTTCTTCCTCAGTCATTGCGACCGAAATGTCCTCGCAGGTCTCGTTCCCAACTCTACCGAAGTGGTGTTTTCTATGAGACTGTCCTCCTGGTTGCTGGGTACTATCAGCTTTTGTATCATTCCCACTAATATCTTCAACAGTACAGTCTGCAGGCAGTATAAATCTACCGACCATTTCGTCCAATTTGGATAGCTCGACTGTGGGATCGTTTATTTTGAGTGGTAGACCGTCTTCAGTGGCATCCCTGCGGCTGTCATTTTTCCTGTAAGATATAGTTTGGTCTAAATACAAAGTAACTTTGACAGATGGGTTCTGAGAATTGTCCTCGTGTGACTGGAGTTCTTTTACAGCATCTTTAATATGAGCTAGAGCAATATCTTCTTTGTCATCAATTCTACAATCTGCAAATGAAGTCACTGCCTTCCCAGAATCCTTCCTCTCCTTCCTGTGACATTTCTTCGAGTCTTTCTTGTGGTGGTGTTTCTGGTAAATTGCTTTATCATATTCTTTGTCTACTTCTGTAGTATTCTCTCTAGTATCTTTGACTGTTTCAATATTTAAACTAAGCTGCTTGGTATTTTTTTGTTCTTCCAGTTGGTTGGATTCTCTTTTGACTAATGTTTCAACAGGTAACAATTCAGTGTTTTTAAACTCCACAGGTTCTTCTACATTGTTGGCCTTCTCGTCCAAGCTTGTTCCGTCAATACAATTCGTACTAGCAGATACGGAACAACGTTCACGAGTATTTACCACATTTTCACACTCAACCATCTGTGTTTCATTAGTGGAAACCTCCTTGTGCCTGTCGTCATGACCTGTGACACTTGCAGCCATTCCCTTTTTAAAGTGTTCCATCATGTTTACTTCTTTTGACATATCTGGCAGGAGAGAGATCCTGTCAACAGAATTGACTATTGGCATCGTATTCATTACACCGGGAAGCTTTTCAACACGTTTTAAATCAGCCACAATACTATCTATACATTCAAACTTCTCTGCCTTATTCAGATAATTGGGAAATTCACTAGGTATGTCAATTTGCTTTACAACTGAAGTTAAATGCCCACGTTCCTTTTGGTCCCGACTTTTCCTCCTACTCTTCTTCCTTCGCATCTTTTCTTCTGCAGGTGCGTCATCTTCGACAGCTGGCACGTCTCGCTCCGCAGGTGGTCCGGCTTCAGCTATACTTGCGGTACCCTCAAATGCAGGCAGACTCGATACTGTGACAGGTACGACAGCTCCTCGAGCTTCTGAAATTACAGGTGCGGAGGCAACTGCCTCCGGAGCCCACGACTCTACGACCGGTTCGGTGGCAGTTGAAGCAGGTGGCTCAGTTGTCGGTGCGTGTGCTTTCGCTTTGACAGTTGCCTCGCTACGAGAATTATGCTCAGATTCGACAGCTAATCCGTCTTCAACGATTTCTGCCATGGGTATTTTATTAATTGAGAAAAGAGTTTCTACACCTCCATTCTGACATTCAATTGAGAAGAACTTTTCGACTTCCGTTGCTTTTTCGCCAGTCAAATCGATAAACTGATCGTCAGTATTACCGAGCACAGGTGTAACTACCGGTTTATCTTCGAGTACGCCAGTTGCTGGCTCGTGAAGGCGATTTGCCACATCCCCAGTTTCTGGTACAAACTGTGTTTCTGCTACTCGGTCGAGTTGGGCAGCTACTTCTGCCACAGCCTCGACTGTGATGGAATCGAGTGTTTCCACACCTGCCTCTGGTCCGTCGGTCTTCTTTACGAGAGGTTCGTCATCCTGATGCTGCAGCACAGTTTTGTCTTCCACATTGTGAGCCTGTCTTTCTACATCCATAGCTGACATTTCAATCAAGATATCATTTTTGCTCCACAAGGACTTGATCTCTGTGCATTGCGCTTCTGCCAAATTTGCCTTTCCATCAACTTCTGTAACCAATTCCACAGGTACAATATTTTCATCAAATCCTCGAACGTCAGACTGTGAAATCGAAATCTGCGGACATTCGGCTGTTATTGTTACAGCGGTCAGTGGTTGTAATAAATGACTTGTTTTGGGTTCTTTAAGCACCTCTGTGCAAGGAATATTCAAGGATTTTACCAGTTCCAAAGATGTTAAAATGGGGCGAGCATCGCAGGTAATTTCTCCGTGGACACCGGGTGGAGCCTTCGCCACCACCATTTCGGGCTCCGTCAGCAGTGCTCCACTAGTACGAATCTCCGGAAGGTTGGATTCGGCAGATATAGGTAACATGTCGTCTACTGCGATAGAATCTACGTCCATCGGAACTCCCAGTAACTTGGCCGCCAAGTCCGCCACGTCAAGCGTCAGGTCCGACGTTTCATTTTCCGTGCAGCCGATGACTTCTGGCAGGACTGGAGTGCAAAGCTTAGCAGAACTGTCTTCACAGTTCAAACTAGCCGGGTGTTCTGCAGAGTTCTCGACACATTCGACACCGCTCACACGCCCCCCGTCACCGGCGGGCTCGACCACGGGGGTGTCGACTGTCGGTAAGCCCTCTTCTCTCAGCCCTGCACTACTGGTACCCAACTCACTGTCAATTTTAATGACACCTCCTCCATTCTCTTTACAATCTATCATTTTCTGTAGATTTTGTTCATTGTGAAGAAAGGACACAATTTCCCCTTCAATGCATACTTCGGTTTTTGCCTTTGTGAAACAGTTACTGAACTTCATCTGTTCTAGCTGCTTATCACTATTTGTTTTTGAACGATCAAATGAATCGGCTTTCAGGGCCGCAAATTCTGACACTGCCATCAATTCGACAATGTTGTTTATAACTGCAGCATTAGCGTTTCTGTTGCAACCGTTTGGGCCCTCCGGGAGAGGTGCTGGCTGTTCCTTCTGCTTGTGCTCTGTGTCAACTTCAGCAGTCTGCTGTTTACTACCATTAGAACTTTCACTTTGCTTTTCCTTCAAATTACTGTCAGGATTCCCATCTCCCACTTTTAAATCTGCAATCATTTCACTTAAAGTTTCAGTCGCAGCTGTTTCTTTCGAGATATACCTGTTACGTCTTCGTTTCCTCTTCAGTTTTGGTTTTGAAGGAATGTTTTCATTTTTTGGTGGGGCCAACTGTTTCCCAGTTAAGTTTGGTGGTGACGTTTCAAAGTTACAAGCATCTATCAATGCCGGTTTCAGAACAACATTATCTTCTAAAAAATTCTGATCAGTTTCAATGCTACCTAATACAGGGCTAAGCCTTTCAATGCCATCTAATGGTGTCTGAATGTTGTCTTTTCTACCACCTGATTTCATACTTTTCTCCAAGCTGCCATCTGGACTACTCAACTTGTCCAATGATGCTGCTAGTATCTCTATGTCTCGAACAGGTAGTCTGGTTAAATCACAATTTTCACTTTCAGCCTGCACATTAGAATCGTCCCGTTCACACTTTTCGGAGACGGTGTCAAGTTTCCCATCCAGTAGGAGTTGGGCAATGGGAAAATCTGACTCCGAAGGGCTCGAAATTTCTTGGCTGAGAAGTGGAATCTCACCGTCTTCTTCCTCTCGATTCACAGTGATGGTTGTTGGAGTAGTTTCACTTGCTTCTTCTTCCATCAGAGATGCAACAACCTGCATTTTATCCTCCAGTTTCTCACCTCCAATTGGGTCGATCACCGCACTTTTAATAATTACAGCTGTAAGAGAACATTCCGTTCCACTGCTAAGTTCTTGAGGTATTTGTGTATTAGTCACACTATTTATCAAATCTGGATCGTCAGCTCCAGTGGAACTCGCCACATCTACAGATAGTGTCCCTCCCTGTTGATGAGATGTGGAAATGTCCATGTCATTGAACTGACATGATGCCTCAGAATCTTTGCTAATAGCAGAGGGAAACTCCTCCATACCTGCTCCCACGTCAGTCAACTTGACATTCGGTTCAAGGGAAAAATTAAAATCGTCATCGTTTCCCGTGACTGTCAATATGTCAGTTGTATCCGGTTCTACATCAATCACTGGCAAGTTCTCATTTTCACTGGGATCCTCTGAACACGGCGCAACTTTCCTTTTTTCCTTGCTGGTGACTGATCTCATCCTCCTCTCAGATAATGGAACAAATCTTTTTCTAGATTTCTTTCTAGGTGTTTGAGATAGAGACTCTGCAGCCTCAACTTCTTTAATTTCTACCGTCTCAGGCAGGTCACTTACCAGTCTACGAGATACGAACCGATCCACAGCTTTCTCAATATCGCCGTGTTCTTCCTCAGCCGACGAAGTTTTTATTCCCGTTTCTCGGGCCTCCGGGACTGGCTGCCGTAGACAGTTCGCCAGTGAAGCTGAGTTTAAGTCCGCCTTGACAGAAACTTGTGCAGTATCTGGGATGGCTACACTTTCAGCCCTTCTTTTATTCTTCCTACTTCTTCTCTGTGAGAATGGAGCCATCTCATTCCCTCGTTTTCCCGGCACCAACGGTCCCGAGCTTTCAGTATCACCTTCCCGTAATCCGGACGAGGCCGAGGAGGGAACAGTCTGCTCTGGCGGTTCAGCTTTGCAACTTTCGTTTGCCGGCAGCAAATCCCCAACAGGTGATCCACAATTTGAATTTGTCACGTGCTCGGACTCCGCGGTTGTCGTCACTTCGGCCGTGACCGGCTCAACGGCAGGCACCGACGGGACTGGAATATTCTCGGATTCCATTTGAGACGGGACTTTTCTGCCACTTTGCTCGGTGTCCTGATCCGGTGGCACCGCAGACTCCCTAACAGATCTGAGCAGCACCGAGAGTGGCTCATCCTCGGAAATGTCGCCGTCGTCTGCAGTGGAGCCATCGACGTCGGCTGCAGAACGGATCGCCCTTGTAGTTTTCGCAGTACTTTGCCGGTTCCCAGATTTCTTTGGTGAGGATAATTCTGCAAGACAGAGCTTTCATAAAGACTTCAGTCAGAATTTATGCTATCTAACAGTAATTTATTGAGGTTGTATTACCTAGATCCAATAATCTAAATTTTCCAAGAGAATACAACATACTGCAAATTTTACCTGCAGTAAATAAAATTAAAAGATACAGAATATAAGTTTAAATTTGATACTGTGTAGGAGAGAGAGATAAAGTTAAAAGATGTCATCAAGCATCTTCACAGTTCCAATAATACACATTTGCAAGCAAATTAATGTCATAAAATCATGGGGATAACGATACACACTAACCAGAATGTGACCAGTGATACGAACAGTTGTCGTTTCAGTAATCATACATTTGCTCGCATCTGAATTTTACATCTAATAAAAGAAAAAAAAAGGCACACAATGATATTTTTTCCCCCGTGTTATCAATATCTTGATTAGTTTGATGCAATCCTCCATTTCTTATCTTGGGGGCTAACCTCTTCATCTCAACTTTTTTTTTTTTTTTTTGCTGTCTTTAGACTGGTTTGATGCAATCCTCTATCCCTTCCTATCCTGTGCTAACCTCTTCGTTTCTACATACCCCTTACAACCCACGTCCTCATATATCTGCTTCATATATTCTAATCTCTGTCTACCTGCGCATCTCAAAGTATCCCATACAATTATCTGTTTCACTTATTCTAATCTTCCTTCCTTCAATTGTTCCGTCTACCAATAAATTAATTAATCCCACATGTCAAACGGTGATCCAATATCCTGCCCACCAAGTTATTCATGTTTGTCAAGAATCTGGATGGTTTTTGTGTTTCTGCGTGGAATTGAGATTCTGATAAAGGAGAAGACCGAAAGTTAACCACAGAAACATTGGTTTAGCAGGAGGTAGGGTGGAGGCTTTTGGAGTGAGTGGTAGAGGGGTTGGGTGGGGAAGATTGAAAATGTGGGCAAGACGAGGGGCATTGGAAATAGAGGGAGCTGTAGGAGTATGTTGGGTATGATTGTAATGTTGGTGAGGCAGGGGTAAACCTATAGCCAGATTGATTTTTGCAAGTGCAGAAAGCTTGCACAGATGTTTTTGTGCTTTTTTTGCTTGGATCTGTTTACAATCTGTTAGAATGTGCTGTAACTGACTGATTGCATTAGGGACAGCAAACTCATGAGTAAAATTTTATGAAAAAAAAGTTAGTAATTATCATGGAGCAAAGTGTGGAAAAGCAATCGGAATCATCATGAAGAATTTATAAAAATCGAAAATGAAAATTAGCAACCAACTGGATCCTGGTAACTACAATCCAGATTGCAAGTGAGATTAAGATACGCAAGATATTACACAATGTGTGTATTAACTGCAAAAAGCTACAGCATTAAGAGCAAAATACCGTAATAAAAATCGGCTACACATGAAGTGCAAAAACTGAATCCTTCAGAGAATATTGTGGCCACAGACAAAACGGGAACAGATGTAGAAAGCTAAGTGCGACATTATGAGCACAGATGGAAGCGGGATGAGTAGGTACTGCATGGATGCAGTAAACAGTGCAAACAATTAGGCGGGAAAACAAAGTATCGGAAACAAATTACTAGAAACCATAATAATCGAAAAAATGGAAAGACAAAGGGATACGAACAACGAGAAAGGAACAAGCAGGAAAACACAAAAGGAAGCCATCGGGCTGATACAATAAACACTATTAGCAGGAAAATGCTTTACGGCAATAAAAACTAATAGTAAAATACGACCCAACACTTACCACATATGAAGGTGGCTGGGAATGATGAACATAAAAGAGCCGAACACAAGAAACGCAAATATTTCGGCGGTTAGCCTTATCCTTTCCAGGAGCGAGACACCAGGCAGAGCGCGACATGTATACGCCCAAGACTGTGGTAAGTGTTGGCATGTATTTCCCTATCCTTCCTTAGTTTTTATCACCTTATCCTGCTCATTATTATTACTATACAAGATCTGTAAGATTTCTTTCCTTGCCTATTATTTGCAAAAGACATTCATTTTGCACGTTATGTCCCCAATTCACTAAGTATTTAAAGTATTTTAAACATTTATTGTGCAGTGGCTATGACAGATACACCAAAAACAGTCACATCTATAGATATGGAAACTCCCAAGTTTCAAAGTATAATAGGCCCCCTCACTGTGTTGACTGATTTTGCAACCAGAGTGTAATCAAAATAAAGTGGTGTTCAGAGGTGAGCTGAAATCATTCTGTATCTTAGAGCAGTCAGCAGTAATGATGGAACCAAATACCAAACAGAGCCACTGAGCGATACGTGGTACAGCAAGTTTAAGGAAACTGGATGCAACACGAGCACGCCAGTAGTGTGCGGCAGACCTTCAGTACAGGCTCGAAATCTCTCGTGTCATCAGACGTCCAGATATACAAAGTTTGTCAGAAACTTGGAGAGATTCTTCATCCGAAGATGTGACAGTCATCGCACAATAAATATCCGAAATAGTGGAGAGCCTTACGACTTACCCTGTACCCCATTTCAGTCATTCGGCAACTGGTGCACAGTGTTATTTCTTTGAAAGATAACAAACAGAAGAGCATCTACCCAATGAACAGTTTTTCTTATAAAATCAAACAAAAACCCTTACAAATTTCTGACAACTTTGGAGGCAGTTTTGTAAAGAAACAGATACTTATGTCGGCTGGGCCTTAACAGAGTTTTCAACATTATAAAACACCGACAAAAAAAAAAGATAAATCCCCCTCGAGGAATATGTAAGCTACCAAAAAAGATGGTGGCCCAGGATCTTAAACTGAAAATTGCTGTAGATTACTTGTAAATTAATTCTTAATGATTGAAAAATAATTTAACTGGAGCAGTGCAGTATTACCTATCATTAATGTTCTTTACTTACAAAGCAGCCATCAAAAGCTCATAGTCTAATCAAACCAAGTTAGTTCAATGGTACAGAGGTGCAAGATAGCTTTAGGTATAACTGAACTAGCTCGTCATAACGCAATATAATCAAATTAGCTCATTACCAAAGCACCCAAGTCAGCTTACATCCTCATCAATGTAATTTATTATTATTTAGGGTACAAGCTACCTTAACATTCTGTAGTAAGAAATTTTCATCCGTTATAATCCTCCTTAATTGTTCTGGACTAAGTTGGGCAATAATGAATCAAATTATACCATTAAACTAAGAGCAATACTAAATTTAGTCCACATATGAAAGTCAACACATTTCCACCTAATCTCTAAAAAAACTATTATTGTCAATATAAAATTATGAAGAGAATGTTATCTTTCTATGATATAATTGTTTCAAATGAAATAGTTGCTTTTAAATTTCATTTAACAGATGTAAGAATAACGATTACAGTAATGAAACTGTATCGTCCATTTGGATTCACCAGTCCTGAGGGGTCAAGACCATTCATATAGGAATTTTTGGAATGAGAGACAATAAATTCCTGGGATGCATTTTCTTACACTTCTTGAAATACACGAACTCTGATGTTGGTTTTTTTCCCCAGCAATCTTTTATTCAATTGGTGGCCCAATACTGTCGAGAAGCGACAGCATTCTAAGCCTTTCAGCCAATTGCACAGTTTTATTTATAGTTCAACTTGTGAATGAATAATGCACAATTCCCTAAACGGCAACTGTACAAAAATCGTAATTATGTTTGGATTAAGTTTTAAATTTGGTACATGCCATGGTGGATCACTGTCTGCATTTGTCATAGAGGATCCACCAATCACATCTCACAATTCTAATATGGACTCTCGTCGTTACTGTGCCGCAAAAAAAAAAAAAAAAAAAAAAAAAAAAAAAAAAAAAAAAAAAAAAAAAAAGGCATTTTCTAAATATTTATTAATGTTTCTAAGGAAACAAACCGAGTAATGCGATTATTTATACACAATATTTCGGCGATGTAAATCTCCAGGTAGGCAAACTCCAAGATGGTGACTGATTTATGCCGCCAAAATAGTGTGTATAAATAATTGTATTACTAGGATGGTTTCCCGAGAAATTCATAAATAAACAACGTAGATAAAAACTGCGTTCATTTTCTAAATATCTTGTTTCAGTCCGCCCTCTAACTTTTATAAAGAAATTCCTTGTCCAACTTCTCCATTTTCCAAAAGCACTTAAATATTATGGAACTCTTTGAATCATGGATGTAAAGTATCCCAGAATTTTTAGATACTATCTTTTTTTTTTCTATCAAAAGCAACATTGATGTTTAATAACTGGATGTTGTGGATCATTTTCCTCAATTGCTGATAATATTGATAAATAAATAATTCCAAAGGAATTGATAGTTTGAGCATTTATTGAACTCCCGAACGCATTTCAGAGGGTTCTCCTGGTAATTATGTACAAATGTTATAAATTGGTTATGCTGTTGTGTCTTGTATAGTGGAATTATAATCTACTTGCATTTTTCGGTCTATTGCATTTACTTATACTCGACTCTCGGCAGCAGTGATTTTTGCTTTCTTCGTCAGTTGTGATTCATTTTAGTGATTATCACAACACTGCACTACATTGCACTGTACTGTATGTTCCTACGAGTGGCCAGTCCGTTTGGTTTACAATCAACTTTGTGTCACTATGTGGTGCTGTATTGTTTTACTCAGTCTTCCATTTGTCAGGCGCGTTTTTTTTTTTTTGATGTACATGACTGTCATTAGTTTTTCTATGGTTTTGTATGTCCTTGTTTAGTGTTGTTTTGCTTGTGTCGATGTTTTTTATTTTTAGTTTCAGTGGTATGTATAGTGTCGGGTGTCTCAGGTTTGTGTATTTGTTTATTATTTGTTTTCTTCTGCTAGTGCTTTTTGCATGCGATAGTTCTCTTTGAATGTTAGTATTTGTGGATTGTTGTTGTTAATGGTGAGTATTTGCATGTCTGTGTCAATATTTGTTGGGTGGTGGTTGTGTTCCTGTAAGTGTTCTGCAAATGTTGAGTGGTTACTATATTTTAGAGTTCTGATGTGTTCCTTGTATCTGGTTTCAAATTTTCTACAAGTTTGTCCTATGTACTGATCTTTACATTCATTGCACGTTAGCCTGTATATTCCTGAGTTGTGATATTTATTGGTCTGTGTTATTTTTAATGTTTTTCTGTATTGTGTTGTCTGTTCTGAAAGCTACTTTTAACCCCTTTTTCTTTAATATATTTGCAATTTTTTGTGTGTCTTTGTTGATGTATGTCATCACATACCATTTCTTTCTATTTTGTTGTGAGTGTGGTGTGTTACCTGGAGTTGATCAATTGTGGTTGAATGTCTTTTGTGATGATGTGATTGTATTGTGTGAAGTTTTCTTTATTTGTCTTATAATTTTGTTGTTTAGTTGGTGTACCCTGCTTTCCTTGTGTCCATTTCTGGTGGCTATAAATACAATTGTGTTAAGTTCTAGAGTGTAGTAATCTTTATTGAGCATATGCCTAATTGCAACTTCTTTGTGACTTTGTGGATGGTTTGATTCATTTCTTATTGTCATGTCAGTGGTGGTGAGCTTTCTGTAAATCTGAAATGAGAGTTGTTGTTTGTGTCTTGTTATGGCTATGTCAAGGAAATTTAGTTTACCATTTGTTTCTTTCTGCATTGTGAATTTGATGTTTTTGTATATAGTGTTGATGTCAGCATACAATTCTTGTATCCTCTGTTCTGGTTCATTGACCATAAATACTTTCATCTACAAATCTGGCAATTTTATTTGCAGTTTGAAAGAATGTATACGATAAACTTATATACTACACGTAAACAGATGACTACTGCAGACACTTGGGTAATGCACAAAGTCAGTTTTATCTAGATTTGTCTAGCGTAACAAACTATTGCTGTGGAGGATAAGTTTTGAAGCTCACCCTTGCACAATAAATTTGTCACAAATAGAACACATCACTAAATGGGTGTCACTAGGAAGAAACTGAATGACTGCTCCCAAAGCACAAGAACGAAATATCAACTAGAAAGGACGAAATATGAGAAACAAACCTCGGCTCACTGGGCTGTCACTCTTCGAAGGACGTTCGACGACCTTCCTCTTCCTCGGTGAAGACTTTGCACTGCGACTTCTCCGCTTCGTCACTTCGGACTGAAATACACCACACAAAGCCGATATCACTGCTTACATAGCAAAAGTATCGTTAACTTTGTTCTAAAATATAGAAAAAATTAATGGAAATGCTATCGATGTAGACTTTCCCTTCCCCTTTTAGGAGAAACAAATACACAAACATTACATATAACATGACAAGGACGGAAGGAGTAAACCCATCACTCACCAAAGATGAAATAAAATAAACACGAAAAGTTGTCTTTTATTACGAGCTCAGCCATTTGCAGCCTTGCTACCTTCATCTCGGTCGGACAAGTGATGGTTTCACTTTCGCAACGCTCTAGCCAACTTTGCAATATTCACATTCCAGTGTTAATATCAAGTAAATTTGTAATTCTACAATAAATCAATAATTACTACAAAGAGCCATACTTTAAGAGAGATTAAACGTGGATGCAATATTTCACTAGCATTATTATCAATATAACTGTGCTGCCTTTGGAGTATTGAATGTACCCTAAAGACAGACAACAGGCAGCCACAGCACCTGAGGAGCCATCGAGGTGTACGCAAAATACGTTTACTATGTACACAGAAAAAAGAAAAATGAGTTACTGACCATAAACAGTAATGTGCCATGACAACAGTGGCAGTGTGTTACAGAAAATTGAAAGAGAATGTACGCACACGAAAAATAAATCACGGAGGCCATAAAACAAAAATAAGATAAGGAAAATAACCCATCACTTACCACAGACGACCACAAGAAACAAACGCACTTCATAACATTTCAGTTGGTAACCTCGATCGTGTATGAGGCCAGACATATGACAGGGAACCTATCAGGCAGTGTGGGTACAAAAACAATATCAAAGCACATAATAGGTAGGAAATTAATAATAATAAAATAAATAAGTGACAGAAAAAATAAAAAAGTTCCATGTAGAAACACTTATATGTGTCTTTTTTTTGTGATTAGTTTCTTGCCCACGAGTAATATTTCCGCTTTCTGATTGTAACTGAGCCCGGTCACGCGTGAGGGCACAGCCCACCATATTGTGTCC
The DNA here is from genome assembly GCA_031002005.1 of Vandiemenella viatica. Lineage (NCBI taxonomy): Eukaryota > Metazoa > Arthropoda > Insecta > Orthoptera > Morabidae > Vandiemenella > Vandiemenella viatica. Next base: position 6,489,616 of record JARYHS010005557.1, on the reverse strand, counting down.
GAGGAGTGTTTTTTTGTCGTTATTGCCCTCCTCCTCCCAACTTTCATGAGTGATGGGTGAATATAATCTTTCCACACTAATCTCTTCCTGCTCTAGTGTTGCACAAACTGTAGTTTGGAATATGCCAATAAGCAAACAAATTATTTAAATTCACAAGATAAGGTGCATTTGGAAACACGGAAAACAGTGCTAGGATATAAAATCTCCGACTCCAAAACTGTGCACCGTACGATTAACGAAAGCTCAATCATAAAAATTGCTAGATGCTCCGTATTCATGTTTTACTATTTGTATGCCTTTGTGGTGTCCCCTGCAGTAAGTGATGCTTACTCTTTCCTTATATATATGTATGGATAGGGAAAATAAACAGATACCCGTCACTTACCACAGATAAAGGCAGGAGGGCGAGATGAACGGGTAAAAACACAAAAACAAACAAATAATATTTCGACATAAGTCTTAGTCTTGTTTGTTTTTTTGTTTTTACGTGTTCGTCTCGCCCTCCTGCCTTCATCTGTGGTAAGTGACTGGTATCTATTTATTTTCCCTACCCTATCTTATTTTCAGTGCCTCACAGCAGTTTCTTTGTTTCCATTATCCAATTATATATATGTATATTTGCTATTCCGCTACTTTTTCCACGTCATATCCACATATTACTGATACAGAGCCATATGAAGTGGCATTGCAAGGTCTAACTCGGGAGTTGTTTGACTGTGGCCACTCAACTCGACTGACAGTTTCGTGATTGTCTACTTCTCCCTTGCCTCCTTGGTCTTCTCTGCCTTCACTAATATGGTATCAGTGTAAACAGATCTGATAAGGTTTACACCAAAATATCGTAAGGTGAGCGTCTATTGAAGTGTGTGCATTTTTAAAAAAAATGGCTTTATACCCAATCGATGTTGAGTTCATTAGAGGCGGGAAAGGACTGGGGACAAGGAATGGGAAGGAATTCGGCCATGGTGTTTTGAAAGAAGCATTCCAGCATTCGCTTTGAGTGATTTGGGGAAACCGTGAAAAATCCAAATCTGGATGCCCGGACGGAGATTCGAACTGGTGTCCTCCTGAATGAGAGGTCAGAGAAGTGCCTGTGACTTAATATGTGGTAAGTGATGGGTTTATTTTCTCTATCCTTTCCTCCTCGGCGTGTGCACACCTCCCGAGCCTCGTGACTCATTTTCTCCGTCATGAATAAGGTTTAATAACCGAAATATTGAGTTTATTTGTGTGTTCGTAATATATGTTCTTCTCTCGTCGCTGCCTTCAACTTTGGTGAGTGATGAGTCATTTTCCCTTTCCTTACAATTCTATTTTACTTAGTGAAATACGATGGCACTGACACACAAAATGTAAAAATTATCAGGCACGTTTCCTTTGTCGGCAGAAGAACGCTGCGTAAACACGGTGGGAGTTCAAGGCAAACTATTTAATCTCAATTTTTGCTATTCAGCTCCATACATTTTATTTACAATAATACACATGAGTAAATATTCTTATCTTCACAACTGTAGGATATTCCGCTAATTCTGAGCTAACAGTACAACAATCCCACAATCCACTGTCCTGCTAAAACCAGAGGCCTCTGATTGAACTAGCTGGGAATTGTCATTTAACATATATTTTTCCATCGAAGTAATTATTATTGTCTGTGAGATCAGCTCTGGAGGCTCCATAAAGGAATAGAACCAATTTGGTTAGATGAGGAAGAAGTATAGACGACTATCCCCACAGGAGCTTGCGGAAAAGTGGAAAGAAAAACAGCCGGCTGTATCAGTATGAATAAATTAATATATGTATGCAGACTGGAAAGAAACAAAAGATATTGTATATTAAATTAAAATTAGACAAGGGATTTGCTACCTTATCCTTATTTTAAGGATAAGGATAAGTAAATGCTTGCTACTGACTACCAACCTAAGAACTAAGGTGGTCAAATAAAAAAAAATGTGATTTTTTTTGCTACCAAAAATTAATTGGAACATCCCTCTTTAATGAAAACTTCGAATTATTGTTCTACTTGCCCTAGAAGTGGAGTTATTACCATTTTCTCCCGCGCCCGCAGAGGAAATTGGCGGGGCCGCCGAGTGCATCTCCTGACTTCTTGGCGAACTACTTGGCTTTTCTCGTCCTGAAGTTGAATATTTCCTTATGTTACCCATACAGTGAGTGTGCAAGGGTTGGCTACAATGTTTTCTGCAACAAATGAAGCGCTAAGAGCGGCGAACATCGTATCTTTGTTTCGAATTACGTCAGTGTTGCGCCTGTTGATAGTAATATTATACTTCTTGTGTAAAGCGTTCTTCTGGTTACGATGCCACGTTTTAGTAATCGTGTATATAAGAAGAGGAATAACGTAGGGAAAAGAAAATTGACACTAATACCAAGTTGCGATGCCGTAATTACGGAAACAATGCGCTCTTCTGCTAAGCAAAACACGGCCGGCCAGCGCCCTGAGACATCTTCTAGCAAGAAGTTGACAGAGAGAGGATAAGAGGAGCAGAAAGAAGAGAAAGGAATATGAAATATGATGGAACAACAGGCCAGAAAAGAAGACCAAAAAGGAAGCTGTTGGAGGATGAAAAAGAAGACCCTGGTAATCCATCCTATAGTGCAGGAATGTGTTGAGAAACTTTGATAGCCATTTCCCGTGAATTAGAATTTTCCTAATGTAAGGAACACTTTCTCAAAATCCACTCAAAGTAGGGAGATAAAATTTTTATACAACACTCATAGTAAGTAGTCAAACTTAAATTGTAACACAGATATTTAACAATATGTTCAGTAGTTTCATTTCAATTTGATTAAAATAAAGCAATTTTTGTAAAAAAAAGTTGGATCATTAAATAAAAAAAAATATTGAAAGGAAACTATAAAAGATACCCCAATATTCCTCCATCATAACTGCAATACTAAACCACTTTGTATGTTAAAAAATTTCAAATTCTACTGTTTGGTAGATTGTTCATAAATGTTCCTTAAACTTAGTGATTTTAACATGGGCAGCATAGGCACCTCCGGCTCCCCTTAAGCAAAATTTTTCAAGATTAATCAGTTAATATTTTTTGTTCTCTGCACTGTGCTACCATCATAGTTCCTCTCACTTTGCTTACAGGTACTGTTTGAGAACTAGACCAGAAGGTAGTGCGGTTCCCAGAATGCACCACACGGCCAGTTCGACCAGGAGACGGGCCGTGGAGGACTCCGATAGTTGACGCCGTCATGCGGGCTGGCACGAGTGTCCGATCGGCCGTTCCGAAAGACGGGCGACGAGGTGTGTGGTCTTGTATGTAAGGTGGGAAGTGTGGCCACTCGCATTTAATAATTTAACGCTGGTCAGTCTGCAAGGTGAACGTGAAGGTGATACGGGGTGAAAAATAAACGGTCAAAATAAAAGTGTCCGCCTCGTCGGACGGTTAAGCCAGAGGGGAGCGTGAAAGCCCCTTAGAATCTTGGCAAATTCTGATTTCCCTAGTGGTGAAGTGTTCTATAGACCGATTGTTAAGTTTCTTATGTTAGACTTAGAAATTTCAAAAAAAGTAGTTGTCAACTTAAAAGAATTTTCCTGTAATCTTTCCCATAGTGACAATTCACCATAAAAATCATTTTAAAGTGTATTTATCCTATCAAGAAATGTTTATTTTAAGAGATATTCTAGTTTGTTCATGTTTTGAAACACGGGATCAGAAAATAAAATTCTAAGATTTGTAATATCTTTAAATCGAGTAAAGCGATTGCTGAACTTTTATCACCAGCTATAGTCAGCATAGTTTCCGATATTTTGGCAGTAAAATTAAATAATTCGGCAAAGTTTAATTAGTGATTTTAATTAAGAGAGAATAATGAACTTTTTAATTAAAAGGAATATTAATTTGAAATTTATACCAGTAGACAGCCCTAATTAAGACGATCCTGAATATATAATGGTTTTAGTAAAAAGTTTTAGCATTTTTCTGGTAATTAAGTTTTTGAAGATAGATTGTCGTTGATTGTCGCTGTAAAAATTCAAACGTTTGGGTTAATCCCCTACTTCAGAGCTTTGTATCACCACACGAAATTAAATAAAACTTGAAAACTAATCACACTAAATTTCTCATTAAACTGCCGTTGGACTTCTAGTAGATAAGTCTAGACATTGTCAAAGTTTAAACACTTTTAATAATCTGGGTCGTCAAATAAATTACACACACTTTTGATCTCGCGGAAGCGAAAAGATGTGATACAGCTGGTTACGTCACTGGTTTTGGTAATTGCTATATAAGGACACCGCCGCCATCATGCTTGGTCTGTCTGTATCCTGGGAGCATTAAGTGAGTGAGCCTGCGCAAGTCTTGTGTCGGGGCAGGAGGAATTGGCGCTACCGAGTCGGCAATGTTGGGATTTTGGTGTGATAGCCTGCGAGGTTAATGTCTATTAGAACTTTGAAATTCTGAAAAGGGATTTTTTTTTGGTTGGTAATTTCTCTCCACAATCTGCAATATTTTGGAAACGAGTGTTCGATTTGCATACTCAACTGTTTATTGCTTTTTAGTAAATGTGACTTTGAAAATAAAACTTTAAATTCTCCTGAAGTGAACTGTTGTAATTTCGTAGACTGAGAACCTTTTCTAGATTTGTGGTTTAGACACAGATCTAGTGGCGACCTTCAAGCATTTAAGCTGTTTCTAGTAGGCTATATGGTCAAATTTAATTTATCTTATGAAAATTCCACAGAACTTTCCATCCACGTGATCTGCTGGTTAAGTCACCAAGGCGATACTACAACCCCGGTGTCTTACAAGCAAGCGTGTCGTCTTGTAGGAGAGACGACCGTACTGCATTTTGTAGGCGTCCCGCATTATCTTGAGGTATGTTCAAAACCCGGAGCGTGTACAGAATGAAATTATTACAGGGAAAAGTGAGTAGTAGGCAACACAGATTTGCACATAAATCAGCGGAAGGAGTACATAACACAATCGTAGTTTGAAAAAAATGCCTTAGAAATATATAAATCTAAACCCACACCGGTACAGTGGAGGTTCTCAGTATTCACAAGCAACAGCATTCAACTTACTCTCTCTGTCTGGAAATCCACTGTGTCCTGGTTTAGTGTGGCATCCTGCTCTTCAGTAACTTCAGCTATTTCAGGAAGACAGTTCTTAATCACTTCTTCACATTCTGCTGCACTTTCACCCACACAAGTTTCCACTGCTACAAGCTTCTCTTTCTCCTTGTCACTCACTAACGACCCACTTTCAAAACCGTTCAGCAACGACACAGCTGCGTCTGTTCTGCACTCCTCAACCTCCGTCGTGACACTTTCTAAAGGTGTACTACCTTTCCCTACAGCCAGCCGTTCACCGCTGTCGGCTACGATACTCTGTTCGCAGGTCACGACAGCTTTTTTACTGCCGACCTCTTCCGACACTCCGTGTGGGATTTCTCGTGAAGAACCGACACGGGCATTTTCTATCACTTCTCTCTCGAGATGCCTCGAGTCCTCCTCACTAATAACAGCAGAAGCTCCTGAGTCGACCGGCACCCGAGTAGACCGCCTATCCGATTTGAAGAACACGAGCGGTGTATCGTCAGTGCTGTCCGGAGAAGGCAGAACGTCTTCAGTGTCCGTTTCCACAATTTTAATTTTGTTTGACTCTGTATTTACACTACCACACTGTCCAGATATGCCGTTGCCGTTATCGGGGTTAGGAGCTGTTCGAGACATTTCTTCATCCTCAATTATAGGAATTACACTAGTTAATCGTGCACTCTCACCGTCCCCCGATATTTTAGGTGTACTGTCTGAGTTGTGGTCTTCGGACTCTGCGACAGTTTCCCGTAGACCTTTGGCAACCTTCTTCTTCGTTTTTCTCGCCGGCACCTGCAGGGCCGGTATAGGCGTGCCTTTGCAACGTCCCTGTATGTGCCTCCAGAAGGAGGAGTTTGACGAGAACGTTTTCTCACACTGGGGGCACACTTTACGAGCACCGAGACTCGATTTTTTCAAAGTCGCCGACACTGGCGGAGGTACGGGACCGGATGCCTTATTTTTCTTTTTTCTGCTACTGGCTTGCTTACGCTTCTCGACAGGAGTAGACTCGTCCTGCGTCAGAGTAGTCGCTTCCAACATCACGGCACGCATCGCCGCCAGGATGACCGTCGTTTCGGTGTCACCGCCGTCCGGCGATACGTATTTTGACTCGTTCGCAGCCGTTCCAACTTTTTCCACATCGACTTCATTTTTGATGATCTCTTCACCGGCCTTCGCATCCTCGGCGAATTTAAGTTCCCCGTCTTCACCACATTCGTACTTACTTAAAACTGTATTACTTACATCTGGACCTACCACCAATTTCTCAATTTTACTCGGCGCTCCGTTTTCCACGTTACGCCCACTCTCCGATTCGCCCGAACGGCACAGCACTCGGACGTCTGATATTGGGGACGGTACCTTCGATCCCTTTGCCTTGATGCTCTTGCTGGCCAACTTGGTTTTTTTCAACAACTTTTTGTTCCCGATACGTTTTCTCGACACAATTTTCATTTTATCATTTGCCGCGTCCGTCAACTGCGGACTGGAAGCGTCGACACTTTCCTCCTCCCGAACCTTTACTCTGTTTAATTGCTCGCAGCTGGAACTGTCAGTTAGAATTTTGGTAATCTCTCTACTGGGAGCTCTCGCCCTCTTCTGGCGAGTCCTGTCGCTGATGAGGGAGCGCCGGTCGTCCACGGCACCCAGTCGCTCCGCAATGTGCGTCTGGTCCTCGGTGACGCTCGCCCCCTCCAGACTCTCCACCTCGAACGCACTCGCCTGGCACCCGTCCGTCGGTGTGACGGCCGCCTCGACGGTCGCGGTGCAAGATACAGTCTCCAGCAACACCTCGCCGGAACTCTGTATGGCCGTTCCGGGCGACTTCGCTCTCGAGATCAATTTTCGTTTCTTGGGGCTCATCTTCCCGTCGGTGGTCGCGTCAGTCCTTTCTGGAGGCACCGTGTCGGGAGCGACAGAATTAGGCGACACGCTTCCCTTTGTGTCTCCCCCTAAATCCTTAGGGATAGCTGATGCCTCAAGCTTCTGTAGAGGTTTTGCCTTCTTTTTCTTCTTCTGACTATCCCCCATCTTAGGGATTTCTAGACATTCTCCCTTCCTTTTATCCACAGACGTAGTTACGTCAGACGTACTGTCGTCTGTTAGGACAGTTTCTGTCTTTAGAATCTTTTTAGGGCTTTTCACCTTGAATCTAATTTTTGGCATAGCTCGGAGTTTATGGACTACCCTGACTGGTCCGATATCATTTGTCAATTCGTCGTCGGTGTTTTCGGCGTGATTTGTTTCTGCCGAGGCTACGTTTTTGTCACTAATGACGATTTTGGAAACAGGTTTACTGTGAAACCTGTCAACTGCTGTCAGATGCTTCTTTGATTTTGGGTTTTTCTTCACCAACTTAACATTATCACCAGTTCTCTGGCCTGAAACAACTGGTGTACTAGAACTGTCGCAAGCTTCTCCGGTAACCGAAACTGATGCGGCCGTGTCATTTCCAATCTTTGTGACAGCCACTTTCTTTGCTGTTTTGCCTTTCTTTGTAGCTTTGATTTCAGATAAAAATAATTCCTTCACATCTCCTGGCAAGCTGTTGGAATCTTTTGTGTCCTTAATAGTCAGCAAATCTGAAACATTTTCCTTCAATGGTATCTGTGGCTTCTTGAACTTCTTTTCCTTCTTAGTGGGTGGAGTACTGGCCGATTGGGTTAACTCTCCAATTTCAGAATTCTTGGCTGCCATGTTTACGGGAAAAGAATTTAACTTTGAGGCTGGAACACCTTTCTTCTGTTTAGCATCCTTTTTGGTAGACTTGACCACCGTCACAGACTTGTTCGAAGATACGGCAGGTGGCAAATCTTCAGCTGCCACCGAAGCCTGAGGAGATTTGCTACCTGCTGTGAGGCCTTCATCAGCTGTAGTTGCCAAAGTGACAGCGTTTCGACTCCTGATCTGCGGGCGGGGTTTCTTCTTCGAAGTCGAGGGTGAGGGAACTCGCGACTCCCGGGCAGATTCGTCTTCCCCGACCGAGGAGACGGAGACGTCCCGGCTAGTGGTAATATTCTGAGGCCGGGCCCCACTTCTATTTCTCGTCCTCCCGGTAGATTTCACTTCGTCGTGACTCGTACCTTCGGCAGACGTCTCGTGTTGTTTTTCGGAGGACTTACCCGTTCCTTTGCCCTTAATAACAGTCTCTCCCGAGGTAGCGGGAGAGCCCACTAAGTTCTCCGCGTGTCCCCTCTTAATTTTAGGCGTCGTCTCTTCTTCTAGATGAGACTCTGAAACTTTTTTGTCACTCGACACACTGTCAGTCTTCGCTCTACTTCTGGTCTTCGGCTGTTTCGACACTTCTCCGTCACCCGAGATGTCGGGAAGCAGATTCCTTTCGGACGGGGTCTTCTTCGTCTTGGCGGGAGAAGGTGGCGGGGTGTATGCAGACTCCGCGACGTCCAGAAAGGGGCGCGACCTGGTAGTGGGGGACGCCGGCCGCCGTCTTGTGCGGACTGAGAGAGTGGGGGCGCGGAGTGGCCGGCCTCGCCTTCGGTGCGGGAGTCTGTGGACGGGGCGGGAGCTGCCGCGCGGCACAGTCGAACACCGCAGACGTCCGCGTGCGCCTGGCCGACGCCCGGTCGCCGCCGTCTCCCGACCTGTCTCTCCCGGAGCTGGATTTCGCCTTCGACTCCGCGGTGCCGGTTTCCTCCTTGAGTGGTGTTCGTCGAGTCACCCTGGACGGTGTGACCGGGCGGTCTGGAGGTGGCAAAGATCTGCACACACAACAAACACAACATTACCACAAATAATCAGTTTCAGCTCGGCACTGATTTAATGATCTATGCTTCCTCCACAAACAATTAAGAAGCGAGTCACATTTCATTAATGTCAAAATGGCAGTCATGGAAGTACTGACACATAATGAAAGGAATTTGGCAACATATCTGAAGTCATGTGTTATATTTAGACATTTAATTTCTTTAATTCAAGCTACACTAAGCCAAGAGACATTCATCTTGAATTTAAAAAAAAAAAAAAAGGTTTTAGGTTGTTGCTTTCTTCAGCATCTCAAGGAACTATTTTCAGAGGAAGCATAAAGAAATATTGGCGACTTTCATCTCATTATCAATGCTTATACAAAACAGTCAGTACAGTACAAGGTGCTATTAAAATTATTCAATGACAAATTTCATTGACTATTCATTTTAGATTATCTCTAAACTAATCAAGCCGCAACAAAGAGTTTCGGATAATATATTATTTCGTGTGAGCACGTACCCTCGCCTGGGACGGTCGGCCGCGGCGCCCTGGAGCAGCAGGCTGCGACTGCGGCGTCCCGCGGGCGTCGTGCTGCGGACGAGGTGCGTCCCGGAGCCCTCCCAGTCGTGGGCCGGTGGCGCGGGACGCCTGCCGTTCTGTCTGTGGCGATTCTGGTGCGACGGCTGTCGACACAGAGAGAGTGTGGTAACTACACACGACACAAATCAAAACGGCAGCAGTCTGAACTCGTCAGTGGGCTGGAATGTAGCGACTAAATAAGACACGTCGTTCGTCGTGCGAGATTTACCGAGAGATTATTGTTCAATTTTACGGTGTGCAAGTGGCTAACAGGTCACATGAACCGCTGTGTATTTATGCCCAGCTTGTCTCCTCATTGTTCTCCACCTTCGTCACATAGAATGGATTACAGAAAAACAATTCTTGTAAAAATCGTCCAGCCCCCGAGCTTGTGCAGTGACAAAAAATTATGAGATCTTGTTCTGATCAAAGTATGCACTTCACAGTGTGTATCGCCTCGCTTTCTGAAACAGAATAGTTTATCTCAGTGTTATAGGTAGTCTATTTAGAAAAGAAAAAAAAAAAATCCCGTGACTCTGCACATTATCCATGTAATAATTTTTAATAAAATGGAAGGAAGATAATGCAGGGGCGTAGCTACTATGGGGCTAGGTGGTGCAGTGCACCGGGGCCCCTACGCTCAGGGGGCCCCCAAGCATACCTCTGGGGGCCCCAAAGCGCAATTCAGAGGACCACAAGCCTCCATGGCAAACTGGCGACCTTTTTTTTTTTAGCCCTAAAGTCGTCTAAGGGGACCCCTGAGACGACACAGGAAGCCCCTCACTAATGGCCCTCTCACTGCTCAGGGGGCCCCCTAAGCACAACGCAAGGGCCCCATCCTCAGGGCCTCCGGGCCCCTTGTTGACCTAGCTAAGCCACTGAGATAATGTTTTATTTTAAGGCTTATGAAACCAAACATGTGAAGGAATTCTTGGCTTTTGTGAAATTGTAGTTTGATAAAGCAACATACTTGAGGTATTTATATCAATTTGCTACAACAAGGCATGCATAGTGGCACGAGAATGTTTTTTATTCTATATGAACGATACATAACATTGAGAGAAACCATTCTGTTGTAGGAAGTAAAGTGAGTATACACTGTAGAGTGCAAGACTTGACTCGGAACAAGATCTCATAACTTTTCGTCACTGCAAAAGCATTCGACTTGGCCTACTGTTACAAGAATTGTTTTTGTCAAGTTGATTGCTTATTCTGAGATGTCACTCAAATGTGACAATTCCATTTGCAAATTACTAAATTTCAGATTCTGAGACATAAATACATGTTACCAACAATGCCCCACTCGCTGCAAACAACCAGTGTGTCCCATGGTCGAGCAATACAGATTGCTACTGGTTTAACTACCACCATAAGTAAGTAACAAGTAACTTCCAAAATAAGCATTGGAACGAAGTAAAAATTAAGACAATATTTAAACTTTCTGTACTTTAACCATAAAAGAAATTTCAGGCATATAGCCCCTCCATAACAAAGCAATTGCTATGTGCTCAAAATTACTTGTTTCCAGGACCATGGGAGGTTCAGTATAATATTGATGTCCAGGTGTTGCACACGGGGGCGGGGGGGGGGGGGGGGGGGGGGGGGAATCAGAAACTTCCAAAGTAAGTAGTAAAAGGAAGTAAAATTTAACACATTAGTTAAAACGAAATCTGAGCCATATAACATTATTAAGGTAGAAAAAAAATTCACGTTAGGAGTAAAGGAAGAATAGATAAATGGAATTTTATAAGTTTTAATTTTCCCTGTAATTTGGAGGTTTAACAATCTGTGTACAAAGTTTCAGCTTTCTACACCTATGCGAAATATCTCCGAGTTTTGATGATCATCATTGAGTGTATAACTGCTGTGAGACCACATTTACTTCTGTACCCTTGTCTCATACTACAATTTCCATTTCTTATTAGCATCATCATCAATACTGGAAGTCTTTGTTCAAAAGTACACTATTCAGCAATAAGTTTCCACATTTAGCTTGCTGCAGGTCCAGAGAGAGCAATTGTACTCTGATCACTTTTACTTGTTAGACTGAGCAAGGAGGTGGACCAAAAATAGTTTGGGTTGAAAGAAGGTATTCAAGACAGAATAGACAACAACACAAAAAGAATTTTAGTAAAAATAAAGCCAAATCTTATGACTGTTGAAAACATATATCATCTTCTTCTGAGCAAATTCACTTCAGTTCCTGAAACAGAATGGTTTCTCTCAATATTTTAAATAAAAAATCCATATCAAGTGACACGGTCAACTAAAATAAAGGTATAATGCGGACAAGTCTGACATTTCCAACATGTGGGTGCCCCATTCCCCGCAGGGGGACTTGAAGAAATGTTGTGCCTAATACCCTAACTCTAATGTCTTGTTCACCACCTCTTACAGTTGAAAACATTTATTCTAACACCACATAATGAGCGAGTTCCTCTCAGAAAAGTTTGGCTGTATGGTATTAAATGAGTAATACTGCAATAAAATGCAACTAATCAGTTCTGCAAGTTGTCTACTGACTGTTAAAGCTCATTAATCCTAACTGAAGCACCCTGTGTAGTACTGAAAACGTTTATGGAGGCTTACAGCATAGGTAAAGACATACCCTAAGACTAGAACAGGATTGGGAAAATATTGCAGATATAGGAAGAGGGATTTGGAGCATTTGGAGTTTGAAATACACAAGTACAGGTGAATTCTAGTAACAATAGGACCGTCCCGCCTCTGTCTGACACTCACCACTACCAGACCAGTCCGGGACCTCGTACGCACCTCGTCAAACTGGATGGCGCGTCTCGTTGAGCGCTTGGCTGGCAGGTTGGCCAGCATGCGACGTATACTGTCTCCTGCAACACACGTACTCCTAGACACTGCCTGCGACTGTCAAAACTACAAAAACATTACGACGACTAGTGACTGTATCTGAAACTACTCCACCATCCTAAGCTCTCTGAACCAAGTTGTCAGAAGGTTCAGCAGAGTTACAGGTTTTCATTGTAATCTACCCATGCACAAAAGTAATACAAAAGCTTGCAGCTTAAGACAAAAAAAAAAATTAAAAAAATCAAAAATTAAAAAAAAAAATCAGAAATACAGGGTGTTACAAAAAGGTACAGCCAAACTATCAGGAAACATTCCTCACACACAAACAAAGAAAATATGTTACGTGGACATGTGTCCGGCAACGCTTACTTTCCATGTTAGAGCTCATTTTATTACTTCTCTTCAAATCACATTAAACATGGAATGGAAACACACAGCAACAGAACGTACCAGCGTGACTTCAAACACTTTGTTACTGGAAATGTTCAAAATGTCCTCTGTTAGCCAGGATACATGCATCCACCCTCCGTTGCATGGAATCCCTGATGCGCTGATGCAGCCCTGGAGAATGGCGTATTGTATCACAGCCGTCCACAATACGAGCACGAAGAGTCTCTACATTTGGTACCGGGGTTGCGTAGACAAGGGCTTTCAAATGCCCCCATAAATGGAAGTCAAGAGGGTTGAGGTCAGGAGAGCGTACTAACATACTAACGAAACTAAAATGAGTTCTAACATGGAAAGTAAGTGTTTCCGGACACATGTCCACATAACATATTTTCTTTGTTTGTGTGTGAGGAATGTTTCCTGAAAGTTTGGCCGCACCTTTTAGTAACACCCTGTATATCTTTGTTATATGATACTATATTAGAATTCTTTTAAACTAAACATCATTAACAACAGGTGCACTGAAACCAGAAAATGTGGCGGAAAATGTGGCGGAAATGACACTGTATGAAAATGTAGGAAAGGAAATCTAAATTTCAGTTTAACGGATAAGATAAATTAATACCTGCCATATCTTTAAATTAGAACAGACTGTTTAGTGGAAACCAAGAGGTGATGAATCAATAATCAACAAAAAAATAAGATGGAGAAAGGAACCATTTCTCATTACATCTGACAGAAGGACAATGTATAAACATAAACTTGACTTTTCAGCTGTAAATCCTTCATTACGGTATGGATTGGAATATGTTTTGTAATAAACTCGCGAGGTATTGCTACACAAAAATTACATTTGACTGTCTGTGCTGCTTTAAAATGAGGAAAGTGATGGCTACATTATTTTCTTTTACCATTAAGGACATGTATAAAAGTGGCTACTGATTCTGGAAAATTGGTGCTGGTTTGGTAATGTAGCCACTTAATTTTCTGGTCCACTGGAAGAACCGTTTATATTTTTCGGATGAGTTGTTGTGATTTCTCTGGCAATGAGTATTCACTGTTCCACAGAGCGTTGCACTTGGTTGAGCCATCTGGCAGTTGTTGCAACATATACACACTTTCACATTTGACTCAATCTATACCCCACATCTTTGTAGAAATTTTTTAGATATTTAAATTTTTTTATGCATTCCCTAATTTTACGTTCTAATGAATCCTCCATTTGTGCAAAGGTCGTAGTTTGCTCGACGCTCTCGCGAATATAATGTTCTTTCAGTCTAATGGTGACCATTCGAGAAGTCTCACAAATATACACTTGAGCACAATCGCAGGGAATCTCACATGCAACGATGCTCCGAGATTCCTCACTGGTGTTAAAATGCTGCTAAAGACAGGTGCAACATTGACTTTACCCACCCTTTCAATGACTCCCATTATACAGGGTGTCGAGGAATCTGCAACCGCAGATGTGTCATGCCATGTCCTACTACATGACAAAATTTTACTGTAGTAAAAGTCTCGCCATTTTCAAGATATTTATTTTTTTCAATAAAAATTTGGAACATGTGACTTTGTTCAGTTTATTCCACGCCATTTCTACAAATAAAAACTTTTTGAACCCTGTTTTTTTCCTTTTAATTTACTCAAGTATGTTTGATTCGCCTAAACAAGGCTCTTTTTCCCAAAAACATTAAAAAAAAACTTTAAAAATTCTTATACAACATCGTTTTTTACCACATGTTTAAAATGGAAAATGGTCTTGAACCGTCCTTCTCACGGTTCGATATATTTGTGGCCGGCCGCCGTGTTCTCTTTGCTTTTGTCGGGACCTGAGTCGATTCCGCTGCGCTGGTGTTTATATCGTTGCCCTGGCACAGATAAAAGGGGCGGCTCGGTGGCTCTCGGTAGTGAGTGGTGTAGCGTCGCGGAGGGCTTGTGCTCCGCGGTTCGGTGTATGGGGGCCTTGTGCTCGCGTTGCCGTTATCCTTCTAGTTGTCTGGGAACTTGTCTGCAGTTCTAAGGTTACAACGGGCTCCCCTGATTGACACTTCCTGGCAGCTTGGCTGTGAGAGCGATCGCTATTGCTTCTGGTTCTGTGTTCATGGTCGCTCCTCCTTGGGCCGGTTGTCGGTGTTGTGGACAGTTAGCTGGACGGCGCCCGTTACCCAGTGATCCACAACTGTGCACTAAGTCTACCTCCAGCTATCTGATTGTAACGCTCGTGTTCTATGCTTCCTGGCCCAGTTATGGACTGGCACATATGTGGTTGAATTGTGCTCGATTCGAATTGCATGGAATTACTGTGTAATGTTACATTTGAAGGGTGGCTGATGATGGTGCAAACCGTTACAAATCGGTGAATTATGGACAGTATGTTCTGGTGTTTCTTAAGCTGTTGCGCCACTATCACCTTAACTAATATTTGTGTGCGCTTAACCACATTCTAATTTTTCTTAATAATTGTATGCATGATGGTTAATATGGTTTTGGTGTATTTGTTTCATTTGTGAGCGTGATCAAGGCGCTGATCTCCCGGACTCTCCAAGCGCACTCGTTGAGCTCGCCGTGGGGGCATTTGGACGACAGTGTGTTTACTGGGCGCGGCCTACCCGGCGGTGCGGACCCGCAGGTGGAGTTATTTACTTCCACCCGGAACTTCCTACCCAGGCCCAAGTGCGGACCGTGTTATGTCTTATCCCTCAGGGACTTGCAGAAATATTTACTTATCTTGTGTGCATAGTAATTGTAAGGTTATGCTTAGAAATTTATCTGTTGTGAAGTGTTGTGAAAATGTTAAGGGACTACATCCCACATTGTGATTGGGGTATTGTATCTGGTTTGAAAATAAGTGACATTAGTCTCACTTACATTGCGTTACATTTTCTGATATTGTTGAATTGTTTCTTAATAAATTAATTGTTATTATTGAATGATTGTCAAGTGAGAAGCGCGTTCCCATCCGGCACCTTCCATTTCCCTGGTAAATTGTTTGGGGCTGCCCTCCTATTAATAATACCATATCAGGTCTCTTTAGCAGATTTAACAATCATAAAACAATCATTTTAAATGTATAAAATAATTATACCATTTAACAATTTTTTGTAGGGCTTTTTAATGTTTTAAGAAAATAAAGAACATTGTTGTACATGACTCAAATATCTTTAATTAAAAAAGTCTTAACTTGAAGAAATGACATTGAATAAACCAAACCAAGTCACATGTTTCAAAAAAATATTTTCGAACTAAAGAGACTGCTGTGCATTTTGAAACATGTAGTAAAAGATTATGGTACATAAGATTTTTAAATGTTTTAAGAAAAAAAAAACATTGTTTTGGATAACTCAAACATAAAACAAACAAAAAATTTAATAAAAAAAAACCCGTGGTACAATAAGTCTTAATTTGTAGAAAAGGCATGGAATAACCTGAACAAAGTCACATTTTTTCGGCGAAAAAAAAATACTTTACTGAAATAAAATTTTGTAAATTGTGTAGGAAATGAAGTGACTCCCTGTATTTTCCTTGATAAGTATCTTGCTGCTCAAAGCACGGGCCATCATCCAGCTTCTACTGGGCCTAATTGAGAGGTCTCTTTAATCCGTGACCCCCTCCGCTCTACGAAATGTCGTCTCGATCAGAGCTCTTTTGTGATGCGACAGCATTTAAATGGTGGCCCAAACGTGTAGCCTCCCTATAGACTGTGTTTTAATTTTCCTTCTTTACTTTTGACCAGCCCATTTAAGAAAAGCGGCTGTCCATTCATTTCCAATTCCATAATTAACTTTATTTTTGTATTAATATTATTGATAGAGGCAAGAAAAAGTTTTAATTTTGCTTCTCTGTGTGGTCTTAAAACAAACGTATATATATGTAAACAGATCAAAGGTTGGTTTCCAGCATTATTAATAGCTTCACATTGAAATTTTTCCACGAACAAGTTAGCTATCAGCACGGAGATGGGACTGCCTGTAGCTACTTTATCTCGCTGTGGATAATAGTTGTAATTCCATCGGAAACAGGTCGTCCTCAAACAATGCTGAAACAGCTGACCCCAAAAGTGATTAAATTCTTTCTTCACGATGTCAGTGAAGACTACATCGAACTAACAATACGATCATCCTGTCCAACAAAATGCATGGACTTTCTGATGTAACTGACTGTGGAACCAATAAAAGGTTCTAATTTTATCAGTAAAAGCTTTGCTAATCCATAAGTAGGAGTGTCAACTGCGCCACAACTGGACAAACAGTATATACCTTTTTATGTAAAAAAAAAAAAAATCAGTATCATGATATTGCTGGTTAATCATGTTTGTAGTCAATTGTTTCAGTACTGTTTGAAGACAACATATTTCCAATGGAAATTGTAATATGAAGTTAAAAGCTCAGCAAAAGATCACAGAGCTTCATTACAAACCAGATGAATCTACAAGATTTCCTGTGATTGAGGTCAAGTTTATATTGGTGAGAAATACTGAGTCACCACCGTTGGACTGAAACGACATTGTCATCATGCAAGATGAACAAACCACCAAATTGGCAGTGGTGCAACATCGTGCAGAGGACGTAGTACAACTCAGTGGGCAAAAACTACAGTTGCTGCACAACCAAAAGAAATATTAAAAAGTAAAATAATTTTTTTTTTTTTTTTTTTTTTTTTTTTTGCTGTCGTCAGTCTTTTAACTGGTTTAATGCAATCCTCCATCCCTTCCTATCCTGTGCTAATACCCCTTACAGCCCACGTCCGCAATTATCTGCTTCATATATTCTAATCTCTGTCTACCTCTACAGTTCTTACCTTCAACTGTTCCCTCCACTAACAAATTAACCAATCCAGCATGTCTCAAAATATGACCTACCAGCCTGTCTCTTCTTTCTGTAAGCTTCTTCCATAAACTTCTTTTCTCACCCATCATTTCCAAAACTCGTTCATTTCTTACTTTGTCTGTCCACTTAATTTTCAGCATTCTTCTGTAACACCACATTTCAAATGCTTCAATTTTCTTTCTTTCCGGTAATCCTAAAGTCCATGTTTCGCTACCATAAAGTGCAGTGCTCCACACAAAGAGTTTTAAAAAGTTCTTTCTAATTCATAGATCAATATTTGAAACTAAAAGGTTTCTCTTTTTCATGAAGGCTCTTTTTGGTAGTACTATTCTGCTTTTAACATCATTCCTGCTTCGGCCATCGGTTGTAATTTTGCTTCCCAAGTAACAGAATTCTCTTACTTCTCCTATTGCCTCCAATCCTATTTTTATATTTAATTCAATAAAAATTTATGAACATCTTTAAAAAAAATTTAAAAAGAAGGAGGCCACGGATTGAGTCTAATGTTGAAGTATACACTCCCGTAAAAACACATCGCAACAGCAATTGCCGGATTGGTCTCTGAAACAGTGGATACACATTGCCTGAGAAACAACAGCCAAAGGCCATAAACAGTCCATCACGTGCAAA
Source organism: Vandiemenella viatica (assembly GCA_031002005.1). Classification (NCBI taxonomy): domain Eukaryota; kingdom Metazoa; phylum Arthropoda; class Insecta; order Orthoptera; family Morabidae; genus Vandiemenella; species Vandiemenella viatica. The sequence goes on along the minus strand of JARYHS010005557.1, from coordinate 6,471,595 downwards.
ATGAAGGCTTTGTGTCGGGATCACAAACAAGAAAAATGCAATACCAAATCCAAAAAGAAAAGAAAGTGCCATTTTCCAAGCTGATACCTGCAAACAGTGCGATATTTTAGACACGGACTCTGTTCGTGAACAGATTAAGTCATAAAATTCTATTAATTTACACCAAAAAACTCTGACTTTACCAGATGACAACATATTGTCAGCAACAATCAAGCCAAAAACTTTCCAAAACCACAACAACTGCTAACATTTAAGAAGAAACTTTAATATGCTTCCTTAGCTTACAGGCCGTAAATGTGGATATGTCCTCACATATCATCATCATCATCATCATCGTCAGATGTTTCCACCACTGTGGGTCGTCCAGCACATCGTCTTTTAAGTCTGGTTACATTCCACGATTTTTCCTCCACCAATTGTCTCCAAAACTCTACACCTTACTTCACTTGGTCCGTCCGCCTTCAGATTGGTCTCCTTCCCTTCTCGATGTTCTGCAGTGCTAACTTCAAAACTCTCCCCTCATAACGTGCCCCAACCACTGCAGTCTTTTCCTTATTCACGCATCTCCCCGAGTTTTCATTTCTGACTTTGTCTCTTCTCACAACATTCTCTACCCCTCTCGCAAAACTCATCTCTCTGATTGGCCAATATCTCTGTTTGTCCAATCCAGGTTTCATAGCCACGAGTCAGTACTGGCTGGTACGTACTTTCGGCTTCCTTCCCTATGTTCCACCTACAGCTTGCCTCCTTTATGTGATACAACTGTCCACTCTTCCATATTTTCTGTCCTAGTTCTACCTCCATCTTTCTGTTGGTAGTTACGTTGGTTCCCGGATACACAAACCATTCTACCGATTCCAATTTTCTGCCATCAACACATCCTATGATGGTTCTCTGCTTCTTGCTGTCCTCAATATCTTGTTTTTTCTCTATATTCGTCTCCAGGCCACATTTGCCCATTGCAATCTTTCCCAATCCTGCTCTGTCCCCTCCCATATAATTATGTAATGAGCATATGCTGTCATATTTACCTCTTCTGGGTTGCTGTATTGCTGGATGTCTGTGATGGTTACACCTAATACCACATTAAACAAGACAGGTGACAATAAAGTTCCTTGTCCGACTTCTGTTTCTACACGAAACCATTCTGAATGTCTAGTGTCTATGCAGACACAATTTTTACAGATGATCCTTATTAGTACCACTGTTCTTTCGTCTGTTCCTCTCTTTTTTAAACTTGACCATATTCTCTCCCTTAATACTCTAATATTGGCCATTTTTTATGTTAATAAAAGCTATTATTGTACCTTTGCCATATTCCCGCCTTTTCTCTATGATTTGTCTCATCATAAAAATTGCATCAACCATTGATCTTCCTCGACGAAAACCATAACGTTCCTCTAGATGTTTCCTCTATTCTTTATTTGATTTTATTTAGAATAATCTTTTCATATATTTACTTGCAGTGACTCAGCAATGTAGTTTTTGCATTCTGACTGACTTCTTATGGATAGGTACTACAGCTCCCTTCCTCCAGTCCTCTTTCCAGATTCTCTGTATGAATGTTATCACATTTCACAGTAATTTATCTTCATCATAATCATATAATCATCATCATTCTCCAGTCTCCCTGTCCAGGAATATTTGTTGTTCATGAACAGTCTTCCAATCAAGCCCTAGGTCTGCTATATCCTTCTTGATTTGTTCTATCCATTTCTTTTTTGGATCTTTCCACACATCTTTTACCTTGGATGTTCATATTAAGGTAGGCCTTTGCTCTGCTTTCTTCCTCTATCGTTTGAACGTGTCCGTACCACCTCAGGCGACAACGCTGTAAGGATTTTGTCACTCTGATGTTTACACCGGCCTCTGTGTGATTCACTTTGTCCTTTCGCATTCTCTGGTGAATGGTGTGCAAGAACTTGATTTCAGAGGCTTGAAGTGTTACTGGACAGGGTACATGTTTCCAGTGTATAAGTCAGTATGGGGGTTGTTAATAGTGTATGTTTACACTTTCTAGGAACTTTGTTGTGCGACAGCAGAGTTCTCACCTGGTTATAAGAGACTGGTGCATTATTATTTATGTTTACTGGTGTGGTCTTTACTCAGAGTACTACCAAGATATTTGAACTGGTCAACATTCTGTGGTTGTTGGTTGTTTAGGTAAATCTTCACATAGGAAGTCCCTGTACCTGTTGCCATGACCACTGTCTTACTCTAACTGATTTATCTACAGTTCTAATTGTTGCTGAAAAGTTTTGCTGCCAACAATTTTATGTTATACAAGCATAAGAGACAAGGTCTCATTTGACTGCAACCCTGCTCAATATTTTCCAACTTCATTTAGTAGAAATTTTGTTAGATCTGGAACTGCACAGGATTTTTAACACTTACCTATTCTCACAATTTTTTTGGTAATGTTGAGTAATAATAATACTTTCAAACTTAACTAACTCCAGAAACCACATATTGCTGCTGAAAAATTTAAACCTGAAAATTTCATAACTATTCAACGTTTACTAATTACTTTAAATTATAAATAACTTTACACAAGCTCAAGAAATAAACAGACGAGTGCATTTACAATACAGATTTGCTCTGTACAGTACATCTCGCAAACAGAGAAATCGCGTGGGTTACCGTCGCCAGGCCTGTGGTGGTGGTGTCGGTGGTGCCGTCGACGGTGGTGTCGGTGGTGCCGGTGGTGGTGTCCGGTGGCCAGCACGGTGGGCGTCCCCGGGACGCTGCCGCCCCCGCGCCTGTGTCCGCCCCTGCCCGCCCCTCCTCCGCCCCCGCGTCTCCGACGGCTGCCGAACGCCCGCCACTTCCTGCGGCGACGTCCGCCACCCGCGGCGCCGGACGTGCCCGCGCCGGGGCTCAGCAGCCACATCGTGTCCCCTCCACACTCCAGGATGTGTCTGCACGAGGAAGAAAGAAGTCGTACACTCGTCAGTGTGGCACCTTATTTCTCTAATCTTATCTTTCCTGTCATTGCAACACAAATAGATTGGTGGAAAAAGTATTTCATAAACACTTGTAAGTGAAAGTTGGTGTATGGGGGAATCCCCTAATTACATGAGGTGAAATGGGGAGCAATCACAATCTCACCAAGGGGTTTTGGGGGGGGGGGGGGAGCGGTCCATGGAAATCTCAATACGTCTTTTTGAATTCGTGAAGCACAGTAAGAGTTCAAAAAAGAAAAGGAAAAAAAAAAAGAAAGAAAGAAGGGACTACAAACGACATGGAAACTGACAAATCTCACCACAGGGGGGGAGGGGGAGGAGGGGGTTCAGAATTCTCAAAAAAACACCTAAAGTAATTAATGGTCACCCCCCATGCATATTTACCAATAGTGCAGATAAGAACTAGGTCATCTGTCTACCAGAGAACCTCAGCCAAATCTACTACGCGACGCATTCATAAGGACTGTAGTGAGCAATCAAAAATAGAGTGGTTCTTGTCTGTACCCTATTTATGATGTTAACCTGCTACAAAATGGATCCCACACAGCACAAGAATAGTCTAAATGTGATCGCATGAGAGTTTCTCCTTTGTTTGTGTGTTACAGTTTTTCGAGATTCGACCTACGAATCTCAACCTCGAATTAGCTTTACCCTGCAATAGAATTAATGTGCAAGCCCCCATTCATGTTCCATTGTACTGTTACGTCTAAATACTTTGTAGAATCAACTGTATCAATCACTGAACTGTTAACTTTGTATTTCTGAATAAATGGATTCTTCCTGTTAGTTATGTACACACTTTGACAATAAATTTGGCCGCCGCTGAAAAATTCTATCACTCTTATTTTGCACAATCTCACATCAATGTCATCCTAAGAAACAGTAATGCAATACTATTTATAAACGTTTCTCGGGAAACAAACCGAGTAATATTGTTATTAATGCACAATATTTCGGCGACTTTATTCTCCGTTGCCATCTTCAGGTGCAGTTGCAAGTCTTGAAGTCTGCCTTGAGCGTGTTGTTTGTAAACTGGCATGGCAACGACAGATGTTGTTATGTTGCCTAGCAGCATCTCAGATGTCATTAGACACCCGCGGAACACAAAAAGCAGAGCGTTGGTGATGAGCAGCCTCAATAACAGGAATCCATGCATCACTTATCTGGAATCCATGCATCACTTATCTGGAATCCACAATCCCTGTTAACCAAATCAGACGCGAGGCGAATTTCAAATGCTTCTTTAATGACGCTGTCCCAGAAGCCTCTCGCATGTGTCAACACCTTAGTCGCTTCGAAATCGAAACCATGTCCTCCTGTCCAACTTTCTTCCGCCACTGCTGATTTGTCTTTTTGCCCCAGGCGAACATGTCGGGCGTGTTCCAAACAACGTTGTTGTACGCACCGTATGGTCTGACCGATGTATTTCTTTCCACATTCACACGGGATGCATTAATAACAAAATTACTCGGTTTGTTTCCCGAGAAACATTTATAAATAAACAACGCCGAGTTAAATTACATTCATTTATAATGCAATACTAGCTTTCCAGTATTGCATTACTATTTCCTGGGATGACATTGATGTCAGATTGTGCAAAATAAGAGTGATAGAATTTTTCAGCGGCGGCCAAATTTATTGTCAAAGTGTGTACATTGCCTCACACTTTTTACAATTTAGTTTAAGTTCAGTTGCACCAAGACAAAATAATATTCACATCGTGCTGAATTTGTAAGCAATTGGCCAAATTCCTTACTTCCCTATAAAGGACCACATCATAAGTGAACAATCTCTAATTGCTGCTCACATTGTCTCAGAGATTAATAATAAAAACTAGAAAACGGAATTCACATATTTCATTTCCTCGAAGTATTCCTGACTTAACATCTAGATTAGAACAGGCTTCTTCTTCAATGATGACACTTATAAAAACCTTTGTCAATTTACAGAGCTGATCTGATATACTGAACTCTCGAAGCTTCGCTAAAAGGCAGTCGTGTGGTACAGAGTCGAAGGCTTTCTGGAAAGGCTTTCTTGTGTGAATCCTTAAACATATAAGAGCAAATAATCATGTGAAAAATCTTCATAGCAGTTCCTATAAGTTAACATAAATACACACTAATATGTACAATAAAAGAATATATGTCTGTAACAACAGAAGGAAAAAACTGCCGTGAGGCAATATTTATATGGAAAGGACAGATAAAAAACACCCAACACTCACCAAAGCTGAAGTGAGACGGGCTGCAGAAACATGAAATAATACGCAAATACAGAAAATACAATATTTTGAGGTTAACCCTTTGTCAAGTTAATAGAAGTAACTGGCTGAGCTTGCGCAAGCCTTGCGTTCGACACAGCCACTCATAAAATGAAATTGACCGTCGGAGGTGGTGGGGGGAGCAACGATAATATAACCGCAAGAAAGATTAAAATGGGAAATAATAATAATAATCATGGAAAAAATAATTAAAATAGCAAACAAATAAACAAAAAAATTGAAATTTTTTGAAATGAGGTGTATTAATATACATGAATCTACTGTGCAGGCCAGTGATGGGTGTACAGCGTGAGGTTGGAAGATGATATCGGAAATTAAGGCCTGGGGAATGTATTGTCTGCAGGATGTGTTGATATGCCAATTCCCACCTGCGGAGTTGAGATTGGGAGGTAGTGTCTGGAAGTACTCTAATGGCTCTGACTGTGAAGCAGTTATTAAGGTCGCGGGTGTTGTGAGCAACAGGGAGGTCCAGGTTTTGGGAGTAAACTGTTTGTCTGTGACCATTCATTCTGATGGATAATGTGTTTGAAGTCAGGCCAATGTAGGAGGCAGGTGAGCTGGTAAATAAGATGGGTGGTTGAACAAGTGGCATGACCTATTATGGGGTAGGTTCCACCAGTAGTAGGGTTGCAATAGGTGGTGGTAGATGGCTCATAGAAAGCTGAAATTTGATACTCAGATAAAATTTTACCCACATAATACAAGACTGAAACTCGTAAATTTCCATATCTCTACTCCTTACCTACTTTCTACCCTAATGACCTTATAGACTGAGCTTAGTAAGTTTAAATAATGTTTAAATTTTATTTCTTTCCTTTCCTTACTTTGGAAGTTATTGAAATTCAAAATTTTATTTCGACCACGACAGCCTGACATCAAAATTCAACTGTATTAACAGGAATCCTAGAAACATATCATTTGGTACACATGTATGGTTTCATCCCTTAATCATAATATTAGTTTTTCCCTGTATTTATTTAATTACAATCCCAAATATGAAAAATTCTGGCACATGCCTGTGATATCAGTTAAAAAGGGTGTGAGACAAGGTTGTAGAAAAATTTTCATGTGGCATAAGTGTTCAGGGGGGAAAAAATCAGTATGCTACGATTTGCTGATGACATTGTCTTGTTAGCAGAACAGGCTGTCGATATTGAGAAATTACTGAATGACATGAACAAAATACTGAAGGAAGATTTTGGACTGAATATAAATCAAAGCAAGACAAAAGTGATTAAATGTAGCAGAAATGATACCAATACTAGTAGATTAAATATAAAAATAGGATTGGATGCAATACGAAAAGTAAGTGAATTCTGCAACTTGAGAAGCAAAATTACCATACAACCGATGGCTTAATTGCTTTGTTCTGGATGAAGCTATATGCCCGAGATTTCTTTAATGCATAGAGATCAGCAAGATTAACTAACATCTTAAGTTTTACTTTGTTCCTGTGCTTAGTTTGGATGTTACTAGTAATTTACTTGTTAAGCCAGAGGCAACCTGTATTGCTTAGTTATGGCGAACATGCATGGTTTGTGGATAGTGGGGCATTATTGGTAACATATATTGATATCTTCAATTCTGAAGTATTCTTATTAACAGATTTTCAAATGGAATCATTACATTTGAGTGCCGATTCCGAATAAGCGATAAACTTATGAAAGGATATGAGATTCCAGAAAACAATTCTTGTAAAAATAGGCCAAGTCTTGTGCTCGTGTAGTGACAAAAAGTTATGATATCTCCTTCAGAGCTTAGTCTACGCTTTGCAGTGCTATTCACTTCGCGAGACACAGTGGTTTCTCTGGGGGTTATAGATTTTAATTAAAATAACAAAAAATTGTGACTTGGCCATTGTGCATGCCATGTTTTAGTAAACCTATATAAATACCTTAAATGCATTGCTTTATCAATCTTACAAATACTTAAAAGATTTCCCTGGCACATTTTTCGAATTTGACTAGTATATATTATACCATAATTATTGTGTTTATGGACCTAGAAAAGGCATACGATAATGTTCCTAGATCAACTATCTGGAAAAGTCTAAGAAAACTTAAAATACTAGAGTACCTCATAAGAAAGATCCAAATGCTGTACAATAACTGCTAGAGCTGTGTCAATGTTGGGGATGGTTACTCTGAATGGTTTAGTACAACCGAAGGAGTACAACAAGGAAGTGCCCTTTCACCCCTTCTGTTCATAGCGGTGATGGATAACATCTTAAAAGAACTAAAAAGAACATTCAATAGAGATCTACAGGCACTGGTGTTTGCAGATGATGTAGCAGTATGGCACGAAACAGAAGAAGGAATACAAAACAAACTGAAGATGTGGAATGATAAGTTTGAAGAATATGGAATGAAATTGAATAAAAAAAAACTGTAGCACTAAAAATAAGCCGAAAGAATACAGACTGTCATATAAAATTACAAGACCACGGAGTTGAAGTTGTTGACCAATTCAGCTGCCTGGGGAGCATAATTGCCAATAATGGTTGAAGTGAGTTAGAAATAATGAGTAGAGTAACCAAAGGAGCCAACTTCTACAGTACCGTGCAAGGCTTACTATGGGACATGAAGGTTCCCAGAAAAACAAAAATTGTCTTGAACAAATCATATCTCATTCCTATTCTCACATATGCTTTGGAAACATGCACACTAACATAAAGGGACCTCAGCAAGATCCAAGCATGTGAAATGAAGTTTCTTAGAACGGCACTCCAAAAAACTAGACTTGACCACATAAAGAATGATGAAATTAGATCAAACCTAGAGCTAAGGGAATCCATGGAAGAGAGACTTAGGTCATCAAGACTTTGGTGGTTTGGGCATGTCAAGAGAATGACTAGTAAAAGACTGCCAAAAACTTATTTGGAAAAAAGGATAGTGGGCAAAAGACCAGTGGGAAGACCAAGAAGAAGATGGACAGACCAACTGAAGGAGGACATAGAGAGAAGAGGCTGGAATTGGGAGTACATCACAGACAGAGAAACCTTTCTGGACAGGAAAAGGTGGAAAACAATCGTATATAATAACCAAGGCTCGTAAACCACACCCGGGAAACTGGAGATGGTCCCCAACGATAATGATGATGATATTATACCTTCCATTTCAGCAAAAAGTATGACATGCGTAATTTTTTTTTTTTTTGTTATTCTAAATAAAATCTATAACACCTAGAGAAACCATTCTGTTTCACAAAGTGAAGTGAATACACACTATAATGAGCAGACTTGGCTCAGGAGAAGATCTCATAACTTTTTGTTACTGCACAATCACGAGACTTGGCCTATTTTTACAAGAATTGTCTTTTGGATTTCTATTTTCTTGAGAAAAGGCTGCGGCCAGAATGTTGTGAATTTTCCTTCGATGCTACTCTCCCCCCTTTATAACACAGATATTGCCTCGCTGTGATTTCCTAGGTACCTGAAATCAAGTACTTGAGAAATACCGGCACCGATAAATCAAGTTTTCACAGGTTTTCCATCATGATTCAGAGAGAGACATACGATATTTTGAGACCAATTTGAGCTAAAACTCCACGGAGTTTTTCAAAGGAGTAGATTTCTGTTGTTGGAGAGAACTGCTCGATCAGATGCAAAGGCAGGTGAAGTAGCCTGCTGAGAGTTATTCCTTTAATTCTGTCTCCTAGGTTTCGATTACCTTGTCCAGAACAATAATGAACAGAAGACACTATAGTCAATCTGCTTGTCAATTGCATTCTGATTTCAAAAGGTTCAGACATTTTGCATAAGAACCTAACTTCCTAGATAGTATCAGTTTTATTAATTATCTAGATTTTCCTTTTTCATAACAATAAAAATTTCCATCAAATAAAACCAAATGAAGTTATTTAAAAAATCCTAACAAAAAACTTTGAGAATCTAATCGCAGTAATTTTACTAATATCATCAAAAACATGGATAAAAAGTATAATAATTAACGATTATCCATTTTCAATTGCAAACTTTTCCAGAAGTAATTGCTACTATTACTGTAGATGATATCTGCGATTTCTGATGGGCATTTAAACTAGTACGGCAAATAAATGCCAAAACTTTGCAATAGTGATGGGTGAGTGTTAATGCCCTGGCCTCGTATTTGGGAGGATGTGGGTTTGAATCCCAGTCCAGCCATCCAGATTTGGATTTTCCACGATTTCTCCAAATCACTCCACGCGAATTCCTTCTCCTTTCTTGCCCCCAGCCCTTTCCACCTCTATTTACCTGTATGTTGACGGTGTAAAGTTAAAGATAAGGGGAGTTGAACACTACACTGTTTTAAGTGCATTCTGACGTGTGATTTTTTTGGTCATTCTTTATGGCTCAACAACATTCAGGTCATTAGCCCCAGGACAGGATGGCAGACAAGTTATGGAAAGAAATTTCTCCACGGCATACTGAAGGTCAAGTCTGGAGTTATTTCAGGAATCCGTGGAAACCAAAAGCTGGATGGCCAGACGGATTAGAACAGGCATCCTCGCAAATGCCAGGCTCAGCCTTGTGGCCACAGTAGACACCTGAAGTCCGGCTAGTAATCTACTCGGTAGAGCACATATTAATCAATTAAACCTCACACCCTTAATTAAGATAACAAAACTGACCGAGCGGGGCGGTGTAACGGTTAGCGTTCTGGCCTCGCATTCGGGAGGACGGCGGTTCGAATCCCCGTCCGGGCATCCAGATTTGGGTTTTCCATGGTTTCCCAAATCACTCCAGGCAAATGCCAGGATGCTTCCTTCCAAAGGCCATGGCGAATTCCTTCCCATTCCTTGCCCCCCATCCTTTCCCGTCTCTAAAGACCTAGTTGTTATAGGAGATGTTAAGCAGTTAAAAAAAAAAAATCTGTCCCTATAACACGAATAACTGAAATAATATATGTGTTTTTGTTAGTCTCACACGTTTTTCACTCGTCACAGCATTCAAATTTGGTGAATTTTCCCAGTCCTTTGTTATTTAGATTTCAATTGACAACAGACTATACTGTATTGACTAATCATAGACAGAAATGAAAATTAAAAAATTCGTAATTACGAAATTAAAAATATACTTACCTATTGTTCCATACCGAATCTATTTCTGCTGGTACTTAAGTATAGACAAAATTCACTCTTTTTATATATCGAATTAATTATATCACTACGAAAACTTTTGGGGAATTACATTCGTCTTTGGTTTGGGGACAGAAAATTTTGTATGGAACAAGTCATGTGCACCTGTATTAAGTAAAATCGACCTAGGAGTTATACCTAACCTCAATTTCACAGCAAACCTTTCTCTTCTGGAGAAATAAATTTCCTGAAATTCACAAATGAGCACGAATTCGTATGAAAATTACAAAAAAGAGTCTCTGACTTTATTCTGAAGTGCACCTCAAATTTAACTGGCTATTCCAATAGTTTGGAGATCAACGTATGGAATTCTCTTACAGCCTCCCTCTCTGTTAAAACGTTCCACTGTCGAACATAATAATAAATGTCGAGAGATAACATTTTGAGAACATCAGTCTCGTTCATTTTGCAACAAGATACGTTGGGAACTGAAATAAAATCGGCCGAACTCTGGGGCGGTGTAATCACTTCAGTCGGCAGAATCGATCGGCAGAGTTAGAAATGCTTCCTTCAAAAGGACATGGCCGAATTCCTTTCCATTCCTTGCCCCCATCCTTTCCCGTCTCTAAAGACCTCGCTGTTGAGAGACGTAAAGCAGTTAAAAAAAAAAGATATAGTGAAACTTAAACCAAATATACAAAAGAGGGAAACTATCGACCAATACACACATACAAACTCCTTTAACACTTGATTCACAATAGAATTTTTGAGGGAATAAATAACCAACATTCCTATAGAATAATTTAGAGCAGGGAAAGGTTGCAATGTCCACATATTCACTCTCACCTCTCGTATAGAAAATGAATAGAAAATAAATCGGTGAGCCTGCCTGCCTTTTTGAATTTATCAGCTGCTTATGACACTCTTTGGCAAGAGGGACTTCTGAATATCGAAAACTTACAGACCTACTTGACATGTTGAGCAATAGATACTTTTAGATCTTCTTTGATAATGACTGCAGCAGAATGTTTAAACTAAATGATGACTTGCCTCAAGGATCTGTTTTGGCTCCCTCTGCACACACACAATTTACCAGCAATATATATATATATTTTAAATATTTATGCTGATAACATCTGTTTGCTGATCTAGAACCCCAACCTTTCTGATGCAGAAACAACTTCATCCAGTGACCTGGAAATCTTGGATGTATACCTCAAGAAACGGTGCCTCCTTCTCAATCCTCAGAAAACAGTTATATTGACATTTCATTTACGCAACAGACAACTGCACTAGAAACCAGAAGTCAAATTCAGAGGCTGACTCGTGCCATATTGCAGCACACAAAAATGCCTTGTGTAACACTGGTCAGAAATCTGACTTTCAAGCAGTCTCTCTGTTAAAAATCAAAATGAGAAATAATAATCTTCAAAGGCTTTCCGGTACTTTGTTGGGAGCCAGCGGTCACATTCTAAGATCCACAGCTGAAAGCTGCAGCTTGACCTGGATCAACACAAAAACATGGACGTCAACTCAATCGGGCAATGCAGATAATTTCAGAGTGTATTAAAAGCAAGAAAATCCTATGGCTCCCAATTCTTTGTAACATTTCACGTACAGCACTACAAAGATCAGAAGCTCTCCTAAGAGTATGGAAGACCCTCAGCTAACTATATACTGAGACATTACACAAGCAAAACATCAATGCTTGAAATCATGGAAACAGCATCTTCTTTCAAATTTAACAATCTGTGGATAATGCCAATGGGAGCAGTCATAAGTAGCAAATAAACATCTAGTTGAAGACCCTTCAATATAGTTACAAGGATTCAATCTCCACAGAGGTAACAGACAATCGTAATTCGGATTCGAACACGACAAGGCAGATGTGGTTACTTATTATACAAATGAGACTGGGTCACTTCAGCAAATTGTGAATGTGGAGTAATCCACCATATTGTCTCCAATTGTCCTCTCCGAGTCTACAAAGGAACAATGGTGGATTGATGAGTGTATCTGAATGGACCAAAACAGTTGATCTAGAGATATAATATTGTACGAGCTAGTGACGTGCACATTTGTCCGTATGTCTAGTTAATCAGCATATGATAGGTAAATGAAACATAACAACATAACCAGTCAAGTGACTTCACTCGCCTGTGGAAGTCCGTGTGAGCGAAGAAGCTGGAGCGCCCGCACTTGGTGCAGCGCAGTGCGGGGGAGGGCGAGACCTCGGGGGCGGGTCCGGCGTCGACGTCGTACGCCCCCCGTGCCCCCAGGTGGCGGCGACACAACTCGGACGCCGTCAGCCGCGACGGCTCGGCCGCACTGTCCTCCAGCTCGAAGTGCGTGCAGATCACATTGGGGTGCTCCGCCATCTGTCGGCACACGGCAGGGCGTGAGACAGGCACACACTACCAAAACATCTCAAAATATATGTGAAATCTGTAATAATAACAAAGGGGACAAGTAATTGTAGGAGGAAACTAGGCTATATAAAATTCACAAATGGTATGGTCCCACCAATAGAGGAAACTTCAAATTTGCAGATGGTATTACAACAATTAGCACACAGAATGGGAATCACTGGAAGTTAATGATTACTAATAAAAGTTAATATAGAAGATGAAAAAAATATTGAAAAAACAGCTGAGTACTGGTATTGATAAAGTATGGTAAGTACTCAATGGAATAGTGAAAACAAGATAGTGGATGGAAAATTTAAGGAATGTAGATCCTGAGAACTATAGTGGATCATATAAAGGAGGAAAAAAATCGTCTAAGACAGGTACTCACAGGAAAAGGATTAATGACAAAAGTGGTTAAAGGAGCTACTGAAAGAGAAGAGACAGGTTGTGACGGTCAGGGCCTTCCTAAATTATCCGCAGGGACAATCACCAAAGGTACGCGATTCCCATTATTTCCGGTCGCAAAATGATTATGTTTGGTCTGAAAACGGTTCACCACCCCAGAACCAACACCATTGTAAGTGTTGAACACAACACATTTGTTTTAGAACTTGCTCCATTACTTCTCAGGGTTACTAAAATAAAACCTTATAAGCACAAGTACCCTATTTTACGGACTGTAAGACGCATTTTTTTGTTCAAAAAATTGCCCCCAAAATTCATGTGCATCTTATGCTCGAAATTTTTCCAGTGTTTGATTTAAAATTCCCGCCAGTCTTAAAAATGGGCATATGCCGTGGGAAATCTATCTCTATCTAGCAACACTGGATTCAACTGGCAGCAGCCGTGCACCGACGAGACGAACACAAGTCGCAGGGATTCACGACCTCCCTCCCACCCCACCAACACAAACCTAGAACATTGTCTAGCGTATGATGCATCACTGGAGTGTACGGTACCAGTGAACTTGAATTCAAAGTGATGTGTTATTGGTAACAGTACACTGTTTTTGTTAGTAGCTAGGAAAAAATAAAAAGGTATTCATATGATGCGGGCTATAAATTGAAAGTAATAACATATGCAGAAGGACATGGAAACAGGGCAGCTGAATGGCATTTCAGACCTCCACCAACAGAAATAAAACCATTCACGATTGGTGGGCTAGTAAAGAAGAACTGAAAAAAATGAGGAAGCCTAAATGTGATGCGTGTTGTTTTGTGTTGCTGCTACCCTCCTCCCTTCAGCTTTGGTGAGTGTTGGGTGTATTTTACCTGTCCTTTCCATGTAAATATTGCCTCGCGGCATTTCTTTCCTTTCATTGTTACCTATAAAATGGTAATAATATTATTTAAAAACAAAAAAAAAAATAGTTTAAAAATTAAGGTGCGTCTTACAGTCCGTAAAATACAGTAAAACTGATTGGTAATAAACATAGAAACTGCAAACAAATCTGTAGGTGCTAACACAACAAACTCAATGGCGTGCAATAAAATTTTCTTTATATAAATGTTAGAAAATGCACATTATCTTCAGTCACCAAGTTGACCAAAAACTTAGCATTACACAAGACTGCAATGAAAAAGTTTTTTTGTATAATTTCACAGCAAATGTTTAGATCATATTGCAAACATAAGCTATGTTCTAATGTATCACAATTTTTTTTAATTTGCATATATCTAGATAAATATAGCTCAAAATCGGTGAATTTGCTAGGTTTTTTTTTTTTTTTCCGTAATCTATACAACTATTCAATAATCTATGATCTACAATTTTATAGTATTTCAAGAAACAGGATACTTTAGTATTTGCTGTGATATTGGCAGTTTAATACAAACATTGGTCATCGAATACAATGAATGGAGACTTTTTACAGAAGCTCGTAAGCCATCCTCTTGTATGTCGGCAATAAATTTGCATCAATTCCTGTATCTCATTCAGTTTATATTAAACAAAATTACCCAATCTAGAAAAGTGTTTTGGAGAAAATTAAATACACTGGACACAAATGGTTAATTCGCGGTGACTTAAAAACGCATGCTTCCTGGTCAATGTTATACAAAATTCCCATGTTATATTTGTGAATGGGATAGTAGAGCAAGAAATTTATATTACAAAAAATCTGATTGGCGAATTAGAACAAAATTGGAAGTTGGAGTAAAAAATGTTATCAACCTGAATTTGATAGATCCCAACAGTGTTTTGCAACCACCACTTAACATCAAACAGTTTCTAAAAGCATTAACCACAAGGTGGAAATACTTTCAAGTATCTATGTTCATGTTTCCCTAGCTTATCTGATGCTGAAAGAGGGAATATTCAGGTACCTGATATCAGGAAACTATTTAAGGAAGCAGACTTTTGAAAAGTGATGACAACCTTCAAACAAAATGCCTGGAATGGCTTTAAAATTCTAAGTTTTTTGTGAACACAAAAGATCCAGATTATAAAAATATTGTCCCAGAAATGTTAAACGCCTATAAAAACTTAGCCTGTAATATGAGTCGAAAATTGATTTTTTTTAGTCTCATATTGACTGTTTTCCAAAATATCTGGGCAACTGTAGTGAGGAACAAGGTGAACGGTTCCGTTAAGACGTAAGGGACGGAAATAGAGTATCAAGGCCACTTTAAAGATTTTGTCTTTTATTTTATATAACTGGCCTCAAAAGAATGTAAACGATACACCAATTCTACCATCAACAATGGTGAACACTGAAGATTCTGGAAAATATGAAATGGATATTGCAACTGAAAAATTTATGCTAGCTCAACGCAATCACCACACATACGCAGAAATGGATCGGAAGTTAATTGTCAAACGGCAGACACACCAAGCCAAAATTCAAATTGTCAGTGACATTACAGTTAGTCAAGGAAACAATTTTTTTCGGGTTTGATCTTTTTATATTGCTCATAGTTTAAGATTAATTTAAAATGTTTTAGATTTTAAATAAGTGATTTTCATTCTTCTTCTTCTTCTTCGATTATTCCCTTTAAAGAGAGCGACTGAACTTGAGTAGTCATGATGTTTTTTTCTTCTTCCTTTCTTCCCAAATTCTCTTCATATGCTCGCTGTGTTCTCTCTTGCGCTCTTCTGACCATTTGTTTCCTGTTCTTTTTTTGGTTTGTGTTTGTTTAAGTGTATGTTTCTTTCTGATGTTTCTAAACTGTTCTCGGTTGTTTGTTGTCTTGTGTGATCCCCAATTCTTTAAGGTCCTCTTCTGTTTCAGATATCCATTTCATCTTGTTTTTACTGGTGTTTACTATCTCGAATATTTGCCTTGTGAGCCTGTTCTCGTTCATCCTGCTAATATGTCCATAAAATTTCATCCTTCTTTTTCTAAAGTTGTCACTTATTGTTTCTATCTGTTTGTAGAGTTCTTCTGATGGCCTCTTTATCCAAATTCCTTCACGAAAAACTGGTCGAATATTTTCCTGAGAATTTTCCTTTCCCGCTTTTCAATGTCTCTTATTTTTGTATGACTATGAATCACTGTAGTTTCTGCAGCATAAAGTGCTTCTGGCAGAACTACTGCTCTGCAATGCCTTAGTTTGGCATTGACAGAAATAGATTTTTTATTGTAGTGATTCCAAGTAAGCTTATACGCTTTTTGTAATTTTGATATTCATTATTTTATGGATCTTCAATAATTTAAAGTTGATTATGCATTTTCAGGTATCAAAATAATATTTTATTAAAATTTGGGCTTCGATATGGACCTTTTAACTTTGTTACATTAACTTTACAGTAGTTCAAACATTAATATATGAAAAACTTCATTTTAAAACTTCAGTATAATGTAATAAGTAGTCTGTCACAGTACACATCACCCGCCAAAGGTTAATGAATATTTTTAACCCCTTTTCAGTTATAGCAAACTTGCTGTGCTTAAGATTTATTAAAAAGTGTAAATTTGCAAAGCGAAAAGAAGTTGAATACTAAGTCATTAAAATACAGGATTACTCAAAAAGCAGCAGCATATTTTCTATTTTTATTCCTCACAAAGTATAAAACGTACAACTACACACCACACATCACACCAACAATGCTGCCATCTGTCGACGTGGAAATGGCGACACCACAGTAGAAGTCACTTTGTGAATATGCACCTGCAGAATTTCTTATACCAATTGTAAATCTTGTTATTACAAGGTGTCACATCACTGAACTTACGACAGAATGCACACTCCTCGTCAACAATGAATTCACTTTTTACAAAATGACTTCTCCTGTCCCATCACCATTTCCACGTATACAGACGATGAAACTAACACGCGGGGGTTACAAACTTCAAACCTCTCTCTACCGAGTGATGAACGACAAATATTCGTATCTTTTCTGGGAGAGAAAAACTGACTATCTTTATATATAAAGATGAATGTATGTTTCTTTGTTAGTTAGATTTTCTTCATACAAATCCACAGTTTTCATCCGATCTCAATGAAACTTTGCACACTTATCCTTTGAAACAAGGAGAAAAATACTGTCTACATTTGGTTGAAAAATTATTTGTATAAATAACACATGTTGTCTCATAACTTCGAAATACGGCGATACACAGACACGTTGGATATGGACGTCTCCGTACCGTGTTTCCGTGTAGTAGACTGGCAGTTCAGTGGTTAAAGCACTTGCTTACGAACGTCTTGGTCTCCTGTTCAAATCTCCGCGGAGGCTAAGATTTTTAAAAATTGTTTTTCATCGTAAGAGTCACGCCTGGGCCGTAGGTTATTCGGATTGAATGTTAAACTGTAGATATTAGAAAGTTAGGGGTGCAATGCGAGGAAAATCGTAGGTAGTCTTGCAATGTTGTAGGTGTACACTTTTTTACGTTATAATGATCCCTCAGGTGTTGTTCGCAGTCAGTGTGTGAGTGTGAACCACAGTAATATTATTATGAATACGGAAGTAAGTCTCTGTCTTTTTGTTACGTTTTGACGACTAAATGGCTATATCGTTGTGATGGAATTTTATAAGGAAATCTGTATGAAGGGCGCAGGATATTTTTTCCAGTATGATTAACAGTTGTAGACAAGAAATTTTGAAACCTTATTGAATGGTGACAGAAATATGTTGGATTGATTCCCATACTTCAAAATTCGGCGATAGACACACACATTGGATGTGGACGGCAACGAACCTTGTTTCCGTGTAGTGGACTGCCAGGTAAGTGGTTAAAGCGGTTGCTTACGAACTTCTTGGAGGCTAAGATTTTTTAAAATTGTTCTTCATCGTAAGAGTCAGGCCTGGGCCGTAGGTTATTCGGATTGAATGTTAAACTGTAAATATTAGAAAATTAGGGGTGAATGCGAGGCAAATTGTAGGTAGACTTGCAATGTTGTAAGCGTACACTTTTTTAGGTTATAATGATCCCTCAGGTGTTGTTCGCAGTCAGGGTGTGAGTGTGAACCACAGTAATCTATATATTAATACGCTAAGCGAAAACTTTGGAAACCTTTTTAACAATATTGCACGCACGGAGAAGTGTGAGATTTGGAATAGTTAAAGTTTATATCGAGAAGACGTGCATAAAGCAAAAATGTAGATATAATATGTGTTAAAAATACATTAAATTAAATAACATAAATCATTTGTTGTGTACATTCAATTCTTTTTAAGTGGCAACGACACTTACCAATTCTGCCAATGTCTGTGATCTTCGGTCAACAGTAAAGAAAAAAAAATTATAAGCATAGTTAAAAAATGTTACAGATACATTATTAAATGAAAAATAAATTCGCGAACGTGTGTGTGAGTGAAATCGGATTGGAACCAACTATGTGACGTGTATTTCCAGCATTGAGATACTCTGTGGTTTTTTCTTTGAAACCAAAGAGTCGCATAAAGTAGAGATAATCTTTGAAGTTATAAAAGGAACATTTCTAAAATGAATGTAGCAATTCTGCTTGATACTATATGGTCTTTTTATTATTTAAAATGTTAAACTTTAGTTAAGGGTCTTTTGACTTTTGAATTTCAGTAATTTCACTACGCCAGTGCTGCAGTGTCATGTTTAGGTATTTTTAATTTAATTCGTGGCGACTTTTCCGGAAAAGGAGAGTGCTAAACGTGAAGAGGACACTATAAGGAAACAGTTAATCCAAATTTCAACAGGTCAGTAACAGTTTTTCACTGGTGGATAATGTCCCACCCCACCCCAAAAATATAATAAGAAGCATAGTTAATACATGTTACAAACAGATTATTAAAATAAAAATTTAATTTGCAAACGTGTGTGTGCGCGTGAAATAGGATCGGAGCCAACGTTCTTACGTGAATTCCCCGCATTGAGACACTCTGTGGTCTTTGGAAAAACGAAAGACTCGGATAAAGTAGAGATTAATGTTTGAAGTTATGAAAGGAATTCTTTGAAAACGAATGTAGTGATTCTGCCAGATACTATATGGTCATTTAAATGTTAAACTTTGGTTATGTATCTTTTGATTTTTTAATTTCAGTAATTTCATTAGAGAGAGAGAGAGAGAGAGAGAGAGAGAGACAAGAAATAAGGAATACTTATCTGCGTGAAATTCAAAATGATAATAGACCAAATTCAAATAGCGAACACACAAAATGACGAAATTATTTTGATGCGCATTTTTCATAAAGCTAAATCAGTTTTCCGGCCTTAAGTCAAAACGAATATTTTAAATTCAAATGAACCATCAATAAATACATTACATCATTTGCTATGGTTAGATTAGAAGCTCAAATTTAACATACAGTCACGTGTGGAGTGCATAGTTTTCATTTTATAGGTAATGCAGAGAATTACTAGATTATTACTCTTTCATGAAAGAAACTAAACAACTTAATGAATTACGGTCGGATTTCGACCGCTGGGCGATCACTAGTATTATTATAAATACGGAAATAAGTCTTTGTCTTTTTGTTACATTTTGACGACTAAATGGCTATATCGTTGTGATGGAATTTTATAAGGAAATCTGTATAAAGGGCACAGTATATTTTTTCCAGTATGATTAACAGTTTTAGTCATGAAATTTTGAGACCTTATCGAATAGTGACAGAAATATGTTGGAAATTGATTCTCTTCAAGAGACAGGTTCGATGGTACAATGATATAGTGTTAGCTTTCCTGTCATATTATCCGACTCGATACTGCTTGGGACCAATGCTTCATTACCTACAACTTTCTATATTTAATTCTGGTAAAAAAATTCTTAATCCACGCGTACGAAGTCGCGGGTACGAGCTAGTCAACCTATATTTTTGTAAAAACATAACGAAAAGTAACACAAATCGACCTGTGCTAGAGTACAAAAACTAATAGGGTTTAAACCCACGAATACATTGACTTCAGCGAAAATTCTTATTAAGTCTTAGCTCACAGCTACAATGAGACAAGTGTTTTGAGTACTCACGTGGTGCTCCTCCAGCTCGCAGAGGTCGGGGAAGATGTGCGAGCAGGCGATGCAGACGTAGCTGCGGGGCCGTACCCACTCCCCGCTCAGCACGAGGCCGCGCGTGTCCTCGGACACCGACACACTGCGCCGAAGCGGACGCGTGCCGGACGCACTGCCGGTCGGAGACGGGGGGGCCGGGACGCGGGGGCAGGTGGGGCGGAGTCGACCTCAGATTTTACCTGGCAATAAATGAAAACAAAAAAATACAATATTAATTCATCTAAAAATATATGGCACAATTTTTTCAAGAAATAAGTAGTATGCCTATTAGTTAGGAGATAAAAGTAAGAAAGGGTATGAAATGATGGCAGCAGCAGGATGATACTGAACAGAACAGAACAGAACCAATCGTGTGAAATGCAACTGGCACTATTTTTGCATGATGTAATGAAAGTTATTGATGCAGGATCACAAGTTGATGCTATTTTCTTGGATTTTCAGAAAGCTTTTGACTCTGTACCACACAACCGACCTGTAGCAAAGATTCGGGCGTATGGTATATCTGATCAGATTTGCGAATGGATATGCGATTTTCTAACTGGTCGGTCACAGTATGTCGTTGTTGACGGGAAAGCCTCTTCTAAGCTAGATGTTTCTTCGGGCGTTCCTCAAGGAACCACTTCTTTTCTTAATTTTTATAAATGATCTCGGTGACAACGTTAATTGCAGGATGCGATTTTTTGCTGATGATGCACTTATTTATAGGGAAGTGATGTGCTCCGACGATTGCTTAGAAATTTAGCGCGATCTGGATGTTATTTCAGAATGGTGCCGTAAATGGCAGCTCACACTTAACTGCAAAAAGTGCAAGGCAATGCAAATAAGTAATAAAAAGACCCCGTTTGCTCACGAGTACAAAGTTAACAATTCAGTTGTTGACACTGTGGATTCACTGAAGTATCTAGACGTAACAGTACAAAGCAACATGAAATGGGACTTGCACGTAACTTCCGTCGCAGGCAAAGCTAATTGTAAACTACGATTCATAGGTCATATTTTGAGAAGTTGTAATGTTCATACAAAGGAAATAGCGTACACAACACTAGTGTGTCCGCATTTGGAATACTGTTGTGCAATTTGGGATCCGTATCACAAGGGATTGATTGACTCATTAGAGAAAGTACAGAGGAGAGCCGCTCGATTCGTGACTGCTAGTTACAGTCCTTATGTTAGTGTCACAGAGCTGATTCGTGGGTTGGGCTGGGATTATTTGGCGGACAGACGACGTCGTTTTCGTTTGAATTTGCTGGAGAATATGCGAAAATCTTTAAGTTACGAGTGCAACGAAATACTTCTTCCGCCAACCTATTTAGGTCGCAATGACAGGAGGGATAAGATTAGAGAAATAAGATGCCGTACTGATTCATTTATGTATTCCTTCTTTCCTCGATCTGTTCGGGATTGGAATACAAAGAATTAGGATTGGTGCTTAGCACCCTCTGCCACCTACAGTATTTGTGATTTGCAGAGTATAGATGTAGATATAGAGCAGTGGAACAAATGTAACGCCAGTGCGAAGGGAAAGCTATTATTCAGACCTCTGATCAAAACTGTACAGCCACAATGTGACTACAGTCGGAACCGGACAACAGCAGTCGGAACGGGAACCTGTCGATCGATTGAGACGAGGGTGTTTTCTTTCACCACTATCAACACGTATATAAACAAAATCATTAGAAACTCCACAGCAGAATAAGGATAGACAGACAGAGCAACCTAGATACATTATCATTCGCAGATGGCAGAGTGCTTTTTGCAGAATCAGAAGATGACCATCAGAAGACAGCAAGAGTACAACATGGAATTTTCCCTCAATAAATCCAAAGTTATGGCCTTCACTGAAAAAGATCACAAGATAACCAAAATTTCAACAGAAAACATATCTATTGAGCAAGTATCAGAATTTAAATACCAAGGTTACAATCTAGAAACTGATATGCTACAAATAAATTATATCACTAATTTCATGGATGTTACAGGAATAATAAACAGCACCTTCGGACCATCTTCAAAGGAACACAAGAATCTGGCTATATACATCCTGAATAAACCTACAATACTGTACGGCAGCGAAACTTGGACACTACGCAGAGGTGACGAGGGAGACTGATGAATCCCAAGATACGATTCATGACACACACTGGAGGACAGAAAAAGATCACATGACATCCTTAAGGAAATCGAAGGTACACCAGTTCTCAGAACACGTCCGGATCCTTAATTACAATTTCAGATGCAGGTGACATGTAGGAAGAGCACCAAGAAGATGGCTTGAGAGTGTAAGGCACTGGACAGGAAGAGGAAGACAACTGGCTGAAGCACACAGATTATTTCAACACAAATCAGTGTTCCCAGTAAGTGAATTTTTCTTTCCAAAACTGACTATATTCAAAGTAAATCGTTAAAGCTTGAATGTTTTTGCATAACTTTCTTCTGTATGGATTGCTGATGGTATTTACAAGTTTGGAACAGAATTTTGAAAGAAAAGTGTAATCGGTCGAATGAAACTGTGGGGGGAAAAAATCTTGTCAATTTACTTCATGGTGGTATATCAAGAACTGTACAAAAGTACAACCAGCATCTACATCTACATATATACTCTGTAATTCACAAAATTGTGGGTGGCAGAGGGTGCTCAGCACGAAAGTTAATCTCTTTGCTAAGCTTTAGTAACCATTATAGTTTTTTTTAAATATTTCCACTGTGATGCCATCTGCCCGTAAAAGGTGTAGCTAGTATAATGTGTGACAGACGTATTTTTGTTTTTGTAACCTGTATTTTATGATGCACACATTGGCGAATGTTCGAGCATTCGCCTAGGTAATTCTGTAAAGCTACCTAAAAACATAACATCTGATACACTTAGATGGCCTGGAAATTGAACCTAGGCCATCATAACGCCACAATCCAGTGCAATGGCAATTCAACGTACAGGCACACTGGCGAGGGAAAGGGGGAAGGGGGGGTGGAGAAACTGTAACAGCCCTCATACCTGAATTTTGAATAGTATTGTACTGTACGAAGTATTTGTAGTGAGCTAAAGTTTGCTTGAATATGATCTGGTATGTTTGTTTTGTAATTTCTTGTAAATCAGTGTATATAGACTTTGTTTTATGAAAGAAAATTATTTAAAGTCCATTTAATATGTTTAAGAACCGAATGGTGCAAGAGAATTTCTTAAATGTTTGTAATTCCATGTATTAATGCAAGTTATGATGTCTACGGGACATGTTTGTACAGTTTAAATTGATTTCTGTAAATAATTTTGTAATTAACATTTCTGATCATTTTGTAATGATGTTAAGTGATTTTGTATTAATTCCGATTGTTTTTAATATGTTTAATTGTTTGAGTAATTGTTAATGTTCGAAAAATATCGGGCGGATGCCTTTGAAGAATTCCAGAAATTTCGATAGAGACTATATAAACAGATCGGCAGAAGGACAGAAGATAGTTTACAGTATTCGGAGTTTACAGTATACAGTTTAGTTTTTTTCAGTTAGTTCACCTCTGACAAAGACTGTGCCAGTATCTCTGGATTGTAGCTTTGCTTGTGACAAATATCGCTGACTTGTTATTTTGGAAAATAAACAAACATCTTCAACATAACCTTCTGGTGGATTATATTTTAATTAATCAGTATATTAATAAAACCACCGAAGACCCTAATAAGACGCTTGGGATATGTTCCTACATCCTTTGATGTTAGGAAAGACTTTATTATTATTATTATTATTATTTTTTTTTTTTTTTTTTTGCTGTTGTCATTCTTTCAACTGGTTTGATACAACACTCAGTCTCTCCCTATTTTGCGCCAACCTCTTTCTCTCTACATCCTCAATTATTTGCTTCATATATGCTAATCTCTATCTTGCACTGCAGTTCTTACCTTCGGTGGGTATCATGTCCGACGAGAGTGACTATTGTGTGTCAGGATGTTCACGAGTATTATAGAAACCAGGATGGATAGGGAAAATAAACCATCACTTATCACAGATGGAGTAAGGAGGGCCAGGATGAACATGAAAACACATAGTGAGATGTGTGGCAAGGGATGTGATGTGGTCGACAGCACTTCTACTGACATACTGTAAGGTGAGTGGCCCTCCTGTGGGAAGTGATGGGTATTTTGCCTGTCCTCGTTTCTGGTGTCTAGCACCAGTACCAGACAGTATTCCAATAATATGCAATACCATTAAATCATTCAGACTCATAAGAAATATCTTCTGGATAATGGTGATGATGAAACTGCCATTAAGTAGTCGAAATAAGACAGATTACTCTAAATAGCACAGCACTCACCACATATGAAGGAAGGAGGCACACACATCATCATCATCACCATCATCATCATCAGTTTTCTGCCCTCGGGCAGGTTTTCACTTGGCTGCTCTCCATGATCTTCTATCTTCTGCCTTTCTCTTAAGAACCATGTAGTTGCCATCTTCCTTGATGTTGTCTATAATTTGGTATCTCTTTCTTCCTCTTATTCTCCTCCCACAGACTAAACCATCCAAGGCGTCTTTTATCAGGCACTCCCCTCTCAACAAGTGTCCCGTCCAGTTTTTCTTTCTCTCCTTTATTACTTGGAGAATTTTTCTGTTGAGACACACATGAACAGTAGGACAAGAAACACACTGCACAATACTTCGATTCGTAACCTTAATTGTGCTAGAGGTGAGATGTACGGCATGGGGACGACATCTAGACACCTTCTGTAACAAACTATCTCAGTTTGTTAATTGTGAATTTCGAACATATATAATGCTAAGCCAATGACTTGACTCTGAAGGTGGCCATAAGGATGTGTGCCAAGAGGCAAATACAAGAACAATTTATGTAGCACTACCCGCAAAACACTCTGTTACGAACGTGGCCGAAGAAGTCTGCTACTTATGCAAATGGAGACTTTCCCGGCGTATTGATTCAATGAAAGTTTCACGGGTGTCCAGCCGGATGGTGTCATAAAACGACATAAGATAGTGTTTGATGAAATGGTGGTGCTGGCCAGAGTCTCTTCGTTCTGGCACTCAGTAATTCGGGAAGCATTGGAAATTCAGCTTAATGATAATAACATCAATAGGGACAGTGGACTGTATCTAAGTGAAGCCTGGAGACCAATTATTAGGGATCTATGTCTTAAAAAACAAAAATCTTCTCAACGAGGCCAAATGGAAGCAAACCGATGCCATGGACATAGTTTGCCAGCACTTACGTCTACAGGTTAAGCAATGTTGAACGTGGCGAGTGCTTGGATGGGTGACCGCATATGGCTCAATACGCAGTCCGCAACACTGATTCCCTCGGCTTGCGGTAGACCGGTTAAGCAACGGTGAGCGTGGTCAGCGCCTGGATGGGTGACCGTTTTGGCTCCATACGCAGTCCGCAACACTGATACCCTCGGCTTGCGGTAGACCGGTTAAGCAACGGTGAGTGTGGTCAGCGCCTGGATGGGTGACCGTTTTGGCTCCATACGCAGTCCGCAACACTGATACCCTCGGCTTGCGGTAGACCGGTTAAGCAACGGTGAGCGTGGTCAGCGCCTGGATGGGTGACCGTTTTGGCTCCATACGCAGTCCGCAACACTGATACCCTCAGTTCCGGCGCGCTGATTGGGCGTCCTGGCAACCCTCTATACACGACATTCAAATTTCGGAGGGTCAGCGAAGCCAGTCTGCTTGTGATTTTGAGAAGCAACATCTAAATAGACCTGATGAAGGCAACCGAGCAGGTTGTCGAAACGTCATCGTTTTATGACACCATCCGGCTGGACACCCGTGAAACTTTCATTGAAGCCTGCTACTTCATTCTACTTGGTTATTCTGATGTAAGACTCTGACAAGTAACAATCGGCAGGACAACCTGTTTTAACTCACAGGTCTGAAAGGGCAATGAAACTACAAAAACTGAGACACAGCTTCAAATATGACAAATAGAACCTACTCAGCTGTTTGGTAGCTATTCTAAAGGTTCCCTACAGAATTAAACATGTTTCCTGTATTATGTCCACAAACTAGTGTGCCCCATACTTCAACAATATCATCAAAACTAAAAAGTTTTGTCATTATTACCAGTACTCTACTTAGCAATAGCCAAAGAAGCTAAAAGAAACACAAAAGACATGATAACAACCACCATAACGTAAAGATCTCGGTGTGAGGAATATTGGCATTTTAACAGCACAATTTTTACTAACCTCTGAGGAAACTATCCTAAGTGTACCATGCTCTTGTATTATGAAGCGTAACATCTGAATTTTGTCTCTATCATTTTCACGTTTGACACGATCTTTTTGTAACCTTGGAAAATAATATTTGATTATTGTAGGCCATTTTCTTCTACAGTTGCTTGATAAATTAGTATTTGTTGTTTAATAATACGCCATTACAACTGTAACATTCTGGTTGAAGTCGCAGGCGAGCAACGATCACACCTCAAAATGCAAATGTAAAATCAAAACTGTACGCTGAAGATACCTCAGCCGGAGGCGAAACGCGTCCGGAAAATAAAAACAATATCCAACAGTTGTAATGGTGTATTATTAAACAACAAATACTAATAAATTGGAAAATAATGGTTCCATCCCCTATACTAATTTACCATTTTGGAAGCACAAACAAATTTATTCAAATAAATTAACAGAATTAGTTTAAATGTCGTTTTTTTTTTTAATTCTTCAAGTTTTATATCAAAATATTATGTTTGGTTTGGCATGACTGCTATTAGTAATGTAAAAGAATCCAACCAAAAAACAATTTTCCGCCCAACTCGATCCAGCAGATCGGGCACGACTCCTGAACTGCGACAGATTCAAAAAGTGAGTTTGGCAACATTTACAGATGAAGGAGGCAGAAAGGTGTCTCACTGCTGAAGATGAGGACTGTCCCATGTTCTAGTTGAACCAATATTTCCACACAGAACTCTCCACACGTCGCCATACTTCTTTCTGTCGTCTTGCACCACCGTCAATCTGTACCACTTGAACTGAATTTAATTGTGATACACTGCAAACTCCAGTGGCAAAATCCCTACTTAAGTAATTACAATTCTCTTAGTTTTTATTATCATCATCATCATCTTATATACTATCATTGTTAAAACTCCTCCCCAGACTATTTGTGTGATTTACAAATTTTAATTTTTAATTCCTTTAGCATTTTTTGGAAAAATATTCATTACTTCCCTAGATCACTTATTACAACCTCAAAACAAAATTTTTCCACTTCCTTTTGTATAAAATCGAGTGCCAGCTTGTGGTCACAGTCATCTTTTCCATTCCGTGCACTATTCATAATTCTTCTCCCAATGTCTTTACATGCCTCATCACCTCGTACATTCCCAGCACTCTCTTCAACCTCCAATGACTCCCAACCCAGCTCCTTTATCTGATTGAATTCTGTGATAATTTTTAGAGACAAATATAGCAGCTCCCTCCAACTCCTGTATTTGATACACAAAATGTGGCCCCCACACTCGAGCAATGGTCAGACCAAAGTTTTGAGAACCTTCCTTAACTTCTCTGGTACGTCCTCTATCATTCTCTAATAAATGAATAAGAAAAGAAAGGGAAATTAACCCACCACATACCAAAGTGGACGGATGCGATGAGAGAACACTAATGCTGACAAACAACTACACAATATTTCGGCATCTGCCTTGCTCACAAATAGAAAAACGGGCCATTAGGCTCGGAACGCGTGATTTTTTTTGTTTTTTTTTTGTAACAGTTTAACGTCCCTTTTTAACAACGTGGTCTTTAGAGACGGGAAAGGATGGGGGCAAGGAATGGGAAGGAATTCGGCCATGGCCTTTTGAAGGAAGCATCCCGGCATTCACCTGGAGTGATTTGGGGAAACCATGGAAAACCCAAATCTGGATGCCCGGACGGGGATTCGAACCGCCGTCCTCCCGAATGCGAGGCCAGAACGCTATCCGTTACACCACCACGCTCGGTCAGAACGTGTGTGCACAACGAACGTTACCTAATGACTAACGGATAAGGAGTAGACTATCAATATCGGTATACAATGTCTGAGATAATATATTTAATATTTTGGCAGGCGATGGTAAAATGAGCAAATGTAGTACATGGCAGAAAAAAAAAAAAGGTAGTGATGAGTTAATTGGAATTTAACGGTGGTTAAGTCCAGGTGGGTGTCTCGTATCCAGGATATTCTACACGTTCCGAGCCTAATGGCCCGTTTTTCTATTTGTGAGCAAGGCAGACGCCGAAATATTGTGTAGTTGTTTGTCAGCATTAGTGTTCTCTCATCGCATCCGTCCACTTTGGTATGTGGTGGGTTAATTTCCCTTTCTTTTCTTATTTATATCGTCTAATAAATGAAGTATTTTGTAACCTTTTTCTACCTCCTGCCCAATGTGTCCTGCCCAGTTGAGCTAACACTGTCACAACCAAGGTTCAAACATAGTACCTACTGAATTCTCATAGCGCTACTCCGACAAATATCACTCGAGAAGTGTCCATTTTCTACTGCCAGTCTCAAAGCGCACACACACACACACACACACACACACACACACACACACACACAAGCGTAAGAATTACTCCAAACTGACTGATCCATAAACAACAGCTGTGAAATCACGAGATGATGCTCCATTTTGCTGCTGGTATAATGCCCATATCCATCAAACTGTGGATTTGGAAATTGTGCAATTTTCGAGCTAACCAAGATAAACAAGAATCAGAAGAACACGGGATATTCCACACCAGTGAATTATGTACAATCGGAGCAAAATTTGTGGCAATTTGTTATGAATCACACTTTACTTAATTACACTTAAACTGGTGGAATAAATTTTGAAATATACATGAATTCCTTTTTGAAGTTTCCTATAATAATGGTGTGAATCATACAAACTTGTAACTATGTCTGTTATGGAGCAAAAGCAAAGACCACCTCTTAGTAGGCAATAATCTCAATAAACTACCTCAAATTTCAAGCTAAGTACTAGTTTGAACATAACTGAACGCGGCTTACAGCTCAATGAAAATCGTATTTCGTTAAGTCAAGTTTCGTGGAGTGCACGAAACCAGGCACTTTCAGAATGAAAATGAGAAGAATGCCACGTACACACTGCGAGCAAATCGTACCTTCCTGAGGAGTTGTAGACCGGCGTGGAAGTCCACTCCGGCGTTCGCCAGCCGTCCCGCCAGTGGCACGTCGTCCGGGGACGGCGGGACGGGAGACGCGACCCTCTCCTCCGCGCCCCCTACCCGCTCCACATTGCGTCCCATCGCCAGCTGCGTCGAGATGTCCAGCTGAGACAGGTAGAAGCTGCTCCGCGGCGTCGCGTCCGGGGGCGCGGCGGGAGCTGCACAGAGACAGGTACGGTGTCACCGCGTTCGCCAGACACAAGAACGGCGTCACAGACATTGTGCGTTCAGAGATACTAGGCATTCTAACCATTTAAAACTGGCACAAACCAGTTACAGTGAATTGACCAATGCAAAACTGATTTACTATTAAGAACATACTCTTAAACAGGAGAACTATTGATATATACTGATGTGACACAATAAAATATTCTTTACTTGGAAAAAAAAAGATGAAATCATCTGAAGATAATTTAGTCCTAAGATAATAAGGAAAAAAGTTTACATTTAGTTAACTTCAGTTTAAGAAATGACACCATTAATAGCCAGGGCTAAATACACAGAAGTTCTCCTAATATACGAACAGAAATCACAAATCTGATAACCCAATGATAAGGATTCTGTATCGTTAGGTAATTCATGGTTTCGATCATTTTTTAATGTTTAAGTTTTCATTGTTTTTTAAAGAAATGGTTTTTAGGGGCAGAACAGAAATGTTGAAAGGAAACATTTTTTCTTTTTCGTGGGGCTGTACAGCTTGTTCGAAATGGCGTCAATAGATAAAGGAATTCATACATGGTCTTTTCAAAGCCATCACCTTGGAGTGATTTTGGAAATCAATAGTCGAAAACTAAAATATTGACAGACAGACAAGAAGTGAAAGCCAGGTACTCTCACATTGCCACTGAATACAGTGTCCAATTTGTTATTCTAATTGCACATAGCAGACATTATGGCAGCAACAACTTTCAAAGATCTTTCAGGTTCCTCTTAGCAGTAACATACCTCTTTGGCTCTGTTTTCTTGCATCCACTATCTCTTCGCAGTTCCTCACTTGTTTCTCAGTTCATGCATATAATATACCTAAGTGACATTGCCATGTTTATGCTTCCCTTAAACCTTGAACCCAAAATCTTAAATATTTGTCCTAAGATTTTGTTGTTCCCTGCCCATTTAGCTGTAGTTTTGTTGTCTTTACTTAGAAAACACACAAACACTTCTTAATATTTAAACTTCCTTTCTGTAATGATTTTCTTTCTTCAAAATTAAATTTTTGTGCGCTTCTTTTTTCAAGTGCTGGAAACATGTAATGGAACATAAAATTTGTTTATACAAGCCAGCAAACAAGATTAAAGAGGAGTAGCGCACACAGTATGTTAAACTGGGAAGACACACTGACTAATATGGTTATTTTTTTATCAGCTTCTCTTTGATCACAACACAACGTCCTTTCACCCAAACCTAAAGTTATACCAGGAAATCAAATGGGTTAATATTATCCTGCAATACTTTCTTCACAATTCTTTACCTCAAGCTATAACTAAACTAACTAAAAAAAAAACAAAACTTACAAGAGGGTATGGAAATTTCAAAAGCCATAATTTCAAATCTTTTCAAAAAGTTCAGAAAAATATTTTACCACAAGCGAGTGTCCATAAACTTGGCTTGGTCTTGGGGGGGGGGGGGGGGGGGGGGGGGGGGGGGGGAGAGGGGTTTGCTGAAAAGCTACTCGTAACACCCAACAGCATGTAAATATTTATATCCCTCATTTAATTATCTCTGCATGTAATTTAAGATAGCTTGACAAGAGAAAACAGTTCAAAATGTCTTCTGGCATTAATAGAGAAAAAAAGTTACGTGCCACATGGGGGGGGGGGTTATAAAGTTAGGTGATTTTCCGGAATTCCAGACCCCTCCCCCGCTGGTGAGACTTCACGAGGTCTGGTCGGACCTTTCCCCTAAAATTAAGCGAGATTTTGACGGAAACCCCCCCCCCCCTCCCCCTCCCTACTAATCAACTTCACAACTTTTGCAGACTTTTTTTTCTTTTAAGCTCTATCATGCTGTAAAAATTTTAAAAACTCACATGAGATTTCCGTTCAAACACCCCCCCCCCCCTCCCCTACCCTTTGGTGAGATTTCGTGAGATTTTGCCGGACCCCCCCCCCCCCAATTTTACCTCACATTATTAATGGATACCCCCCTGGGCTACGTGGGGGGGGGGGAGGGGAGGTTCACAAGAGGACAAAATGGAGCTGCGTGGTTTGTGGACGCTCCCTACCCAGTGTTTATGGAATGGAGTAGTGAACTACTCACCGGCAGGAGCCTCCTCGATGGGCCGCGCGGGATCGCCGTCCTCGGTCTCCAACTTGCCGTCCAGGTGGTGCTGCAGGTTGAAGCGGACGTTGTCCGACACCTGGCTGAAGAACGCCAGCTCCACCTCGACCGCACGAGCCGTCGAAATCTCGGACATCGACCTGTGGGGGACACGTGGAGTAGTCATCCGGTATCACGGAAACGGAAAAAAACTCGTCGGCTCATTCTACACGGTAATTAGTACCGTACTGTGTCGATAAGCATCTGTTACATAGCGTGCGACAAACCACAGTGGATTCGATAACAATACAACAAAACATCCCACGAACAGTAACTTCTGAGGTAATAATTACAGAATAGACTTTTTTTAATGTCACGTCCCATTATCATTACTGTCTTCCTTAGAACAGTATATACATATATATTCACCTGTGGTATCTGCCAGCATGCAGTGTTACACCATATGACTTAGTGTTTGATGTATCTATCAGACAAATAATGATCTTTTTTTTTGTGTTTAACAATTAAGTTGGTCAAAAAAGTTGTAAAAAAAACGGTTTTTTTCTGCCTTGAAAAAAAAACTTTTTTTTTTCGGGGACATGATTTTTTTTTCATAACTACTAAATTTCATATGTTCATTTATCGTTCCATATAACTGTTTTAGAGTTTATACTAAATAATTATCTTAATTTTTAAATCTACTATATTTTTCTGGTTCAGTAGAAAAAAAAATTACAAAAATATTGGCAACATTGACTGAAGTATTCTTTTACGAACGGGGATTTCCCGAATAGGCTAGGTTGCACGAGAAGGAATCCCCGTTGTTTGGATTGATACTCACTATTTGAACTAGTGCTGCCAACCCTACAAATTTATCTGTAGACCTAAGGATCTTTTCAAAAAAATTAGGAAATTTAAATTTATAAACGGTTTTTTGCCTGTTTTTATTACTTATTGTGCTTTCCTTATATTCGGATACTTGTTAAACTCGCAGCATATAGTGATACTGAGTCATTAAATTGTCAGTTATTATGAATCATTTCCTTGCAACCGTTGGCATAAACCAACGATTGAAAAGAAATAAAGCTCCTATTTTGTATGATAATAGATTGAAATTCAAACTTAAAAGACCGTATTATGGAACTATCAGTGCCAGTTTTTATGCACAGTGCATACTTTGCTCACAATTAAAATTACAATCTCAAAATCTTTTGTGTACAATACAACCAGTAAAATATAATGTAACACATTAAATGATTTAGTAAGATTTAAAACACACATGTAAAATGTAACTTCCGAAAATAGAACTATAATTTATCAAATATATTGTTTTTTTAAAAAAAAAACAAATTTAGAAAAAAAACCAGGGTGCTAGGTTTTTTTCGTTTTTTTTTTTTCACAAATCTGAAAAAAAAAATTTTGGTTTTTTTTCAGTTTTCAACACTAGTCAAAGCAGATCACTATATTGTAAGCTTCTGCACAAACACAAACAATAGTTTATAAAAGCAGCTTCTTGAAGGACCACCAATGAATTTCATGTTTGAAACCAATTTCCCAGTTTACAGTTCAGACTGCCGCCTGGAAATAGCAACTCTGATCTACACGAAATGAAGCAGGAGATAGTAGGTTGTAATGGGTGTGTCGAAACGAAAAGGCTGGCACAACGTAGGGCGAAATGGAAGATTGCATCGAAAAGGTTGGGAGACAGGTTGTAAAACTACAAAAAGGTTTTACTCCTGGTTAATTAATAACAGTTAGTCCAGTCACGGCTTGCAATGTAAAACAACCGAGGTGTTTCATTTTACCAGTTTTAATTTAATAGTTCACTTATGTTTATATCTTGACCAACCTAATGGATATTTTCAGACTTCGTTATTGATTTAATTCTTTTGTTGATACGGCCGCCAAAGCTGATAGCAGACGTAACGTAAGACAGTTCATCAACTCTGTAAATAACTTGAATATTTAGAACAGTGTAGGGTACTATATCACTGAATACAAGTACACCAAGATTTGAAGTTGACGCAAGTTCATTCAATTAGTATTAAGTTTAGAAACACGTATACGCCGACCACCAACTGAAAAATACGTTGTTGTTGTTGTTCTTTGTGCTTTAGGGCGTGTCAACATCGGGGTTATTAGCACCCTAACAAATACAAGACGTGACAAAATTGCCTTCTAAGTGGCCGACAGTAAAAGGTCGGCCACAGAGACAGCACAATAAAATACTAAGATACTGACAGACATACCATCTGCATGGCCGACTGTAAGGTCAGCCACACAGACGGCAAAATAAAACGTAATAATAAAACTATGGCTGTAGACGGGCCAAAAACAGTAAAAATACATACATTGACTGGTTGGCTGTAAAAGGGCCAACAGGTTTAAAACATCCAACTAACTGACTGGCTGTAAAAGGGCCAGCCATATAAACAAGGTCACAAGTAAAAACAGTACTTGGATTGGTGGCTGCAAAAGGCCACCAATCCAATCTAAAACCTAGGCCGGTCTGCCCAAAAAACTGAAAAATAATGTTTATCCGAAGATACAGGTTCGCTAGAGTGAAACAGTATTCTCACTTAGCTTAAAATACAGTTTCTACCAACTCCACTGTTAATAGAACAATCACTGTAGATAAAGCACTTTTTCTAACACACTTATTAACGGAAAGTTAATGCAGTTGTTTCAACGTAGCCAGTCCAATCGAGTCGTAAACGACAGTCACTCTTTTAGTGCCGACGCGGATGCGCGAAATTCGGAGTCCGTTTACACTCTGTAGAACATGTCTGCTTCCGCGAACACAACACAACACGTTGCCGCGCGCGCTACCTCACTCAGCGACATTCAAACACAGACTGCTGCTACTCTCAAAGAGTTTACTGCTACGAAGTATTTGCAATGGATATCGACACCATAGACTTGATGAGATTTGACAGTTAGCATATCGCTCTGTAATGTGACAAGGTGACAAAAACTGTAGATACGAACAAAGAAAGATCGGCAAAATTAAGCATTGTATACAGACTTAATGCGCAGACTTAATGCAGACCTAATGCAGACTTAATTGGCAATTACAATTACAAACTCCAACTTCCACAAACAGTAGATTCGGGATACCTCTTACACAAGCTTAATGTCATTCTGTCTCAAATCTGGAAGCAGTAGTAGTAACGCAAAAACAGTCCTGCGTACTGCAGTAAATAGTGCACTGGCCAAGTAACACAAACAATAGAACAATAGAGAATTAGAGGTGGAAGACGTGGTGGGGGTACCTGGTGGTGGTGGTGAATACGGACGAAGGCAGTTTCTTTATCCTCTTCTGGCGTTGCCGTGACGGAGGGCGTCCGGCCTGCGAGGACGACGCGACGGTACCACCGTCCGAGTCTGCCGCACTCGACGACGTCACCTGTATACGTAATCAAAATGGTAGAAGAGTGAACAACTACAATAGGTGAACATGGAATGAAGATATATCCAAAGAAGAGTCAGTTTATTTGGCACACAGATATAAAAACTAAAGGGTACTTACGATTACAAGTTGGGGAAAGAAATACTTGTAGAATATCTGACATGAAAATATCTAGGAATAAGATTTGATAGGAAACTCAACTAGGAAGAACACATTGGTCATTATTATTATTATTATTACTCTGTGATTCACTAAAAGTGTGTGGCGGAGGGTGCATTGCACCTGTCGAAAAAGGTTATGGTTTGGAAGGGTTATAAGGGATATGGCAGGAGGCGCCCATGGGCTATTGTGAGGAACCATCCCCACATTCGCGTGGAGTGATCCGGGAAAACCATGGAAAACCCAGATCAGGATGGCTGGAGTGCTTTATCGAAAGCTACTCCTGTCGGATTTTAAGTTTACTCGCCCGGTAAATCCTTTCTATTCCATTCCCTAATCGCTCAGGGGAAAAATGAGTACAGAAATGAATCGGTTCTGGCCCTGATTTCTCTTATCTTATTTTCACGGTCATTTCGAGATATGAATGTTGCTGGTAGCAATATTTGCTGACTGTCATTACGAAATACATCTGTCGTGAATTTTTCAATTAGCTTTCGTCGAGAGCAACGCCTTCGGTGTTCCAGGTCTTCCCAACCTAACTCCTTCAACATCGCACTTACACTTTCCCTCCAACTATATATACCTGTCACGAATCGGGCGGCTCTTCTTTGGACCTTCTCTAAAGCCTCCATTAACCCCTTTTGATGGGGACCCCATACAGAACAACAATACTCTAAGTGAGGACGTACTAGTGACTTGTATACAATCGATTTAACGTCCGGAGTGCATTGATTTAAATTACGACCTAGAAATCGGAGCATACGATTTGCTTTTCCCATTACATTCTCGATATGCTCATTCCACGACAAATTATTACGAATTGTTACCCCTAGGTATTTAGCGGAATCTACCGTTCTAAGGACAGTGCCATTAATCGTATATTCATAGTTAAATGGTGTCACCTTTTTACTCACACGCATGACTTGGCACTTTTTAGCGTTTAACTCCAACTGCCAATCTTTACACTTTACACTACCGCAATGTAGTAGGAAAAAGGTTGTTGGAGACTGTGATGAGGGGATGTACTAGAGAAGTATGGGAACTGGGTTACAAAACTCTGGTCAGACCACGACTTGAATGTGGTAGTGTAGTATGGGACACAATCAGTAACTCCTATGATAAAGGATCTGGATTGGGATGGGATTCGTTAGAAGACAAGAGGAGGGTGAAGAGAGTCTTGGGAGCGTATGACGTGTATATTGCTGATCGGGCGTGAAAATATATTGGAGGAAGAATTAGGAGAGATGCGTACAAGGGAAAACATGACCATGATCACAAACTTGCACACAATTTCAGGGAAAAAGGTTAGGGATGATTTTCTTTCATAGGTAGGCATTGGAATAAATTGCCGAAAGAAATGATGAATAATTTACCAAAAATTTTAAAACAATTTAAAGTTCAAATTAGTAGATAGGAAAAGTAGGTGAGAAAACAAGAAAAGTGGAAACAAGAGGGATGGAAAATGGGTGAAAAGGAAAATTGTGAGTGGAGCAAGTGCTATATCACAATTGGGTTACATCAAATATAAATACCGTAACATCTAACCTACTCAGCTACAACCTATTACACCTCTTTTAATGATATATTAACTTTATGTTAGCTATTGTATTTGTTTATAAACTAAACATATCTGAATTTTTCTTTATGGAAAATATTAACTAATACTCCATGTTCTTTGTTTGCACAATGGTGTATCATGCCTTTAACTAATTTAAAAAATACTTGAATAGACAAGTGGTTTATTGAATTACCCAGATTAATTTCCAAATGTTTGTGTTACCAAAATCAAAATGGTGCCAACGAAGGGTGAAGCTCAGCAAATGTTCTTACGGTGCACCAGTATAGACGATCTCAGTGGCCAAAATGCAATATTCAGAGTTAACAGAAATTGGTGGTGTTTTTGTTGTGTATCAAACTTTTAAATTCTTATATATCAATATGTTGTGACCCATGAGATCTTCACCCACAAAGTTTAGACTGTATGAACTGTTAAAAATGCATCCTTATTCTGTGCAGTCATTGCACGCAGATGACTGCCAAAACACTTCTTTTGCATCAAACTAACAACGACTATATGCAAGGTGTCCAATATTAGGATGTTACACTGTTAGAGAACGTACATATTGTTTTAGAAAACACTGGTACAGGCATAAATCAAATGTCTCGCATGGCCCAAACCATAAGATTAATGGACCTAACATTTGTGTCAGGTCAACCATTTCAGCCAAAGACTACTTACCAACAAGATGATACTACTCCATTGGGCACAGGTATTCACCGAGTATTGAATGTGAATTTTCCAAACTGGTGGACTGGGGAAGATGAACCCAGTCAACCGATTCACCCCTCCACTTTAAGTTTTTATACAGGAGCATTAGCGACAATGCACTAAAAACTGGCAAGATATTCCAATTTTGACAACAGTTGCTTTGCAATGCTAGCTGAAGAGATATTGGTGAAAACAAAGAGGAAATAATTATCTGCTGAAAGATCTCTGCGCAACTGCTGCAGCATATACTTACGTGTACCAATCTACTGAAAATAACTTTTAAGTTATATTTTGCAACGAAAAAAGTGTTTATATTTGAAATTTCTCCCATGATAGGTGTCCATAATGATTGTTTGACTTTAATAATGTCCCTCTAATTTTTTATCACCACCCAGTAGTAATGCATGTCACACAAATCTAGAAAAAAAAAATCAAAATATGTAAGCTTTGTAGTCAAATGAATAATATACGGCATAGCCACTGCAAATCACAAAGTTAACACTGCATGGAAAAAAAAAAAAAAAAAAAAAAAATATGCCAGTAGCGTGTTTATTTCCCTGAAACTGCTATATTACAAGTGACGTATTATATGTACTGTTGTCATAATGAAGTATAGATGTTTATACCTATTCCTAAATGCATTGAACCTATCCATAAGATATGATCACATCATCAGATCATTCTCCAACTGTCAATCATCTGATATCATTTGTTTCACTCTTTCAACATTTTTTTTTTTTTTACCTATGGCTTTACACCTCACCGACGTTGAGGTCATTAGAGGCAGGATGGGATTGGGGACAAGGAACAGGAAGGAATTCGGCCAAGGGTTTTAGAAGCAAGCAACCCGGCATTCACCTGGAGTGATTTAGGGAAACCATGGAAAACCCGGACGGGAATTCAAACCCGCGTCCTCCCGAATGCGAGGCCAGAACATTAACCGTTCACCCACCACGTTCGGTCATTCAACATTCCCGTTGGTTTCAGAATGTTATTCATCTATAATCATTTAACAATCATTATAAGATCATTCAAATCTTATAAAACTATCTTCAGTGTCATTTCATGATTTCATTTCAAACTTCGCTGCAGTTTGAAAACAAATTTAGTATTAATGGTTTTTTTGCGATTGCTGTCATAACATTGTAGCAAAGGTTCTAAACTAACTGATGCATACAAGTGTTGAAACTTATCACACACTATCAGTATGTCTAAACTACTTGACAGAAACATTCACAACATTTTACCTTGTACTACAAGGACCATTCAATAAGTCTTTACAAATTCCAACACATGGTAAATATATTGTTGAAAACTATTTTCGTCTAGTAAGCATCATAACTAACAGCAGATAAATTCTCAGTTACCTCCAAGTTTTATTGTTAGTGCCAACTGAAGCAGGCAAGTGTTTATTACAAACAAAAAACATAGTTTTGAGAGGTGATAAAACCTTTTCATTTAAATGCTTAAAAAGCTGAACTGGATGA
Organism: Vandiemenella viatica; assembly: GCA_031002005.1. Classification (NCBI taxonomy): domain Eukaryota; kingdom Metazoa; phylum Arthropoda; class Insecta; order Orthoptera; family Morabidae; genus Vandiemenella; species Vandiemenella viatica. Next base: position 6,432,703 of record JARYHS010005557.1, on the reverse strand, counting down.
TGTTTGTGGTATACCTCCTCCTATGTTTACAATTGGATAATCGAGTTTAAACATCCCCACAAGGTGAACAACGTTCGGAACATCCAGTGGAAGTGACTACCCCCCAAAATCATTGAAAAAATTCACAGTACGATGAAGCAACCGGTGTGAAATACTACAGGCCACAGACATGTGGCAAGATACAGTCTATTCAGTTATGAATGCTAAATGTTTTTGGCTAGATGGGTCCCACGTTTGCTCTCAGTGTTGAATAAGTGGAATCGTTTAGGTGAATGGGTTCTGAAGAAGGCACAGATGTTCAAATTGGCCAACATGGTAATGGCCACAGACTTTTGGAATGCACGCAGAACGATTAAATAGATTACTCAGAAAATGGACTACCAATAACTGGAGCTTACTATGTGTCGTTAGTGCACCAGTTTGGTGAAGAAATTAATATAAAAAAAAGCCCTCATTTGAAAAAGAAGATGCTCTTCAAACAGGACAGTGTACAATATTGAACAATATTGCTGGCCAAAATTATACAATTAAGGATGAATTATCCCCACATCCTCTGTATTCACCAGATTTGGCCCGCATTGACTGTTTTTTCCTCCAAACTAAAATGGGTCAGTGGACAACGGATCATGTCAAACAAGGATGTCTCACTGACATAGTTGTCTATTTTGCAGAACTTCCAAAACCATACTTTTTGGAGGGCAGAGGCGTAGCTACTATGGGGCTAGGCGGTGCAGTGCACTGGGGCCTCTACACTCAAGGGGCCCCCAAGCATACCTCAGGGGCCACAAAACGCACCACTGGGGGGCCCCAAGCGTAGTTTAGAGGCCCACAAGCCTTCATGGCAAACTGGCGACCTTTTTTTTAGCTCTACAGTCGTCTAAGGGGACCCCTGGGACAGAGAAAACCCCTGACTAAGGGTCCTCTCACTGCTCAGGGGGGCCCCAACCACTGCTCAGTGGCCCCTAAGCACAACTCAAGGGCCCCATCCTCAGCTCAGAGGGACCATACCAGCAACACAAAGCAAAAAAAAAAAGGTAATCCATGTGGCCTGAGGGCCCAAAATAAATTTTTGCACCGGGGCCCTTGTTGACCTAGCTACGTAACTGTTGGAGGGTTAAGTAAGCATTTGGAAAATTGTATAGAACTAAAAGAACTTAAATCTACATAAACTTGTGTGTTGTTTCATGTTTATGTTTGTGTACTCACGAGGGGGGCGGGGCTCTGGCTTCGACTGGTGGCCTCGCTGGGGGTGGACGAGGCTGCGGCGCTGCCGGTTGCCACCGCCACGGACGCCACCGCCGCCTGGCGCCGCGGGTGCCGCGGCCGGGCCGCGGAGCAGCGCGGCGCCAGGCGGCGGTGGCGAGACAGGTTGTGTGGCAGAGAGAACACCTTGCGGCACGTGGGGCACGAGTAGCCGCGACTGTCCACCTGCAAACCACACAAACAATTCACACTGCCTGCATGCTTATAACTTTCCACACCCCGATCAATGGATGTCATATATATATATATATATTATACAGGGCGTTCGCCGGGAAACGCAACCCTCCCAGTCTGTTGCCGTCGGCAACTTCCTCGGTCAGTCCAGCCAGCAGTTTCCGCCACTCGGCACCGTGAATCACCGCACTGTTTAACACTTCCGCTGCCCCAACAGTGCAGTGACGCAGTATATTGGGACCCTTACATTGTTAAGAACGGTTTCTTTGCATTGTAGATAGTTTGTGACTTCAGTCTCTTATTAATCAGTGTTGTGAATAAACGTTTCTTTGCGGTTTGGCTGGTTTGGGGCTTCATAGTCTTACTAATCTGTACCATGTTTGAGTGCGAGTAAAATTATGGTACGTTACAGTTTGCAACAAAGAATATTTCTCTACGATACATATGTGAAGAAGAAGTCGTTTAAAAAAGTGTCGCAGTAAATTTCGTCGCGAATTTCCTGGCGCTTTACTGCCAGCTAAATCAACAATTCTGCGTCTGGTTAAAAAAGTAAGAGAAACGGGTTCATTTTTTAACAAAAAGAGACTGTCGGTCAACCGTATTCTCACAGAGGAGAAAATTGACGATATCGCTTTTCGACTAGAACAGTCACCCAAAAAATCATTAAGTCAGTTAGGGCAGCGTGTGTCTCGAAAAATGTTCAGAAGATGTGAAATGTGCATTACACAAGAGGGTCAACACTTCCAGCATCTTTTATAAGGTAAGCTAATGAATTACGTCACATTTAAATGCTTAGCACATACAAGTTTATGAAATTTATGAAGCGTAATTATTATGAAATAGTCCGCGGCCGATGGTCGAACAATGCCGGAAGATGAGCGCTCGCTCGCCGGGAGCAGTTTCTTCCTTGTAGCGCTAACAGTGGGTTGCGTTTCCCGGCGAACGCCCTGTATATATATATATATATATATATATATATATATATTGTTAGGTTACATAAAACATTTAGATAGAAGAACAGTGACTGCTTACCAAAGTAGAAGATCCCTGTGGCAGGAACATGCGGAAAAAGAGTGATCAATCTCTTGAAATCTGTCCCTTTTTGAACAATAGAAACAGGTATTGGCTTATGGAAGCTGACTTAAGGTGCAAAAAGTAGGCAGACACTCACATTGGAAAACAATCAACGTGACGGAAAGTACAGACGGAAGCCAAAAGGCTAAAACCAAAAATTATGAACCAAACTGTAACTCTAATGGGGCCAAGATGATGAAGAATAAATACCGACTGAAGAATTTGATGTTGATTTTTAATATAATACTAGCTGTTACCCGCGACTTCGTACGCGTAGACTTGGAGTTTCAATTCCAGAATTGGATATAGAAAACTGTTAGTAACATAAGATTTGTCCCAAATAACACCGAGTCGACATAATATGATGGAAAGCCATCATTATATCATCCTATCATCTAATCTGTCTCATGAAGAGAATCAATTTACAACATATTTAAAAACAGAAAAGTAAGCGAAGGTGCGGGGATGTGTGTGTGTGGGGGGTGGGGTTAACTGATGGCAGCTTTATTTCAGCTTGGTTTTTTCTTCTTTATTCAACATGAGCATCTGAATCTTATAATCTAATAGCAGCACATTGTCTTCTAGACCTGCACCTTAGGCCAGGTTTACGTCCGTAAGGCATGTCAAAAAGGAAGACAAATTGGTGCCAGAAACTTTTATACAGACACAAATGAATAGTACAGTGCAGAGCAAATTGACTTCTATACTAAATAATAAGTTTTGTTTCTTATCGAAATTTATTAATAAATCAACACTAACAGATTGCGTGACTGAGCAACCAACGTAACATTACAGACTAACACACGAATCTGTCTGTCTTTCATCATTCGATAAGTTCTAAAAATTTCGTGACTAAAACTGTTATTCATGCCGAAAAAATGTCCTGTGTCCTTCCTACACTATTTCATTGTTAAATTCCATCAATATTGATATAGCCATTTAGTCGTCAAAACGTAACAAAAACACAGAAACTTACTTCCACATTTATAATATAATAGCTGGTACCCACAACTTCGATCGTGATTGTAAAGTATTCATATTGACAGCTGTAGACATCTAACCACCATAATGCACGATGGGAGACTCGATACTATTACCACACACAAATACCAGTCTTCTGCACTATGTAGTTCCGGCAGCAAAGTAAAATTTACGGATACACACAAGTCTTTGGATGAAATACGAAAATATTCATGATCGACCAATTTCGAACACCATATCTCACACACTCCCACAGTTACCGAATTTCGGCCAACGTTGTGATCGATGGGTGACTCTGTGTTACTACCACACAAAAACGCCGGTAATCTGCGATTGATAGTTTTCACTTAAAAGTGATACAACGTGACACATGCGTCTTTGGCAGAAATATGAAATTGCCACAGGTCTACCATTTTATCCCCCATTTCTCCCACACCCCCATAGCTACCGACATCTAACAACCATAGTGCACTACATGAGATACGATTCTACTACGAAAAACAAACAGCAATGCTCTATGCTATGTAGTTGTGGCAGAAAAGTGACATATGCGGAGATAGTCGAAATACGAAAAATATCCTTGGTCGGCCACTTACAATCACCATATCTACCACACTACCACAGTTTCTGAAAATCGGCCGCTGTTGTGATCGAAAGGTGACTGTGCTACTACTACACACAAACGCCAGTTATCTGTGATCTATAGTTTTTGCTGAAAAGTGATACACAGTGACACTTTTGTCTTTGGCAGAAGTATGAAATTGCCACAGGTCGATCACTTTCAACCCCCATATCTCCCACACCCCCATCGCTACAGACATCTAACAACCATAGTGCACTACATGAGATACGATTCTACTACCAAACACAAACACCAATGTTCTATGCTATGTAGTTGTGGCAGAAAAGTGACATATGCGGAGACAGTCGAAATTCGGAAATATCCTTGGTTGGCCACTTACAACCACCATATCTACCACAGTAACACAGTTTCTGAAATTCGGCCGCTGTTGTGATTGAAAGGTGACTCTGTGCTACTACTACACACAAACGCCAGTTATCTGTGATCTATAGTTTTCGCTGAAAAGTGATACACCATGACACTTTTGTCTTTGGCAGAAGTATGAAATTGCCACAGGTCAATCACTTTCAACCCCCATATCTCCCACACCCCCATAGCTACCGACATCTAACAATCATAGTGCACTACATGAGATACGATTCTACTACCAAACACAAACACCAATGCTCTATGCTATGTAGTTGTGGCAGAAAAGTGACATATGCGGAGACAGTCGAAATACGAAAATATCCTTGGTCGGCCACTTACAACCACCATATCTACCACAGTACCACAGTTTCTGAAATCGGCCGCTGTTGTGATCGAAAGGTGACTCTGTGCTACTACTACACACAAACACCAGTTATCTGTGATCTATAGTTTTCGCTGAAAAGCGATACACCATGACACTTTTGTCTTTGGCAGAAGTATGAAATTGCCACAGGTCGACCACTTTCAACCCCCATATCTCCCACACCCCCATAGTTACCGACATCTAACAACCATAGTGCACTACATGAGATACGATTCTACTACCATACACAAACACCAATGTTCTATGCTACGTAGTTGTGGCAGAAAAGTGACATATGCGGAGACAGTCGAAATACGAAAATATCCTTGGTCGGCCACTTACAACCAACATATCTACCACAGTACCACAGTTTCTGAAAATCGGCCGCTGTTGCGATCGAAAGGTGACTCTGTGCTACTGCTACACACAAACACCAGTTATCTGTGATCTATAGTTTTCGCTGAAAAGTGATACACCATGACACTTTTGTCTTTGGCAGAAGTATGAAATTGCCACAGGTCGACCACTTCAACCCCCATATCTCCCACACCCCCATAGCTACCGACATCTAACAACCATAGTGCACGACAGGAAAGACGATTCTACTACCACACACAAATACCAATGGTCTATGTTATGTAGTTGTGGCAGGAAAGAGAAGTATACGGAGATACGAATTTTTGGTCGAAATATGAAAACGCCCTGCACTGACCAACTTTAATCATTATATCTCCCACATCCCCACAGCTATCGGCATTCTGCCAACGTTGTGCACGACAGGAAACTCCATGCTACTTCCACCAACAAACATCAGTGATCTGTGCAAGGTAGTGGTGGCTGAAAAGTGAAATATAGGAAAAAAACACGTCTATTTTTATATATATATAAGATTATGTTGAATTTAACGAAATTATTAATTATTAAAATATTTTTATATTACTTACTTCAACAATTTCCTTTATTTAATTTAGCGAATTATAGCGAATATTTTAGTTCTAAATGTCCCGTAATCTAGTGAGTTTTTAGGCCAGGTCTAGTTACTTTATTTTTCATAAGGTGGCAACACTGACAACCGCCCCTGCCACAGAATTAGGCCATCGGAGAATTAACAATGGAGACGGGGGGGGCGGGGCACGTTTTGCACCCGTACAGGGTGCCCACGGGGAGTGCCGCGGATGCGGCACCCGGCAGTGGCCGAGCGCCACGGCCCGCGTGAGGTGTACCTGGGTCGCGGCGCGGCGCGGGGGCGGCGGCGCGGCGACGGCGGCGGCTGCGACGGCGGCGGCGGAGGGCCGGGGGCGGCGGCCGTGCCGCTCGGCGGCGTGCGCGGCCAGCTCGGCGCGCGTGGCGAAGCGCGTGGCGCACGGCACGCAGCAGTGGTAGCGGTCGGCGTGCGCGCGCCGCAGGTGCCGCGCCAGCGCCGCCAGCTCGCGGAAGGGCGCGCCGCCGCCCGCGCAGTACGGGCACTGGTGCGGGCGCGGGTTGCGCGGCCGCGCCCTCTTGGGCGGCTCCGCGGGGGCCTCGGCGGGCGGCGGGGGCGGCGCCGCGGCGGCGGGCTTCTTGCGCACCGCCTGCTCGCGCGCTATGTGCACGCGCCGCTGGTGTCTCCTGCACAGCGGGCCCGTCACGAACCTGCCACACGAGAACGACACAGTAGACTAAACTCGAACTAGTAGCAACTACCAAACAGCTACAGATATGCATTTCACCATGAGGCAGTGCATCCTTAAGGACTACACTAAGGTTTAAGGGATCTAACTTGGGACCTGTTCAGAACGTATTTTGATCCCCCGAGAATATGTCGGGGGGTATTTACTCCATATGTCTGTGTTACAATTATTTCTTCAAAATGAGCCCTAGGTATCGAGAAATTAACGCGGAAACATATGTGAATATATTTTAAATATTATAATTTTAGTACATTGTTTAAATGCTTCAGCGTGGTGTATGTGGTAAGGCGCTAACTTCCCATTTTGCGAACCTGGGTTCAAATCCCCATACTGCCAAATATTTTTATTTCTTTTTTCATATGCAATAATCATCGATTTTATTTCATTTAAAATTCATTTACCAATTTTTATTATCCGAAATAACTTTTAAAACAAAATATTACAGAATATACATTCCAACTTTTTTTTTAGAAAATCATTATTTCATTGTTTATTGTTTACGTTTTTTTAATGAAACAGATAGATTTCATGTTCATCGTTTCTATACTTGTATCTCAATATTGTAAAGTAAATATATTACAGCCATAAGGTCGGGGTTTCCCCCCCCCCCCCTACTACAGTTATACTTATTTCCGTTCAGTGGTAGTAGCATGTAAATGTTTGAAAATAACATAATGTCTTATTTCGCTTAATAAAAATTCGTAAATGAATTTTAAATTAAATAAAATCAATGCTCAATGATTACTGCATATAAAAAAAAGAAATAAAAATATTTGGCAGTATGGGGATTTGAACCCGGGTTCGCAAAATGGGAAGTCAATACCTTACCACATACACCACACTGAAGCTCTTAAACAATGTACTAAAATTAAAATATTTAAAACATATTCACATATGTTTCCACGTTAATTTCTCGATTTCCAGGGCTCATTTTGAAGAAATAATTGTAACACTGTAACACAGACATATGGAGTAAATACCCTTCAACATATACTTGGGGAATCAAAATCCCTTCTGAACAGGTCTGATGGTCTCCAAGTGAGAAATAATACACGGGTACACATATATAGCATAACATGGTAATGTAGGAACTATAGGGTGCTTGTAGTGTGGTATACTAAGGACAGACAGGAAGACATGTCTTTTTTCCTCTCCAGCACAAGGAAAAGTGAAGTAGAAGTATGGTCACACACACACACACACACACACAGGTTGATCTAACCGGTGAAGATTTTGTTTCGTTTATACACCGGGAAAAACTGAATTCTCATTCACAATTGGTTTGAGGAACATACTCAAAATTCCAGTGAGTGATTTGGCCACACAGATCACCACACATCCAGTTGAACATATTTGGCAGGTATTCAAAAGGTCATTTCGTGCACTGGCAATACTTTTGCTATCACGAACAGCTGTAGAAGGAAGCGTGGCTGAATATTTCTTAAAGAGACTCCCGGGCGATTTGGTCGGTCAATGCCAAGTCAAGTTGCTGCACTTCATTGAATAAAAGGGGCTCCCACACAATATTATGGGATAGTTCACAACTTGTGTCACTTCAGCCAATTAACAGCCTAACCCACAGCTAAAAGATGTCAATCAGTCAACGGCATGAATGACATTTAGGCAATATTTTCAATACAATATTTAATAAAAAAGAAGGCCATATCTAAGCCACTAGAATGGAACCAGCTTATCACTTTAATGAAACTGTGGAAACACGATTGAATAACGGTATGACTGACCGTGGCTCAGTGACACCTGGAAACTGGGACCATCTATTTTCAAGCAATAACGTAAAAAAGCTACCGTGAGCTGCCGACGGAAACTAAATACCAGTAATCAAGTCATCATTAAGCCATGCAGCAGACCAACAGAGTGGTACAAAGAGGAAATTGCAGTGATTATGATAGTGAGGCGTATTTGTTGAGCCACAGTCAGAGGTAGGAGAACAGCTGTGCCAACACCTGTAAACGGCAATGCACTTAGGACCTAAAGTGGAGGCAGAAAATGCCACTGAAGCTTGTCTTTCAACAAAATCTATGTATTTTTGTCACTACTCACTTCCATAACTAAATTTAAATTTATTGACAGATATCAGGCAGATGACTCATTAAACATCACACTATTTAGTTTTACCTGGAAAAGAAAGGGAAAACACACCCAACACTCACCAAAGTTGAAGGGAGGGGGCAGCAGCAACCCAAAACAAACACACAAACGAACAAAAAACAATGTTTTGGGTGAAATACCCTTTTTCAAGTTAACAGAGAGGTGGCTGATCTTGCACAAGACTTGCGTTGTACGCAATAAACTGGTTCAATGTATCGCTTAGTTAACGGGCTAGACTATTAACAGAATAGCTCCCGTAAGTTTGGTACAGTAAGAGTATGGCATAGTGGGACAATTTATGGTTAAAAAGGGTGTGAGGCAATGTTGCAATTTAATATCCAAACTGTATCTAGAAGAAGGAATCAACAAAGATAAAATTAACTGTAACTTACCGGTTGAATGATAACGCTAATGCAACTGGTTAATTTATTTATTGTTGCGTCATACACGTGGCACATCTCATCAAGGCATCAACAACGACGAATGTGTGTTACAGTTTTTATATAAAGTTTTATCCTATTATTACGTAATTATGAGCATGGGATATTTTTATAGCTAATAGTTACTTACTATTTACATTTGTTGTTATGGTATGCAGCTGCGCATCTCCATTTCCTTATACAAAGCACGTTTTGCCTGTATCATATTTATACAATTATGCGTTCTCCTCATTCAGTCGTATGTCGGGGCCAGCTGGTTTGTTTATGTCTTGTGTCTGGTGCCGAAGGACGCAAAAGTGCACCAGAGACAAGACACAAACAAACCAGCTGGCCCCGACATACGACTGAATGAGGAGAACGCATAATTGTGTAAATATGATACAGGCAAAACGTGCTTTGTATAAGGAAACGGCGATACGAAGCTGCATACCATAATAAAAAATGTAAATAGTAATTACCTATTAGCTATAAAAATATCCCATACTCATAATTAAGTAATAATAGGATAAAAATGTATATAAAATATGTAACACAGATTCGTCGCTGATGATGCCTCGATGAGATGTGACACGTGTACGACACAACAATAAATAAATTAAACAGTTGCATTATTTAGCGTTATCATTCAACTGGTAATTAACTAAGCAACTGTAGAAATATGGCCTGCAACAACATTGCTTTAACTGTAACTGTCTGAGCAACCAAGGAAAAATAATTGTGATTTGTTGGCATTTTCATATTGGTAATGAGTGATGAGAATGATGGAAAAATCAGCACTAATATAAACTGGAAAAAGACAGAAATTATTAAATGGATTATAAAAATAGTAATGTATGCAGTAAAGTAAGGAAACTTTGTGGTTTAGGACATAAACTTAAGAGCAAAGACAATCTAAAAGAAGAATAGCACTGGGGGGGGGGGGAGATTCTATGCACAGAGTACAGCACTAGAACCTTGCAGATATTTGAGAAAGGAATGAAACATTCTAAAGGTAGTCCTAAAGATTAAGTGGCCGATAAGTTACAAAATGAATATGAAGGACAAGGAAAGAAATTTGTGGTAGGGTTCTGTGGAAAGTGGAGACAGGGTAGAACGTCACATTTTAAGACTCACCAATTTGTTAATTTGTCTGAAATTGAACCTCGTTCCTGTTTAATGCACATCCTCACAAAAACAATACGTAGAAATGGAGAGGAAATTGGAAGGCGTTCACAGCAGACCCAGCCAGAGGCTGGAAGTTGCTGGAACTTTAGAACGAGATGATGACAAGGGCCAGTGTTTCATTGATGTCTCGGTCAGCAAATGTGGGTGAGAATTGGGGGCAAGGAATGGAAAGGTATTTGACGATTTGGCAAAACTGTACCGACATTCACCTGAAGTTATTTGAGGGAACCAGAGAAACTCAAAATCTGGACGGCAGGACTAGTGTTGTAAAAAAAAAGTTTTTTTCTGACGTGAAAAAAAAACAGTTTTTTTTTTGACGTGAAAAAAAACATGAAAAAAAAACTGTTGTTTTTTTTTCTGGGACATGTTTGTTTTTTCATAACTACTAAATTTTAAATTTTTAAGGCATTTATTGTTTAATATGACTGTTTTAGAGTTTATACTAAGTACTTATCTTACTTTTAAATCTACTAAATTTTTCTGGTTCAATAGAAAAAAAAATTACAAAAATATTGGAAACATTGACTGAAGTTTTCTTTTACGAATGGAGACTTCCCGAAAAGGCTAGGTTGCGTGAGAAGGAATCCCCGTTCCCCATTGTTTGGATTGATACTCGCTATTTGAACTAGTGCTGCCAGGCCCTACAAATTTATCTGTAAACCTATGAATCTTTTAAAAAAATTAGGAAATTTAACTACGGTTTTTTACCTCTTTTTATAACTTGTGCTTTCCTTATATTCGTATACTTGTTAAACTTGCAGCGTATAGTGATACTAAGTCATTGTCAGTAATTATGAATAATTTCCTTGCAACTGTTGGCGTAAACCAACGATTGAAAACAAACATAGCTCCTATTTTGTACGATAATAGATTTAAATTCAAACTTAAAAGACCCTAATATGGAATTATCGGCGCAGTCTTTATGCACAGTGCGTACTTTGCTCACAATTTAAAATTGCAATATCAAAAGTTTTGCATGCAATACAACCAGTAAAATAAAATGTAACTGTTTCTGAAGTTATGGATCTCGAGGGGACAGAAGAAGAAACAGAAAATTCCGACTCCGACCGAACTAGTGTTGGTAGTACTGATACTAGTGAATGTGGTACCAACATAAGAGGATGAATAAAAAATTATGTTACCTATATAGATACATTTATGAATCATTAAGATATTATATGATTTAGTAAGGTTTAAAACACACATGTAAAATATAAGTTCCATAAATAAAACTATAATTTATCAAATATATTTTTTATGAAAAAAAAATAGGGTGCTAGGTTTTTTTTCATGTTTTTTTTCACAAATCTGAAAAAAAAAAATTTTTTTTCTTCAGTTTGCAACACTAGGCAGGAGTGAGGACTGCGACAAGACTCGAGAGATGTCGACGGTCGTACGGTGAGATGGAGACTAACCTCTTGTCACAGTAGAGACAGAGGAACTGCGGCACTGGCTGAGGCGTCGCGTCCTCGGGCGCTCCGTCGCCAGTGGGTGCCGCGGGCTGCCGCGCGGAGTCCGCCTCCTCCGCGGCAGGTGCCGCCGCCTCGCCACACTCCTCGCCCGCCTTCTCCTTCTGTGGCGCGGGGGGCGGCGGGTGGTCCAACAGGTGCGGTCGCAGCCCCAGCAGTTTGTCGTCGAAGCACTGGCCGCACAAGTGGCAGCGGTACAGCCCCGGCATCTCCCCCTGCAACACACGCCATGTACAGGCGGCGACCCTCGCCGAGTTGTCTCTTTACCCAAAATGAAAAGGATTCTTATTGCTGTCAGTGCAGTGCCTGTCCATGTCACCATCTATTCCACACTTAAAATCCACAGATTATACATCGCGTGTGTATTGAACCTAAACAAAATTAAGTATTTAAAAATTTGTAAATTATATTTGTAAAATTACACAATAAAATAAGAATAAATAAGAAAAGAAAGGGAAACTAACCCACCTCATACCAAAGTGGACGGATGCGATGAGAGGGAACACTAATGCTGACAAACAACTACACAATATTTCGGCATCTGCCTTGTTCACAAATAGAAAAACGGGCCATTAGGCTCAGAACGTGTGTGCACAACGAACGTTACCTAATGACTAACCGTGTAGTGGAGGGGGGGGGGGGGGAGGCTAAGGAGTAGATTATCGATATCGGTATGCAATGTCCGAGATAATATATTTAATATATTGCAGGCAATGGTAAAATGAGCAAATGTAGTAATGGTACAGTATAAATGCGGAAAAAAAAAGTAGTGATGGGTTAATTGGATTTTAACGGTGGTTAAGTCCAGGTGGGTGTGTCGTATCCAGGATATTCTGGTACGCTAGTTCCCATCTCTGGAGTTCTGCTGCAGTGGTGCTGACTGCTCTCACAGTAAAACAGTCGTTGAGGTTGTTGGAATCGTGGCTATTGGCATGTTCTGGTACTGGAAGGTACAGGTTGCAGGTATGGACTGTTTGTCTGTGGCCATTCATTCTAACAGAGAGTTGCTGTGTGGTGAGACCTATGTAAGAACTGGTGCAATAGTGGCATGTTAGTTGGTATATAAGATGAGTGGTTGAACAGGTGGCATGTCCAATAATGGGGAAAATAAGAAAAATATTGGGAGGTGGAATTGGCATGACTAGATGCTTCACTATTTTTTCGATATTTTCTATGACATCTGTAACTGCAGCTACCTACCACAAGGAAGCTTTAATGCCAACATGAATTAAAGTTTTCCACATGCCAAACTAATGAGTACGTTTTTTTTTATATATTTAATTGCACTTGATTTGCATGGCAGTAGGGCAAGGGTGTTGCCTTTCCTCTTTATTATTCAGTTTATATCTACAAGAAATTATTGTAAAATGAATAGATGGGAACAGAGAAGTGTGAATTCGAGGCAAGAGAATATAGTGTATACGACTTGCCCATGATATAGTCTTAAAGGCAGAAAGCGAGCAAACTCTAAACAAAGTGCTTAAAGTTATAGATGAACCTTGTGAAGAGTTTGGAATGAAAATCAATACAGCAAAAACTAAGAATATGGTGATTGGTAAAGGAAGAAAACTAATAAATATAAAGAAAGGATTGGCTAATATTAGCCAAGCAAAATCCTTCGAATATCTTTGAAGAACGATCACTGAAGACTTGATATGCTACCAAAAGGTAAAAACTTGCACTGCCATAGTGAAGGAAGCGTTTAATAGGAAGAGGTGACTATTAACTGGAAACGTAGACAAAGCGCTCGGGAAAAGTCTCGACAAATGTTTTGTATGGAATGTGGCGCTTTATGGGGCAGAGACATGGACGCTGGGGTGAGAAGTTGAAAAACACTTAGAAGCATTTGAGATGTGGATGTGAAGGAGAGGATAAGGTGGTTGGATAAAGTAAGTAGGGTTAAAGTGCTGGACAGGGTTTGATGAAAGGAGAAAACTACTCCAAGTCATAACAGAAAGAAACAACAAATGGGTTGGACACTTGCTTAGAGGGGAGTGCTTGCTAAAAGACACCTTGGAAGGACTAGCTTGTGGGAGGAGAATGAGAGGAAGAATTACAGACATCATCAGAGAAAACGGCAAATTCATAGATATGAAGAGAAGTGAGGAAGACAGAAGATCATGGAGAGCAGTCATGTGAAAACCTGCCGGGGACAGGATGATGATGATGATGATGATGGCACACTAGAACAACAGATGAGAGGCTTTAAGGTACAGGAACCACGAAGCCACAATTTAGATTAGAGTTCTGCCAATCTTGTATGATTTTCATTTACGCACATCTCATCACGTGTGCCTCACCATCATTACATTTCCTCTGTCTGAAGTCCAGTATAGTGTGGTACAACAGAGCAGTTATTATCAACCTGTGCTCTCTGAGCTGGGACAGGTGGCACACAGGTTGAATATTAAAAATTTAATTATATATGAACTAAAGATCACAAAAATCAATCAGTAAAAAAATTTCACATAAAATGGATAGCGAACTCATATTAATAATACTACAAGTGAGTAATAAGATATAAGCCAGACTTTCTAAATGCCACAGTAACTAATTAAATAAGTTTTCAGCTGGTGTTGAAGAGAGTGGCGTTTATCTGAAGGAAGTGTACTTCTTACAGGATCGCAGTATGTGTCAATGACAGTTAGAAGGCATGGTATTAATACACACATAGGTTAAAAATTAGGCCCTATTAGTTAGTGGTCTGTAGAATTATTTTTGACATTGTGCTTTCTCCACAGGTGGAAAAAGGTTGAGAAACACTGCAATAAAGTGTTGACATTCCAAACTAATTGTGACCGAGAGTGGTTCAGACTATCTATTTGTTTGGATACAGAACATAGTGCAGTATGTCTTATTTTGCCTTTTAAATTAAATTTATTTATTTAACTGTACATTCAGATGGTTCGTTCTCTAGAGTCTACAACGAACCATTATTTCTTAATACTGTATTGAAATATATACTAAACAAAATTTTGAAACAATAAAGACAAATCCTATGTATTACAAAAATGGTACAAATACTATTATTACAACACACTGTAAATTATCACAACCTGATAGTAAAAACTATTACCCACTAATACTAAATAACTAAACATCTTGAGTTTTCAGAAGTTCGTTTAAAACTGGCGTCCGCTGAAGAGTAAGCTTTGGTAAATTCCAGAAGCTACACTTCCGGCATCAGCGTTCCACTTAGTTGTTTGTATCTCGTCCGTTTAGAGTATCTTGTCTCATTCCTTATATGGTTTGCTGTGTTCCGGCAGGTTGCTGGCTATGCTGAAGCCGATACCGCTCCGTTGATGCATCTGACACAGCATCTGCCAGCTTGTCGAGTTAATTTAAGAGGAGGTTGTCTTTCAGAATTTCCGTGATAGTTTTCCCCGTGAGATTCACTCTGTACTGTTTGATTTGATCATCAACTAAAGCACATACAAACAGTTTATGATCAGGCGTTCCTGGGGATCCGCATGTACATAGATCATTCTCTGGCCTCTTGATCCTATGAAGATATGTTTCATACGGTCCATGACCGGCGAGGAAATGTATTAACCCTCGGGATGGATTGAAGTGCTTCATACGTATCCTCTCTCTAATGTCAGGAAGAATTTCAAATACTCTCCTTCCTGTTTCAGAATTGTTCCACTGCTGTTGCCATTCATTCAAAATACACTTTTTGATGTCTATCTTCTTGGTTGCCACTTGACCCAGGATTTCTGTTATCTTGTCTAAGTTTCCTTTTCGTAGCCAGTAACATGCTGCTCTTTTTCTTATTTCCAGATCTAAAGGACATATTCCGAGAATGACTGTAAGTGCATCAGTTGGGGTACTTCCGAATGCGCCTGTAAGACGCAAGAGAATTCCTCGTTGCATTCGTCTGATATCCCTTGCAGGTTTAACCAATCTTAACCTATGCGCCCATGTGCTTGCACCATAACTTGCAATAGCTGTGGTAATGGCACCATGATATATAGCCTTATAGTCGGCAGTGGGATTATAAATCTTCTTTGCCCAATGCTAATTATTTTGTTCATTGCTGCAGTAGTTCTTTGGCATATATAGTCAATGTGATCTTTGAAATTCCTATGTTCATCCAGAACAACTCCTAAGTATCTTACTGTTTTCATCTTTTAATTGAATTTTCTCCAAGCTTCACAGTGGGGTTGCGTTTCAGTGTTCCTTTCATCAAAATGTATTGGGTTTTTGTTGGTGCTAGCTGGAGCTTAACTTGTTTACACCAGCATTTAAATTACATTAGGTACCGGCCAGTGTGGCCCACTTCACTGAGATACCACACAACAGCATAACAGACCGGTCGTGAGCCCACGCCCCCGCATACCGGCCGTCCTCACCGTGGTTTTCTGCAACCGTCAAGGCAAATGACAGGACGGTCCAAAAGCTCTGCCTCAAACAAACAAAAAACACACTTATCACACACTGAACACATTTCACTTCCCCCATTAGTACTTAGTACGACCTGGCAGTCTACAGTATCAACGACGTTTGCATCAGCAAGGGCCTCGCATCCGTAAAGTCGAAGCTCCAAATTAGACCGTGCTAATGACAAGTAAATCTCTTCAAAGACAGGCCCCAAAATGTTGGGAAAAGGAGAAGAGAAGACTTTATAATTCCACACATCCCTGTCATCCTAGATTCTGTCATCCAAGATTCGAAATCCTAAAGCGTCACCATCACGTTCTAGCCACGCTCTAGTGTAATCGTCCTCGACAGCTTCCAGCCACCGGCCGAGTCTGCCTCGTGTACCAGCCCGACCGTTTCTTTCTTCCTAGCCACCACCTCTGTAAGCACATTTTCTCACTCCTCTCAACCGTCCATCCCTCAGTCTTTGTCTGGGTCGTCTACTGTGCGTCTTCATTTCGTGGATTTTTGTTGGGATTCTCTGCTTCTCCATTCTCTTTACATGCCCATACCATCTTATTCGCCCCCCCCCCCCCCTCTATCATTTCCCATAGCGGTTCCTATTTAACAGGCTGTATAATCATTTCATTTTATCCTGTCCATTCTAGTAACATCCATTCTACCTTGGTTGTATCCTGCTTCTTCATTGTCAAGGTTTCAGCACTACATGTCAGGATAATCCACACTTCTCTGTGGCTCAGCCCTATACCATATTAGGCTTCTGATGCTCCTTAAAAATGCCTCTGCCTGTCTTCCTCTTTTCCTTATCTGGCATTCTTCCACTTTCGTATATTACACTCCCAAAATGCTTTAAACTGAATAAAATCATCTCGGGTAACTAGCCGAGTTAGTCTGTTGCTAAAACACAATGTTTCGGCGGTCACTTTACAATGACGGCAGAGATTACGACCGTCAAAATCTCACGGTTTATCGGCGAAGTAACTCGGCCAGTCACCCGAGGAGATTTTATTCACATTTAGTGCTGAGATAACCTCCAGTATTACTTGAAACCGTTTATCTTCTTCAGCTGTTCACCGGCCGTTACAATTCCCCTGGTTATCCTGCTCCTTCTGGTTTTTACCATGAACTCACTTTCATTCCATATTCTTCCACACAGTCTGCCCATACATCCAACTGCTGCTGAACTTCATCACTTGCCCCGGTGACCAGGTCACCCACACCTTCGTTTTTTCCTCTCCCATCCTCGCTGCCACCTTCTCCAGTAGTGGCGAGAGGGCACTTCCTTGTTTAAGTCAGTTCCTTTGTTTCAGCCAATCTTCTCATACGTTGCACTGTCGCGGTAGCTGATTTTTGTATAGATTTTAGTACAGAGTTTAGCGGTAATGAAGGCGGAGTGCTTCCAAGCCGGCACAGTAGTACGAAGGTTACACCGCTCATATACAACACCCGCGCCAAGGACGCTGGTCTGGCAGTCCTTACTGTATGTATAGCACGGCGGGTACACGAGGCTTACACACTATGAGCACGTGAACCACACGCATGATCGTCGTGACAAACAGCCAATGAGAGGAAGGCTTTCCCCACCTTCCAGAATCGAGGGCGCCTTTTTGCGTGCACGATTCGCCCCAGTCCGTGATGTGAAATTTCGTGGGGCAGACCTGTTAACATCCAATTAGGCCATTTTAGGCATTTCTCCTATCATTCTCCCTCTGCTGGTTTGGAATGCATACTGCATTAACATTGGATCCTATGGTCCACTATTCCAATATCAGGAAACACCGATTTCATTTACCAATCACTTGAAACTGTACCACACAGCTGCTTTCACAATAAATCAAGTAGCCACAACTCTTCATATCATTTCAAGGAGCACCTACATCCTGATTTTACGCAAATTAAGTCTCTGTGCACGTATTTTTCCTAGCCAGGAGCTTACAGATGCCGACTGGAAACTTGAAGTACCTCAGCCGACAGTAAGTAGATGCTAGGACGGACCCACAGTGGGTAAGTTCGCTACTCGCTCGGTCAACACGCGACAGCACTTTCTTGATATGGTTTCTTTTGGGACTCCTCTGTTCTATGAGGCCTTCCAAACCTACTCCGGTGTATGCAATCATAAGGTTTCTCAGTATCAGCAAATACCAACAGTAGATCCTTTCAATACTCATAATTTTTTTCCTGTACCTGTCTCATTGCAAATATCAGGTTTGTTATTAATATCCCTGATCTGATGCCATACTGCTCTTCTCTTAGCTCTTTTCCCACACTGTCCCGTAATCTTCTCGTACACACATCGGTGTGATCCCTCTACAGTTTTTATAATCCTTCCTGCTCTCCTTTCTGAAGATAGGTACAATTATTCGCTCCTTCCAGCCTTCACAGGTTGTGGCCTCCTTCCATACCTTTCTCATTGTTAAAGTATTGTTTTGTTTGTATTCATTTTATTAGAATTAGCGCCTTCAATATTTAGTAACATCTTTGTTCTAGTATAGTTTGTACTCTGAACAGCATATAAACCGTTTCAATTGTTATTCTGTGCTAGCTGCTCTGGGCTACAATTCTGTTGTCTGGTTGCATGCATTTTTCTTACAAATAAATACTTCGTGTTAAATAATTGCTTATCATCATCATCATCATCAACAGTTTCCAGCTTCTGGCTGGGTCTGCTTCATAAACAAGCCTCTCTATTTCCTTCTTTCATCCCACCTCCTCTCTGTCACCACTTTGTTCCAGTCCTCTCCTCTCTCCTCCACTCCTTTCAGCCATCCATCTCTTTGTCTTCCTCTGGGTCGTTTACCTTGCATCTTAATTTCATGGATTTTTCTCGGGATTTTCTGAGCCTCCATTGTCTTGACATGTCCATTGCTTATACCACATTAAAAACTTGACAGGTTATGGGCCCAATAGACAGGTTATATGTAAAAGTGATAAATATCTGATGAAAGTAAAAATTACAACCTAGGAAACACACCACATTCCAAAGTGCAGAAAATAAGGGTTCAAGCAATCAGTTGGCCTCGATTGAAAAACTCATTGGTCGAGAAAACTACTCGACATGGAGATTTGCTATAAAAACCTATCTGGTACATGAAGAATTATGGAACTGTGTTGAAAATGCAACTGATGATCACATCAATCCCAAACGCAATTTAAAAGCCAAATCAAAAATTATTCTGCTAGTGGATTCCATCAACTACGTCCACATTCAAGAAGCCAAGACAGCGAAAGAAGTTAGGGACAACTTGGCAAATGTCTTCGATGATTCTGGATTAACACGTCGAGTGGGCTTACTTCGTGATCTGTGCACAACAACTCTAGTCAGATGTCAAAATGTAGAAGAGTATGTTAGCAAAATAATGACCACGGCATGTAAGTTGCGAAATATTGCATTTAAAGTGGACGGCCAGTGGTTTGGAACTCTGCTTCTCTCCGGTCTACCAGATCCATACAAACCGATTATAATTGCTGGTATG
Source organism: Vandiemenella viatica (assembly GCA_031002005.1). Taxonomy (NCBI): domain Eukaryota; kingdom Metazoa; phylum Arthropoda; class Insecta; order Orthoptera; family Morabidae; genus Vandiemenella; species Vandiemenella viatica. The sequence continues at coordinate 6,413,151 of JARYHS010005557.1, read as the reverse complement.
AAAATAAGTGCAGACTCCGTAAAAGCTAAAATTTTATAAGATGTAAAAACAAGTGATGGTGACACACCAGCTTTTGTTGTAAATTATAACAACAACTCTGGTGCTTCTATGCTCATCATGCACAGAAATATATTACAAGAACAAACAGTACCACTCAATTAAGGTAGAAAATGACAATTGTTTATCAGTAAAGAGCTCAGATAGGCTGAGTTTGAAAGTGTGTTATTGTAAAGGTCAAGGGAAGAAAATTTTGTTTTAAAATGTCCTATATGTGCCAGAGTTATCAACAAATGTACTATCTGTCAGCCAGATAATTAGAAATGCTGGTCAAGTAAAGTTCAACAGTAAGGGCTGTATAATAATGAAATAGTTGCGACAGCCAGTTTTATCAACAATATGTACAGATTAAATGTATATAATCATCAAGCATACATATTTGATGTTGATGAGCAAGACATTTTTCTAAGGCACCAGTGAATGGGTAAACTTTAATGATTTGGAGAAAATAGTGGGGAATACTCAAGGTGTAAAATTGTCCAAGAAAGCAGACAAATTAGTTTGTACAATTTGCTTAGAAGGAAAACAAAACAGGTTACCTTTAAAATACAATGGATCAGAAGCTACTTGAACTGGTACACAGTGACATTAGTGGCCCAATGGAAATGATGTCATAAGGAGGTGCTAAATATTTCATGGCATTCATTGGCAACTAGTCAAAAAAGGTATTTGTTTAGTTTCTTCATAAAAAGTCAGAAGCTTTTGAAAAATTCAAACCTTTTTAAATGCAAGTTGAAAAACAATTAGAATGCAACATAAAATGTTTACACTCAGACAATGGCCTTGAATATGTTAACAACTACTTTTCTCAGATCTTACACGGTGCTGGAATAATTCATCAGACAACCACACCATATACTCCAGAACAAAATGGTGTCGCAGAACAAATGAACCGAACATTAGTGCAAAATGTATGTTGATCAATGCTAATCTTCCTAAGCTATACTCAACAGAGCTCCAACTGACATCTAAAGCACCAGAGGAAATGTGGTCAGGAAGAAAACCAGATGTGAGTAATTAAAGAATATTTGGCTGTGACGCGATGGGATACTAAAGCACAGAAAGCTAAATTTGTTGGATACTACGAGAATTCAAAAAGTTACGGATTTATAATATCTCCTTCTCAGATAGTGATTAAAAGCAGAGATGCTGTTTTTCTGGAATCTACTGTCAAAATAAATTATCTGCCTGTTGACCTGACAGAACCTATGTGTGATACATTATCTGGATTAAATGACAATCATACATCCGACAGCTACAGTGACAAATCAGATTCCACAATTACTACTGCTAAATACTTCTCTGATACCAATACCACTATAGCAGTGGGTATAAACCAGAAGTGACTGTTGAGACACCTTTACCCTCAAATAGGACTCTTAACAGCGAGGTCTCTAGAGACGGGAAAGGATGGGGGCAAGGAATAGGAAGGAATTCGGCCATGGCCTTTTTAAGGAAGCATCCCGACATTTGCCTGGAGTGATTTGGGAAACCATGAAAAACTCAAATCTGGATGCCCGGACGGGGATTCGAACCGCCGTCCTCCTGAATGCGAGGCCAAAACGCTATCCGTTACACCACCACGCTCGGTAAAATAGGACTCTGAGACCTAGAAATAAACAAATACTCTCTAAAGGAAAAGATAAAGTTGAAAAGGATTACCTGTGCTGTAGTGTAGATACAATAATTCCTATTCCACAAAACTACAATGAAGGAATAACATAACAAACCTGATTCATAAAAGTGGAAGACGTCTATAAACAAGGAATTAAAATCACATCATCAAAATGGAACATGGACATTGTTAAAAGAGCCTCAGGATGCAAAAGTAATAAGATGTAAGTGGGTGTTCCGCATTAAGGATGAACCAACTGGTCCAGGTTGCAATTCCAGACTATGTGCAAAGAGATATGCATTGAAGGGATTGATTATGAAGAGACTTTCTCACCAGTAAGGTATGACTATTCCCCTGTTACTGTTTATTGCAGCTCAACATAACTTAGAGATCATGCAATTTGATGTCACTACAGCTTTCGTTTATGGTGAATTGAAAGAGAATATAGTTATGACATCACCATAGGGACTAGACTGCAAACCTAATATGGTATGTAAACTCATCAAATCTTTATATGGCTTAAAGCAACCACCTAGATGCTGGGAAACAAAATTCAATTCAGTTTTAATAAATTTGATTTTGTGAAAACTAAAGCAGATGAGTGTGTTTATACTGGAGAAATGAAAGATATCAAAAGTTATCTTTGTCTGAATGTTGATGATGGACTTTTGATCTGTAGAGATAAGACTGTTTTGAAGTAAGTTATCAATTACCTCCAAAAGAATTTTTATTTGAATATTTATCCTCTTACTAATTTTGTTGGCATGCACATAGATTTAAAGATTATCTTTATACACCAAACTAAGTATATAGAACAATTGTTGAGAAAGTTTGATATGATTGCTGCAAATCCCAACGGTATTCCTACTGATCCACAAGTGAGACTTTGAAAAGCTAGTGGAGTACCTGAGAAAAATCACCCATACAGAGAAACAGTGGGATCACTTATCCATGCAGACCAGATGTTATGTTTGCTGTGAGTCAGGTGAGTCGATTCCACATTCTTATGACGACTCTCACTGGAACGCTGTCAGGAAAATCCTAAAATACTTGAAAGAAAGCAAGAATTACGGATTTATCCACCACAGACCCAACTGACTCGGTGATGATGACTTTGCCAGTGACGTTGTATTTCTTAAAAATACAGCAGCTGTTAGTTGATCAACAGCGATATAAACATTAGTCTGTAACTGCTTGAAGGTTGTAATTCAGTAGGAGTGTTGAAAGTATCGTTTTGTTTGGGTTCTTTTTATTAGAATTACTGCCTTCAATATTTATAAGAAAAGAAAGGGAAATTAACCCACCACATACCAAAGTGGACGGATGCGATGAGAGAACACTAATGCTGACAAACAAACAACACAATATTTCGGCATCTGCCTTGCTCACAAATAGAAAAAACGGGCCATTAGGCTCGGAAAGTGTGTGCACACCGAACGTTACCTAATGACTAACCGTGTTGTGGTGGTGTTGGGGGGGGGGGGGACTGATAAGGAGTAGACTATCGATATCGGTATACAATGTCTGAGATAATATATTTAATATTTTGGCAGGCGATGGTAAAATGAGCAAATGTAGTAATGGTACGGTACAAACATAAAAAAAAAAGAGTGTTCTGTTAGAATGAATGGCCACAGACAAACAGTCCATACTCGTAACCTGTACCTTCCAGTACCAGAACATGTTAATAGCCACGATTCCAACAACCTCAATGACTGCTTTACTGTGAGAGCAGTCAGAGTTTTCCCTGACAGCAGAACTCCGGAGATGGGAACTAGCATACCAGAATATCCTGGATACGACACACCCACCTGGACTTAACCACCGTTAAATTCCAATTAACCCATCACTACCTCTTTTTTTTTATGTTTATACCGTACCATTACTACATTTGCTCATTTTACCATCGCCTGCCAAAATATTTAATATATTATCTCAGACATTGTATACCGATATCGATAGTCTACTCCTTATCCGTTCCCCCCCCCCCCCCCCCCCCCCACCACAACACGGTTAGTCATTAGGTAACGTTCGTTGTGCACACACGTTCCGAGCCTAATGGCCCGTTTTTTCTATTTGTGAGCAAGGCAGATGCCGAAATATTGTGTTGTTTGTTTGTCAGCATTAGTGTTCTCTCATCGCATCCGTCCACTTTGGTATGTGGTGGGTTAATTTCCCTTTCTTTTCTTATTTATATCGCCTAGAAGCCGCTTCCATTTTCCTTAGTTGCATCATTGTTGCCTTCAATATTTAGTAATATCTCTGTTGTAGCATAATTTTTTCTCTGACCGTTTCAATTGTTATTCTGTGCCAGCTGCTCTCGGCTACATTTCTGCTGTCTGGTGGCAGGTATTTTTCATACAAATAAATACTTTGGGTTAAATAATTGCTTATACCTTATTTAAAACTCAACACTCATAACACAATATAGCCACTGCTTTCCTGCTAATCCTGTTGGCCTTCCTATTTCCACACTCAACTCATCAACACCTGGTGTCTTTCCAGACCTGTTTGCACTTGTTTCTAAGTTAGATCCTTTTCTTTCTCTAATACACTATCATTGTCCTCCTGCTTCTCGTGTAGAACTGTATTAATATTGCATTCAATATTTGGCCTTCATGTCTTTCACACTGTAAGACACATCTTCAGTTTGTATTGCAATAGACCACTGTTGAGTCCATGCAGTCATTAAATTTTGCTCAGAACAGAATTCTGCGAGTCTGCTAACATAGAACAGTATTTCTCCCCCCCCCCCCCAAATACACTTTCTTCATTGCAATCTTTGAAGGAGCAAATGACGTAACACTTGTTTTATGTAGATTCTCCTCATTTCAACTATAACTCTTTGGTAGATTGGTTGGTGGAAAGAACATCGTTTTGAAGTTGTCACCGATCGATTACTTTTTCAGCAGAAGTAGTGATGAAGCATTATCTAGAATAAGAAACACCTTGTCAACTTTACCCCTCTGTTAAGGATATTATTTGACATTAGAAATGAAATCATTAGTAAACCTATCTATAAAAATTTCGTTGTTCATCCACGCACTGTGCCGAGCTCGGCAGCACACAGGGAGGTACAAAACGTTCCAGAAACAGCTCTGTCTCAACAATGGCAGTGCAGGGGTTCCCCTACCTTTAGCAGGAACTCTCTCTCTCTTTTTTTATCTGCTTAACGTCTCTCTAACAGCGAGGTCTTTAGAGACGGAAAAGGATGGGGGCAAGGAATGGGAAGGAATTCGACCATGGCCATTGAAGGAAGCATCCTGGCATTTACGTGGAGTGATTTGGGAAACCATGGAAAACCCAAATCTGGATGCCCGGAAGGGGATTCGAACCACCGTCCTCCCGAATGCGAGGCCAGAACGTTAGCCATTACACCACCACGCTCAGTGGGAGGAACTCTCTCCTTGCTAACTTTGAAACATGGAGATGCTGTCTAGATGTGAGAGTGTTTCTAGGCAATGCTTCACAGTTTATCGCAGTGCAGAAGACTTCTCTAGAATATACTTCACTTCCTCAAAACTCTAAAAACTCTTCTTTAAATGAATGCTCCACTAGGATCATTGGATAAAATTACTCCTTCAATTTTAAGTTCACCAATTCCATGACATGATACACGGTTGACCAGTTCCAAGACAATTCTTTGTGTTAGGCAATTATGAGGACACAACTTGCCAGAACATCGCGTTCAAGCCATCATTTCTGACAGCCTTCGAGGCCGACATCACCACTAATATCGTAGTGCTCCAGCGACCCTCATCAGCAGAAACACCTGCACGTGAGCTAAGGAGGTTATGTTCACAGAATATCTGATGGGGGAAAAGCTAGATGGCTTCACAAATGTGCTAGAATTTCAGAGATATTTCTTTGGCTTCACAGAATTCTACATTAATGTTAGTTACGTGAAGACAATTGATTTTTAAGCAAAAGAAACGGGCCAGAACAATGTGATCAGATCAAATGAACTTGAAAAACAAACTGTGGGAGCCTAGAATTCTGTACAGCCAACTCCACAATCAGTTAGCTCCACAACCGTTTCATTTCCCTTTCATTTTCCTTGTAGTTATTACTTCTTCTTTATTTCAAAGAGATTATACAGGGTCCGGCAGGGAAGTGTTACGTTTTTGAGATGGGTGTACTATACGTGGTAGGGGGACTGATTGTTGCGCATTAGTTGATATATATTACTTATTGTTTGCTATTTCAGTAGCCATGGAGCCGTGGACGATTGAACACGTCTTTGTTTACGACACCTTTGTTGCAACCGGTCATTCTGTAGTGCAGACACAGCGAAGATTTCGAACTCATTTCAATGTTGGTCGACATGGTGCCGTTCCATCTCGCCCAACAATACTGAAATGGTTTAACAACTTCAGAACGAGAGGTACAGTGAGACCTGGAACAGCTTGTGGAGGTGATCGGATAGTTAGAACACCAGAAAACATCGAAAGAGTACTACAGGCAGTGGAGGCCAGCCCTCGGCGTTCAGCGTTACGACACGCTCGCTCATTGCACGTGTCAGACAGGTCAGTTCCCCGAATTTTTCACTTAGACCTCAACTTTCACCCTTTCAAAATCATGTTGGTTCAAGAACAATGACTATAAACGGTGGTTTAGGTTTGCAGAAACGATGCCCGAAATCTTGGAAAATAACAGTATTCTGATATTCAGTGACGAGGCTCATTTTCATTTGACAGGTGCTGTAAACAAACAGAATTGTCGGTACTGGTTGGAAAATAATCCACGGGAAGTCCGTCAAAGACCCCTACATACTGAGAGGCTAACTGCGTGGTGCAGAATGGCTCGATTTGGCATAATAGGCCGCTACTTTTTTCAAGAAAACGGAAGGACTGTGACGGTCAACTCACAGCGTTACCTTACGATGTTGAGAGAATTTTTGACACCTGAATTAAGAAGACATCGGATTGCCCTAGATACGGTTTGGTTTCAACAAGATGGGGCAACTTGTCACACCTCAAGACAATCCATGGCTTTTTTGAGGAGCAATTTTCAAGGGCGCCTCATTTCATTGCGCGGGAATGTGGAGTGGCCTCCTCGATCGCCAGATCTTTCACCATGTGGTTATTTCTTATGGGGCTACCTGAAAGCTCGGGTTTACACTGAAAAACCGAGGACTCCAGAAGATCTCTCGGATGCCATATCTCGAGAAATTTGAGCAATTCCACGCTGTATGCTTGAAAGAGGTATGGACAATTTTTTCACCCACCTCCAACAATGCATGGATGAGACCGGTCGCCACTTGGGTGACGTCATTTTTCACACGTGAATTGCAATCTGTTATTGTTGAGCAATTATGTCTTAAATGGCATCATATATGTAAACTGTGGAGACAATAAAAATTGAAATTTGTTGAAAAACATCTGCGTAACAATGTTTTGAAAAACGTAACTCCTCCCTGCCGGACCCTGTACAACTGTTTACATCACATTAAGTTGTACATTTAGTCCAAATGCTTTCATTGTGCACACAAACTGTTCGACGTCACTATCGAAGTTTATTAATGATAACTTTCTCGGCTCAGTTCACAGTCACCTGTTCCCCCGCACATACTACTCCATCACTACGTGCCTTACACACTCGTGCACTCTCTCCCCATCTTCCAGACACAAGTCCTTGTTCTGACAGTGTTCTACTACACTTTGACATGACAGGAGGTCACAAATCCACTCCCATAAAAATTATCTACACAAATCTAAAACAAAAATTGAGTGTAAGAAGCAGATACATGTCATAGTTGACAACCACAGCTACAGATCACCTGGCACCTGGGCATCGAGATACTGATACGACGTTGTCTGACTGGGGCTACTGTGGTGTCAAAACAGCCTGCGAATGTAGGCGAGCACCTACTGCTATGCGACAATTGTAACAGCCCCCCTACTCTGAATCACCTGCCTACCAAAGAGGGAAAATAAAAACAAATCTTGCGTCCAATCTTTCAATTCTAAATCCTATATTTGATATTTATTTTGTACCTACCAGCCTGTCTCTTCTTTCTGTAAGCTTCTTCCACAAACTTCTTTTCTCACCCATCATTCCAAAACTCGTTCATTTCTTACTTTGTCTGTCCACTTAAATTTCAGCATTCTTATGTAGCACCACATTGGGAGTCTCTGGTAGATAGACGACACACGTTTTGTTTAAACTTATTGGTAAACATGCGTACTCCCACTTTCACTTTTGAGTGTAGTGAAATACTTCTTCCACCAACCTATTTGAGTCGGAAGGACAGGAAAGATAAAATTAGAGAAATAAGGTGCCGGACTGATTCTTATATGAATTCTTTTTTCCCTCGTACCATTAGGGATTGGAATGCACAGCAAAGAGATTTGCTTTGGTGCTGAGCACCCTCTGCCACCCACAATTTTGTGAATTGCAGAGTATATATGTAGATGTAGATGTAGATTTCAAATGCTTCAATTTTCTTTCTTTCCGGTATTCCTAAAGTCCATGTTTCGCTACCATAAAGTACTGTGCTCCACACATAGAGTTTTAAAAAGTTCTTTCTAATTGAGCGAAACATGGACTTTAGGAATACCGGAAATTGAAGCTTTTGAAATGTGGTGCTACAGAAGAATGCTGAAAATTAAGTGGACAGACAAAGTAAGAAATGAACGAGTTTTGTAAATGATGGATGAGAAAAGAATTTTGTGGAAGAAGCTTACAGAAAGAAGAGACAGGCTGGTAGGTCATATTTTGAGACATTCTGGATTGTTAAATTTGTTAGTGGAGGGAACAGTCGAAGGTAAGAACTGTACAGGAAGACAGATATTAGAATATATGAAGCAGATAATTGAGGACGTGGGTTGTAGGGGGTATGTAGAAATGAAGAGGTTAGCACAGGATAGGAAGGGATGGAGGATTGCATCAAACCAGTCAAAAGACTGACGACAGCAAAAAAAAAAATTACATTATTAATTTTATAAAATATTAGTTATTGTTATTCTAAATAATATTTTTTTTATTTTTTGTTCGCAAATGTTATAACTACAATTAATTGTAAAAATAAAAAACAAATTGCTCTGTGAATTTCACTTTTTCTAACATACATATCCCCCCGTGGTCTTTTGTCCGGCCGTGGAGATATGAAAAGTTGGTAACCCTATTTCCAAACCGCGAACCTGCAGCCAAAACTCCACTTTTCCAGAACGATTTCGCTCAGAAGCGGTATGTCACCTGATTTCTTATTAACGAGTACATAAACTGAGCACTTCCTAAACATCAGGGTGATCAAAACCCATAAATACTCTAATAACTTCTAGAGATGACATGCTAATCGGATATTGGTTCTCAAAGTAACTAAAGGGGCATCGACGCCACTGTGGTGTGGACACAGCCTGCCTCTCATAAACAGGGAAAATAAAAACAAATCTTGCCTCCAATCTTTGCTTCAATTCTAAATCCTATATTTGATGTTTATTGTGTAAGTCCCAACCGATTCATGTAAAAACCTGATCGAGATTTTGTGGCCCAGTTATCGGTTCCGGAAAATTTCCCTATCGTGTTTGAAACATAAATGAGTTAAATTTTACAACCAATATACTCCGTTACTGTTTAAAGCTGCAGCCGAGAGCTGCCGTCGGGATACAGACCTCCTGGGACGGGAGTCCGGTCTGAGACGCGACGGCGGACTTGGCGATGCCGCAGTTGGCCAGGTCCCTGTCCGACAGGTAGCGCAGGCTGAGGTGGCAGCGCAGGTAGTGTCTCTTGAGACTGAAGGCGCGCTTGTACGTGCCCGGGCAGACGTCACACACGAAGCCCTTGGCGGCTCGGTGCGCGGCTTCCATCCGGAACTGGAATCTGCAAATGTACCAGTCGTCATATCCAACTTCTCCGACACTACGTTAGGAGATAATTGTCTTTAAATGCACTAAAAATGACTTCAGAACACACAAAAATAGAGAAAAATGCTGATATTTTAAACGTTGTACGAATGTTAGACTGAGGCGGCTCACTTGGGTCCGGTGTCGACCGGTCGCTCTGCGTCCGACTTCTCGGGCACAGTGTCCGCGTCGGTCACAGACTCCTCCGTCTCCAGCGCGTCCTCCGTCACCTGCGACCGCTCTTCCTCCGTCACCTGCGACCGCTCTTCCTCCGTCTCCGGACCGACGGCACCTTCAGGACTCACTTCTATCGCCGTCTCTCCGCCAGACTTCCCGCCGCAATCACCAGTCGCCTGCGTCTCGGACACCTCTCCGTCGTGTGGAAAACGACCGTTTCTGTGCTCTCCGGACGCTAGCGTCACCGCCTCGTTCGTAAAGTCGACCACATCTTCCGTGCTGGGCAAATGTGCTTCTTCACTGCTATTCTTCTCAGGATCTAGAACAATGTGTCAGTTGCTTACCAAGAAGGCTGTCACAAATTTAATGAAATTTGAACTTAGAAATCATAATGTAGATAATAAGTTTAATCTGATTACAGATGAAGGAAACATCCATGAAATAAATGAGCGTAAGTTCCTTGGAATATATGTGGATAAGTTTCTAAATTGGAAAGCTCATGATGATTTTGTTTGTAAAAAAGTAAGTAAGGGAATCTTTCTAATGAATCACTTGTCTAAGGTTGTGGATAGAAGTGTTTTAAAAATTGCATACTATGGAATAATCTTCCCACATATCTTGTATGGAATTGAAGTTTGGGGATCTTGTTGCCATTTCTACATGAACAGATTGTTAGTGCTCCAGAAAAGATGTATCAGGATAATATATAAGTTGGATAGGAATACACCCTGTAAAGAAAATATTCTTACTATATTTTCACTATATATATATATATATATATATATATATATATATAGGGTTTTGTTACTGATTAGATGCAATCAAAAATTTAATAACACTAATAGTGAGATTCATAAATATGACACTCGAATCAAAACTAACTTACATATCAAAAGATATAACTCCAAGGCAGCAGATAAAAGTGCGTTTGAAATGGGAGCAAGACAATATAATAAGCTACCAACACATTTAAAGTCATTGACTGGAAATGAATTTAAAACTGAAGTAAAACGTTATCTACGTAATAAGGCATTATATAACCTTAATGAGTTGTGAACTGTATGTAATAGCATTTATATTGAATTATTGTAACTTAATGTTAATTACTAACTCAAAGTTCCTGGCCTTGCTATGGAACTTATTTATACTATAAGGTATTCTTGTTGTGTAGATGTATCATTGATATTGGAATTCATTATATGTACTATAAGGTATTTCTTGTGTATGATGTATTGGTCCTTGCTAGAAACTTGTGCACACAAGTACATTGGCAATAGACAATAAACAAAACAAAAAATCATTATTCTTATTCTACTGATTTCGTCCTCAACCCAACTTAGTATCTACAGATAATCAACGAGTTCATTCGAGTAAGGAGAGAATTGTAGTAGAGACAAAGGAAAGGAAATATCTTTTTTTCACCACTTCAATGTGATACTGCATCAATCAGTAAGATTGATCTTCCCCAAGTATCAGTATCTACATAGCTTATTTAATGAACAAATGAAATTCTGATATTTGAAACATAAATACAAAACGATTAAAAAAAATTAAATTTTAATACATTTTCACCCGTTGTTTTCACTAAACCCTTTACACTTCTGAATAATTAGTTCGTAAATTTTAAACTTTTCTCTCCCCTCTGTGCTTTGAACTATATTCAGTAGTTCTCCCAGTCTGTCTGTATGCAGCATAATCAATACTGCCAATTTGCAAGCTGCAAATTTACAATTTCTTTCCTTTTATGCACACTGAAGCTTCCAGATCTCGTGATAAATAAAATCACATTACAAATATCAAAGTTTCTGAAGCACCAATGTGTACTGAACTACCCTAGATTGTTAATGTGAATGCAGCAGTTTTATTAATAGAAACATATGGGTTTCTATCTGGATCAATTCCAGGGAACTGAGGAAAACCATAATTTGTCTATCCAGACCAGGAATCTAACATTTCTGCACAACACCAATCCTAAACATTTTGCAACTACCAACCAGTCTAGTTATCTGTATAAAAATATGGGAAGGGTAGGAAAAAAACCCTCATTTACCGAAAATGAAGGAAGAAGGGCCAAACAAACTAAAAAATGTGAACACAATTTAGAATATTTCAGTGTAAAACCTTTTTGACATATGTAGTATTGAGCCATTTGGTTAAGAAGAGATACGCACACACGCCAGCCAACCACACGATTAGTTACTCCACGGAGAACCGGGACGGAGAAGTGGGAGTAAACCACTTTAAGTAAAACAATGATAATTCTCAGGTGGTGGTGAAACCTCAAAGTAAATATGCACATCAGTAAAAATGTAAGGTTGTATTAATGGAACGAGGAAGTAAATAAATTTAGAAGAATTTTGCTAAAATTATTATTAAATAAAGGATTAATGATGGGTTACGGAAGATTTAAGCCAAGATGATGTCTGGTATCCAGGACATTTTGGTATGCAAGTTCCCATGTCCAACGTTCAAATACAGTGGTCCTATCCAAAAAAGCAAACCGAGTTGTCATTGTTGGTATTGGCAGGTTCTGCTACTGGAAGGTATAGGTTGCAGGCATGTTCTGTTTCTCTAAGAGTTTTTTTTTTATTTTTTTTTTAATTGCTTTATGCCTCGTCGACAGCTAAGGTCATTAGAGGCGGGATGGGACTGGCAACAAGGTACGGGAAGGAATTCGGCCATGGCATTTTTGAAAGAAGCATCCCGGCATTCGCCTGGAGTGATTTGTGGAAACCATGGAAAACCCAAATCTGGATGCCCGGACGGGAATTCGAACCCGCGTCCTGCCGAATGCGAGGCCAGAGCGTTAACCGTTCACCCACCACGCTCGGTGAGAGTTGTTTTGAAATGAGGCCCGTGTATGAACTGGTGCAGTTGGTATACGAGGTGCATATAGCAAAAAAGTCCAATGACGGGGAAGGTTTCCCCTGTGATAGGGTTCAAATAAGTTGTGTTAGGTGGATGCATGCAACAGGTTTTCAAGTGAGGTCTGTGGCGCAGAAAAGATTGATGTGGTGATTTTGGAGAATCTGAAGGAGGGTATTAGTGGGCCAAGATGTTATCGAAATTGTGTGGTCTGCTGAAATGTGTAGGGGAAGAGGGGTGGAATTTTGGGGAGAAGGAAAGGAATCTCTTGAAAGGAGAAAAAGGTAGTTACGTCCACATCGGAAGACATTATTTATGGACTCGAGACTGGACTACAGATGGCTTTTGTGGATGCAGAGCAGGTGACGGCACGAGAGATCTTGATTTGTATAAGATCTGCAGGATAGCGGCAGGAAATGGGGGCTCGAGATAAATTGTATGACAAGCAAATGATTATAACAGACTATATCAATTTTGATATTTTAGGCTAAATGAGAACTATCTACTCCACTGAAAAGCCTACCTTTGCAGGAGGAATCCTCGTCCACTATCTCTTTGGCAGAGTTGTTCTTGGGATCACAAGTCACAGCGACAGACACTTCCGACGCCGTGTCAGTCTGTGTCGTAATCTCCGCGCCGTCTTCGACCTCAGTCGCGGCATCTGTTACGGATGGTGAACGTGCGGTAGTCTCACCAAAATTTGCACTCTGTGGTGACGACACGATGGTCGTATCCACAGTGTCTGCGGTTGTCGGTAGCTCCTCTATCTCCGTCGCCGTATCCGTTCCGGACGGTGAGCAGGTGGTAGTTTCGCCGAAACTTGCGCGCCGTGGTGACGACACTGAGGTCTCCTCCGCGTCTATCTTTGCCGGTAGTTTCTCTTCCTCCGTCGTATCTGCTCTGGACGGTGAGCGAGAGTCGATCTCATCAAACTTTGCACGCAGCGGTGACTGCACCGACGTCATCTCAGCCGTGTCTACAGTCGCCGGTAGCTCCTCTACCTCGGTCGCCACGTCGTTTCCAGATGGTGAGTTTGGGACAGTATCACCACACAGTGGTGACAGCACCAAATTTGTATTCACCGTGATCTCAGTTGCCAGTGGCTCCTCTACCTCGGTCACAGTATCCGTTTTGGACGGTGAATGTGTGGTACACTCGCCAAATTTAGCATTCTGTGGTGACGACACCAGGGCCGTATCCACCGTGTCTACAGTTGCCGGTAATTCCTCTATCTCCGTCGTCGTTTCAGTTCCGGACGGTGATCGGGGGGTAGTCTCATCAAAATGTGTACACAGTGGCGACGGCACCGAGGTAGTGTCTACGGATACCGGTGCCTCCTCCACCCCCGTGGCAGTGACCTCTTCAGACTGAGAGCAGAGTGCTATCACGTCTTCCACAGACGGATCACACGGACTGTCCGTGTGGCTGGGGGTAGTCACAGTTCCTTCCACCGTCGCGGCCGACTCCGTGGGAAAGCGTAACCCGGGAGACGCCTCCCCCTCATCTGGCAGTGGCGGACGCGTCACCCGGACGGACGATTCCGGCACCGAGCAGTCTTCACTCGTCGTGGTATCCACTTTGTCCTCCGTTTCAGGGGACGTATCGGCGTCCGTCTCCAGACAGGAAGGCGGACTCGGCTGGTCTCCACTCACCGACTGGTGAACCTGTCAAAAAAATATTTACTTAAGAAAAATAAAAAACTTACCCACACACTACATTTCTGGCATAGGTGGGCACAGTTAATCCAAAAGTTAACTTCGTTAATCATTAATATGCTACTTAAAAAGTTAACTTCGATAATTGTTAAAGTGTTACAATTTGCATTTAACGCAAGTTATAGTTATCCTTTAAAAGTTAACCGTTAACGATACATCTGCCGTATGTCCCTCTGGAAGCTGAATTCTTATTGGGGTTCAGCATTTTAATCAGTTTCTCAAAAAAGTCGGATTCTACAATAGCCTGCGATACGGCACTGTTATTAACTACAATGCAGATGGAGATGAAAGAAGGAAATAAAGCACTTCTCCTGCTACCTACATAAGAGGAATCCACAGCACTTTAAGAACACTTTGAATTGTTTTTCCTTTTCCCACGAGTATAACACATTTTTACTTTTTATTCAAACTGTAATATTTGGATCAATGCATCTAAATCGCTAAGGCTAGAAACATGAGCCTTGACTATAGAAAGTTTAGGCAAAACACTGTAGTGTTATGGTATCCACTATATTTGTCAAGGTGGAGCCACCTTGCGTCACCGTGTGTGTGAATGGTGTGAAAGAGGCAACAGCTGCCATCTATGTGCAGGTGTTTAAGACGCCACTTTTGTTCTATGGTCCTGCTTCAAATACCGGGAATTGGCCACCGGATGCAGCACCCTGATTGGCAGAGCGGGGGTGGCGCGCCAACTGACCCCGTGGCTGGAGAGGAGACAAGAGGGGACTCGTCGTGCGGAGAGACGTAGAGGAGGACGGATTTGGCGATACGCAGCAGCGTCCAGTTCAAGTGTGATGTGTAAAATCTGTGAACAAGTGTTTCATGTCAGGGGTCAGTGTGGGGCTGATATCTTTTACTGCATTTTAGTCGACAGAAGAGTTCGTCCAGCACCAAGCAACAACACGGTAAAGTGCTTATAAAAAAGGAAAACTTTATCACTGCATTGACATTTTCATGCGACTGCACCTGAAACGACCCAGGAATTTTCTCATGAGCCAGTTTATTATTGCTTTATTCGGACACTGTCATTTGTTTTTACGTTTCTTGTACTAAGAAATACATGCAAGGCATCCCATGCTGGAGCAAATTTTTCTTATAAAAATTGTAATTTAGTGTTCTTTTCATTTTTTTTCTTTTGTGCACATTGTGAAAAAAATATTATGTAGGTTCAAACAGAAATTTTATCCCAGAATTATTTAAAAAATAAATATTAGTAATGAATAATTAAATAACGGTTTGTCAATGGTAATATCCAGTTAATAATCTTTAAGTAACGAAAGAAATCGTTACAACACAGTTTAATCCATAAATCAAATATTTTCCCAGTCTTTATTTAAAGACAAAATAACGGCATAAATGCCGCCAAGGACTTTCATTCTTTTCGTGGCTATTGCTAGTATTGCTGCTTTCACAAAGGTATCTTCAGTTTCGATTAAAACAAGTAGTGATTGCCAGTTTGAAGACGTAAAATATAAAGACTCCACAATTCTAGCATTCCTGCTCAAACCCACACCATGCCTCACACTCACGTTGCATAATTCGTTCGCTACTCGACCAGTGTCCCATGGCTCGCAATTTAAACAAACGAAATGACGTCGGCAACCAATGTAACAGACTAAAGTTAACAAAAGTTCAGTTTAATTGAAGTTAAGAAGAACATTAAGGATTTTTTGGTTAACTTAAAAGTTTCTTTTTTGCAATTTTCGTTAACTTCGTTAATTAGCGATTAATGGTTTTCTGCCCAGCTGTTTGGTGAGTGACAATTTAGTTACTGGTGTCTCCAGCCTATTTTTATTACCTTCATTGATGAGGTTGTCGTTGTGCACGTATGTCTGTGATGTGCTGAGGTGTTAGGAGGCGGAGGAGAGGGGGATTAATTTATCCTCAAGAAATCATAAACTGGAGTGATATGGATGGCTGTGCTGGAATTCTAATCCGGGGCAGATGTTAAGGTTCGCACACCACGCTTGGTATATTCCCACCTTAATATAAACCAGGCAGCATGCAGTGTTGCCATTAATCACTAACAAAACTTGTTACAATGATACACAAGAAAATTGTTGGCAATAATCAATATCAGGCAGCATCCAACAACACAAACTGCAGCAAGAAGTGTGCTTCAGCTAATCAACTTTCTCTCTGCAGTTCTGTTTTCGTGAGAACACTTAGTGGTAGCGACACGTCAAGCAGATGGACTCTACAAGATCACCGAGGATACGGCTGGAAAAAGAATTGGAGGGTAAAAGACCAAGAGGCCGGCCCAGAAGGAGATGGACTCATCTTGTGAAATTGGACCTACAGGATAAAGGTGTACAATGGTCCAAAATCCAAGAAGAGGAAACGTACTTGGACAGGCAAAAGTGGAGAGCACTCTCACACTGCACCCAGGAAACTGGAGACGGAAGAAGATGATGATGATGACGACTTAGTGGTAGCATTCAGTAAATCTATTTCAATCTAATCACTTAAGGGGGGTACAGTCGCGAAGGACCTCCCATAAGAAATCAATGTTAAAACAAGCAAACTTCAGGAACACTTTCTGAAGAAACTAATGGAGATACAGACCTGAAACTTTCACAGTATACAGATAAAACATCTTCTGCAAATCACATAAAGATTTGTTAATATAGTTTATGAGTAATGATTTTTTGTTCTAAAAGACAAAAAAATATAACTTTTTATAAATACCTTGGACCTTGTTAGTTTGTTCTTGTTGTTAAGACAGGTCCCATTTTTTATCTTATTAATCATTTTATTTATAAGAGATGCTGAAAGTCTGATGTCTTTATCAGTCTTAGTTTTTTAGAAAAGTGTATCAAAAGATCAAAAAATGTAGTTTTGAGAAAAATCTGTACTAAACGTTTTACATACGAGAAACTAATTAATGTACATTATAATACAGACACACTATTACCACGCATCACGAAAAAAATTAATAACTCCGAATCTAATCGCCAAATTTGCATGAAACAAACAGCATTTTGTAGCTAAATAATTGGAGCATTGAACAAGTCTAAAAGTAAAAAATCGATTTTTTTTATCCTGTTCACGACTGTGTCCCCTTAAGAAACATGATTTTTGGCTGTGTCCCTGTTTACATATTCAAATCTGTTTGTTCAAGCAAACTTTTTTTTGTGAGAAATAATTCACTGCAGAAGGCAATCATCTCACAAGTGTTCCAGGAAAATTACTCAAGATGCCAGAAATGGTCGATAGATGCCAGAAATGGTCGATTTTATGACAAAGACACTCAACGGGTCAACTTCAAACCCAACGGATTATTCTTCAGACAAATAGGCAAAAAATCTATTTCAAAATTGATAAACTTTGCAAAGAAAGGTTGTACACCTTAAGTGATACTTGTTGGATGCTGACAAATGTTTCTTTACAAAAACAGAGGCTTCACACCGATTAATTCTGGAATGAATTTTAGTGTAAGGATTAATGGGAAATCTGCTGGAACTAAGGTGAAGAAGATATCTGGAAAACAAAAATTGTAAATAGCAATAGGCTATGAAACAATGGCCAGATACAACATTGACGTGGTAGCACAAAGTAAACAGTCATGAAAGCAATACTCCACAAGCATAGCTATTAGGTTTTGTGAGATTGAGGCAGCAGCAACTAAGCCACAATCGAATACTCAGCTTTCTGCAGCCATTTTTGTCAATAACTGGGTTTTGTGGGAATGCGGCGTTATTAATTTGACAGTCGAACTCCGACGAAGGCCGCACAGAGGCAGCCGGAAGCTTAGACTGTCAAACAAATAACGCCGCATTCCTGCAGAACCCCGCCGTTATAAGCCACAATTAGCAGTTCAAAACTGTCGACTGTACTCACGATGTCGAAGAGGATGCCCGACACGACGTCGTGGCTGCCACAGTTCCCGTCCAGCTCGCTGAGTATGTCCGGCAGGACGGAGGCCGCCGGCAGGGGGCGGCAGTAGTGGGGGCGGAAGGACGGCACGGTGGCGTCGCGGCTGGGGTATGGACTCGCGGGCACCACCTGGTCGGGCTCGTCGCCGCACGGCACGGGCGGCGGTAACATCGACGTCGGCTCTGCAACATACGGCAACACGTCACAACAGACTTATTAATACCCTCCTCCCATTTCATAACATTGGTGGAAAGTACTGGTAGCTTCTATACACACTGTTTATATTTTTAAGGTTTCCAGTTTTTAAGGGAGCAGTTCATTCTCAATGAGTTGTCGTCCGTTTCCACACTTTGACGGTTCAGTCATTTATTATTGTCATTGTTGTTGTTGTATACAAATATAAAGTAAGAAAACACAAAACGTTATTCAGATAACTATATCTAGTGAAGGCAGCTTAGTGCAGGTAGTCAATCAATCACGGAACCCCCACTTATCTGCTGCTGTATTGCAAACTCGGTATGCAGTGCAAAATCTATTCAGTTAGCACCAAAGTCAAACACTGTAACATGGGTCATCTGATCTTTTATGACCCACAATTGTGCGAGCTGTAGACTTTCCACACCTTTCCTCACTCTACACACAAGTCAAAGTTGTACCTACTATACTCGTTTGCTTCCGTGTATGTGCATCTCCTCGATTTTCACTGTGTGCGAGGTAGGTGGAGAAGTCACTATAGAGAGGTATTATGGTGTTTTCTTCGAATCATTCTGACTCTTTAAGCAGCATCTCAGCACCTATAAAGTCACTGGAATAGACCTAATCGAAACACTCACTGTTGTCACGGTGGTGACAGCACTACCAACAATGATGCAGCAAAAGTGATTCTTAAGACTTCTGCGGCCATCTTCGTACACGATTTATAGCTTTATGGGCTATGCCGCGTCGTTTATTGGATAATTTATCTAAGCTTTCGGCTGTTATACTCCAGCCTTCGTCAGAGATACTGTTCACATAGCTTACGGGTGTGTACGAAATCCCCTGCAGCTGTGGCAGTGTCTACAGCGGCAAGACAGGACGCACAGAACATATCCGCCACTACAAATGTAACAACAGCGACAAATCTGCCGTCGTTCGGCATACCATTAAGACCGGGCATGAAATCAAATTTCAAGACACGAGGCTGCTGTGGAGAGAAGACCAGTGGTGGCCTCGACAGGTGAAAGAGGCAGCAGAAATCTTAAGGAATTCCAACAACATCAACGAAGATAGCGGCCTTTAGATCTGTGATGCTTGGTGACTGTTGCTATGTGAACAAAAATATAAACAGTATCTCTGACGTAGGCTGGAGTACAACAGCCGAAAGCTTAGATAAATTATCCAATAAATGACGGGGCATAGCTCGTTCAGCTATACATCATAGAGCAAAACTATTCTGCTGCAGAGAATGCGAGGCAATGGACTCCTCCATTTGTGCACCTGCACCCTAAGAAATGGCAGCCAGTTTCTTTGCAACGTTCAAACGGTGTTTGATAAATTTTGAAAAAAGGTGAGAGCTCAATCCAAGGTAACTCCTAAATATTTACGGCTGTCTTAGTGTTCTACTCTACCGAGGGGTTCAGCGTTTACTCGGGTTTTGACACAGGCAAGCTGGTTTGACAGGTGGGTGTCCCTATTAGCTTGGGCAGAATGTGTAGAGTTGCTATAAGAGAGTCTATCTTCACAAAACTAGAAGTTCCTGGAAGGTATTCTCACTGCAGACCATTTCCTGAACTATTAAATAGGTTTGTTCTGGTTCCCAGTGCTGCAAACTTCAGTATTTGTTGGGCACTTAATTACATTTTAATTTAAATGTCAGTTATTAAAAAACAAAGGACAGGGAAAATACTCCGTCACCCACCAAAGTTCGAGGGCTGCGACAAGTATACGATACAGGAGACGAACACGAACGTACAATATTTCAGTAGGTCGTGGCGTGTGAACGCCTCCCGTGTCAGATAACCCAATCTTCCCCACTGGGGCCAAAGTATTGCACGTCTGTGTTCGACTCGTGCGTTGTACACTTGTCACAACCTCGAACTTTGGTGAGTGATGGGCTATTTTCCCTATCGTTTGATATTTATTTAGCCTTTAAGGTGTTTCCATTTTCTTGGCAGGGAATGTCAATGATTGTGATAGATAATATTTCATCAAGGTTGTGAAAGCTGGAAGGAAAGGGAGCGAGCATTCATACTCCTATTCACCTCAGGCGATTTCAAAAAACTGTAAGAGCAAAATCTAGTTGGCAGACAAATCCGCCACCCACCCATCACACTCAAAGATTATAACTCGTAATCTCTCCTGATATGATGAGTTTTACCGTCAAAATAACTTTTATGCTGGTTTATATTTCACTTCAATTTGCAACAGTGTAAGGAAAGAATGCACAACGCATAGCATGTCCCCGTACTGCAAAATGCAACAGAAACTTGAAACTTCTTCAAAACAAAACAAAAACAAAGAGAGAAATGAAGAGGTCGGACAGAAAATTTGAAGTATAGAAGCTGAAGAAGTACAAAATAAGATAGTCTGGTAATAAATAGGCTGGATGAAGATAAGATGTCAAGGCAGGAGAACAGTGAGGAACAGAACATCACAATCACAGAGGTACATGTTCACAAACCACTCACTACATTTCCACTACTTTCCAACATCAGTTCCAACTCCACATCAGTTCCACATCTATCGGGACACAGAAGCAGTTTTTCCGTCCTCTCACTGTTTATACGCAATCATCAAAGATTCAACCAAGAGGAAACACCTTCAGATGTCAGGAAAAAATGAAAACTTGACTAAAAGGCAGACAAAAAATCTGACCTCTGTCCATTTTGACAAGGTTTTGCATTCAACAATGTGGTGTATACTGCAAACAGACTGTCACTCTGTGAATCTCGTGGCAAATCTGAGGGAAGTGATCGAGTCGTCGACTGCACAGATCTTTGCTTCCACTACACTCACAACAGCCAATCAGTTGTCCTTCAGTGTCAAAATTGTTGATTGTCCAGAACCATTTCTAATAGTTTCATCAGTTATGGAATAATCACATGAGACCAAAGGCTTAGTACTGGTAACTGCCAGTTTCACATTTCTTACACAGACTGCATTTCAGTTGATGTTTTGTACACAAATCAGACACACAGAATGAAATGTCTCACACTTTCATAATTAATTTGTTGTTTCAGTTTCACTGCTCAGGAACCAATAATAATAATCACCTTTACCCATGCAAAATGTGCCAACATATATGATACATCATCAAAAGTCATTATGCAATTGTGTTCCAATATTTTTTATTTGATTTTAGTGAAACATTGAAAATTAGGAGGACGGTAAAGTAGAGAATCAACACATTTTGGAAATGGTGAGCGAGGAAAGAAGTTTGTGGAAGAATCTAACAGAAAGAAGAGACAGGTGGGTCACATGTGGAATTGGTTAATTTGTTAGCAGAGGGAACGGCTGAAAGGAAAAAATGCAGTATGAAAAGATTAGAATACACAAAGCAAGAGGACGTAGGTTGTAATGGGTACGCCGAGAGAAGGATATCCCACAAACAGCGACACCATAACCTGTCCTGATGGAGTCGTCCATTACTGCACACTAACACTCACAACCAGTTTATTGTTTAAAGTGCATTTTTTATCTGCTTTTAGTAAGTGGTACCCAGCTGACATGAAGCTCTTAACAATGCAACGTGATCATGTGATACCCTAACGTTTACTCATTCAATGAGTTCCGCCATTATTGCATGTTCCAGGCTCAGAAGTGCATTTTAATTCAGCATTTTTTTAAGTACTTCAAATGCTGAATGAGAGCCCCATAAACTTCTACAATTTCGTAACTCATAAATTACTATTTACTGAAGGCAGAGTGGCTGCAACAACAAAAAACTGTAATTCTCTTCCTGTGTGTCTTATTTTTCTGCATCTTCACTTCCCTCCCATTTTCAACGAGTTCCTTTTGTATTTTCTAAAGCATTTTCCATGCATTTAGTATCACCACAGTTTATTAGCTTACATATTTTTAAAAAAATATGCATACAAATACTAAAGAAACATGATGGTAACCGACAGAATGACCTACTATTTCATTGTTCCCCCACCCCCTCCCAAAAAAAACACACAAACCACCCCTACATGTGCTACGTAAGGTTTCTCTTTTTCTTCTTCTTATTCTTCTTCGATTATTCCCTTTAAAGAGAGGGACTGAACTTGAGTAGTCATGATGTTTTTTTCTTCTTCCTTTCTTCCCAAATTCTCTTCATACACTCGCTGTGTTCTCTCTTGCACTCTTCTGACCATTTGTTTCCTGTTCTTTTTTTGGTTTGTGTTTGTTTAAGTGTATGTTTCTTTATGATGTTTCTAAACTGTTCTCTGGTGTTTATGTTGTGTTGTGTGATCCCTGATTCTTTAAGGTCCTCTTCTGTTTCAGATATCCATTTAATCTTGTTTTTACTGGTGTTTACTATCTCGAAGATTTGCCTTGTGAGCCTGTTCTTGTTCATCCTGCTAATATGTCCATAAAATTTCATCCTTCTTTTTCTAAAGTTGTCAGTTATTGTTTCTATCTGCTTGTAGAGCTCTTTTGATGGCCTCTTTATTCAAGGCAAGGTTTCTCTATTAATTCCAGAAGAAATTTTGTACAGATTTCTATTAAGAAACTGATTAAGTGACAGAAATAAATATCCACATGCTGTTATGTATTCCATACAACATTTTAATTGTGACAAATAAAATGAATGCAAAGCTATATAGCTTGTCCCCTTAAATCACACAGCCTAGACTGAGCCACGTGGTTTACGGACGCCTCCTTACGACATGTGTGATGGTGAACACTACGGATGGAGGTGCAAGACATTAGATACGTTACCTTGAGGTGGGTCGTGCTGGGGCTGGGGTGGTGGGCCGAGCAGAGTGTCCGAGCCGGCCGGAACCACACACACTGCCGCGTCACCTGCACACAAACGACAAAACACAAAAAACAATAAATCACCTCTCAGCTCCCAACAACATCAAAGACTAACTCTCTCTCTCTCTCTTTGGCTTTACACCTCGTCGACAGCTAAGGTCATTAGAGGCGGGATGGGACTGGGGACAAGGAACGGGAAGTAATTCGGCCATGGCCTTCTGAATGAAGTATCCCGGCATTCGCCTGGAGTGATTTTTGGAAACCATGAAAAACCCAAATTCGGATGCTAGGATGGGGATTGGAACCGATATCCTCCCAAATGTGAGGCCAGAGCGTTAACCACTCAGCCACCTCGCTTGGTAAAAGCTCTCTCAAAGGCATCAAAACATTAGATTACAGCACAGACAACTGTCCTGATAAATTATTACTAGACATGTTGCCTCTTCTTTTTTCCTCAATAGTTGTCTGCAGCTGCTTCACAACATTACCATAACAACTCTCTGTGATGTCTAGAAGCTGTGCACACTCATAATACTCCCCCCCCCCCCTCTAAAAAAAACAATCACCCTATCTCCAAAAGGAATCGCCTACTCCTTCATTCGTCACACTTCCAGTGAACCAACTGTGATTTTGATTGTAAGGTAAAGCCACACGATTGTGCACAGTCATAAATGGTTTGATATAATTTATCAAATGGAGCTAGATTTGCCTCTGTACCTCTATCACGTGCAAGTGCATTTCCTCCTCGTCTCTTCACTCTTCGGTGCTGGTTACAATTTGGATGCCCAATGTAGCAGGGGCAGGACCAGCCTTCCTTAAGCTCACGGGTGAATTCGTCTTTCACAAATTTTTAATTACAAGACAAATTCATTTCTCCTAAATTTCAGACACACATCTAATCTCATTTATATGGTTATGACACTATAAAGACTCATTCCAGGATGTTTCAGTTTTTTTAAATATTTTACAATGGGTTGAATAATTTTGTGCAATTCTCAAAAGGTTGCACCATTTCATTTCCTAGTCGGGACTAGTGTTGTAAAAAAACCGTTTTTTTTCTGACGTGAAAAAAAAACATGAATAAAAAACTGAAAAAAAAAACGTTTTTTTCTGGGACATGTTTTTTTTTCATAACTACTAAATTTCAAATTTTTAAGGCATTTATCGTATAATATGACTGTTTTAGAGTTTATACTAAGTACTTATCTTACTTTTAAATCTACTATATCTTTCTGGTTCAGTAGGAAAAAAAATACAAAAATATTAGTAACATTGACTGAAATTTTCTTTTACGAATGGGGACTTCCCGAAAAGGCTAGGTTGAGTGAGAAGGAATCCCCGTTCCCCGTTGTTTGGATTGATACTCGCTATTTGAACTAGTGCTGCCAGGCCATACAAATTTATCTGTAGACCTACGAATCTTTTCAAAAAATTAGGAAATTTAACTACGGTTTTTTGCCTCTTTTTATTACTTGTTGTGCTTTCCTTATATTCGTATACTTGTTAAACTTGCAGCGTATAGTGATACTGAGTCATTGTCAGTAATTATGAATAATTTCCTTGCAACTGTTGGCGTAAACCAACGATTGAAAACAAATAAAGCTCCTAATTTGTATGATAATAGATTTAAATTCAAACTTAAAAGACCGTAATACAGAACTATCGGCGCAGTCTTCATTCTCGGTGTGTACTTTTCTCACAATTTAAAATTGCAATCTCAAAAACTTTTGCATGCAATACAACCAGTAAAAGAAAATTTAACTATTTCTGAAGTTATGGATCTAGAGGGGACAGAAGAAGAAACAGAAAATTCCAACTCCAAAAGAACTAGTGATGGTAGTACTGATACTAGTGAATGTGGTACAGACATAGAAAATGTATAAAAAATTATGTTACCTACATAGATACATTTATGAATCATTATGTAAGGTATTACATGATTTAGGTTTAAAACACACATGTAAAATGTAAATTCCATAAATAACACTATAATTTATCAAATATATTGTTTTCTGAAAAAAAACCAAATTTAGAAAAAAAAACAAGGGTGCTCGGTTTTTTTTCATGTTTTTTTTCACAAATCTGAAAAAAAAAACTTTTTTTTCAGTTTGCAACACTAGTCGGGACACAACATTACGGTAGAATCCTTACGTATTCCGTCTGCTGTAATCGGAGTTTAGCTCATCACGATGTAGTCGACCAGGGACACTGCAAACTTCTGTGACCCTACACAAATTAATCAAAGTTATCAAATGATGATTAATAGTGCGGCACTATCGTTAATTCTGTCAGCAATGCAGAGATATTTTAATTACCAAAACAGGCTCCACTAACTTTAGGCAAATGACAGATTTGTTAATATCAAAAATATCATCTCCAGCAGCCTGCCTCAGCTGTGCGAGTAGCCTAGAGACAAGGCCAACACAGTGTCCTCATAGATTTGGGTTCTCCAGATCTTCTAAAATGATCCCAGATCAATCTCAAGATGTTTCTCAACACAGACCTGTTCCTTGTCAAAATTATAGCTCAAGTACCAGGTGGTTCAAGAATTAGTCGTAAACTCGTGCCAATTATATTACTCACTTTCCTGTATTATCCGACAGTGAAGTGGGAAACCGTGAGGCTTTCACCACCACCAGCTCTGGGGCAGATTACCTGTGATGTGAACGCAGGTAGTACATTAAAGTACAGGGTGTTTCAAAAGAATATACGTACTTTGAATGCATATATTTATTAAACTGTAAGACATACGAATATGAAACTTTACAAACATATTTACGAACCTCAAGTTCAGATTACAGATGTTCAATATGTCCTCCGTCAGACACACCAACAATATCACATCGATACTCAAATTCCTCCCATACTCGGGCAAGCATGTCCTTCGTCACTGATGTTATGGCAATACGGATCCGGTTCCTCAAGTCCTCAAGGTTCTGTGGGAGTGGCGGGACATTAACGTTGTCTTTAATGAAACCCCACAGGAAGAAGTCACAGGGTGTCAAATCCGGTGACCGTGGAGCCCAGCTGATGCATGCTAAGTCGCCAGCTCCTTGACGACCAATCCAACGGTTCGGTAGAGTTTCATTCAGATATTCACGCACTTGGCGACTCCAGTGAGGGGGTGCCCCGTCTTTTTGAAAAATGAAGTTGTCTTCGTGCAGCCTCGGAAACAAGCAGTTTTGTAACATAGCGAGATACTGCTGACCGTTAACCGTGTTTCCATCAAAGAAGAATGGGCCGTAAACAGATGATCGGGATATCGCACAAAACACATTGACTTTAGGCGAATCTCGTACATGTGGGTTCTGTAGACCCCAAATTCGAACATTGTGTTTGTTTACCTGACCACTAACATGGAAAGTCGCTTCATCACTGAAAACGATGCGTTGTGCGAAAGTGTTATCATTGTCAGTAGCATCATTAATCTCGTTACAAAATGCCACACGTTTCCGTTTGTCATCAGGACGCAGAGCTTGTAACAACTGTAACTTGTACGGCTTCATAACCAACCGACATCTCAAAACACGCCAAATTGTTGTTGTAGGTAGTTGTAACTCACGACTGGCACGACGAGTTGATTTTGAAGGACTACGTTGGAAAGCAGTTTGAATTCGTGCAACATGTGCCTCAGAAACACGAGGGCGGCCAGGACTCTTTCCTTTACATACACATCCGGTATCTACAAACTGTCGATACCATCTACGAATGTTTCACCCATTCGGAGGATGCATTTGGTACCTCAACCTGAAACGTCTTTGCACTGTAATCACGAAATTGCACTTCACAAATTCGATAACAGAAAATGATTTCTGCTGTGGAGTAGCCATTTTTAACATATGACGGTTACCGAGAATAACACAAGATGACTGATATCTAGCGGCTATTAAATAAACTAGACTATGTATTCGTTTCTCCAATAGCCGAGCCGGGGCGCAGCGATCGATAGTTTGGACAAAAGAATACTTTGTAATACGTATATTCTTTTTGAAACACCCTGTAGTTCTGATAATCTGACTCGGCACCAGAACCTATGTGATCTGCCTCGGATGATTTTGGGAAACTGTGGATACCCAAAACATTAACTACAAATTACTCATTTCTCATAGCCTATTAACCACACTGTTGTTGAGGTACTAAAAAACTGAAGACCATCCTTGTGTTGAGTACTAACCATCCTGTTTTATAGAACACATGTTACACTGTCTGGATACTATCAGGCAAAGGAAATATGGCAGCTAATTCATTTGGTCTTCATTTAACCAACCTAACACTGTCGCATATTTTGGTTCAGTCCAGCTAGAGAACTAGAGAAGCTCCGGCAGACTAGAAAACATGACGGGCCGACAGTATTTTCACATCGGAGCGGTGTTTCCTGAAACTGGTCCGTAATGTAGTTGACTTTAAGCGACGCATTCGGTGACTGAGGCAAATGAACTGCACCACGGCCACTGTGCCGTCACAATCTCCCTGGACGCCTGCCTTTTTAAATTATTTCACTGTCTGAGGTAGACTGCACACCACAGGCAGCCAATTCCACTCCCTAAAAATCACAATCTTCCCACTTCCTAAAAGGGAGAGTCCATAAACCACGTAGCTCCATTTTGGCCTTCTGTGAACTCCCCACCCTACCCCCACCTAGCCCGACGTGAATTTTGCCTCTACCTCCCCCCCCCCCCCCCATACGTGGCTTTTTTCCCTGTTGATGCCAGAACAGATCTTGTACTGTTTTCACTTATCAGACTATCGCAAATTACATACAGAGATAATTAAATGAATGAAATAAATATCCACATGCTGTTGTGTGCTCTGTACTCAATTTTAACTGTGACAAATAATATGAATTGAAAGCTACGTGGCCCGACTCCGAACACGCCCCACGTAGCCAGGCATAGGTTTCCAGCTAACCCCTCCCCCTAGACCGAGCCACGTAGTTTAAGGACATCATGTCCTACTCTACTAGCAGTCTCGTGGCACAATGCTACCGAGTAGCTGCCTAGTTACAGAGACGACATTTTCTGCATAAAACAGCGAATTAAGTGGGGAACAGAAATCTGTAGATTCATGTCGCCCTTCAAAGAACGGTAGAGTTAAAGCCCATTCACACTAGCGGTCAGCTCAGCTCAGCTCAAGTCAGGCCAGATCAAGTCGTCGACGAGGCCATTTCATTTCAGTTGCTCATAGTTTTCTACGACAACGTTGCAATGATTATGGATCAAGAGACTAAAAATACGTCAAGATCAAAAAAGAGGATGGTTCTGGGTGCGACCAGAGTTTCAAGCGCAAACAGATCAAGAGAAAAAAGAATGTTAACCACCAGCAATTCCGTGCGAGAGAGTGGTGGAAAATGCTTTTAATATTTTAGGGCTCAAAGATTTCGAATTTATTTTAGAAAAATTAATTCTGCTCATTTTAAAAATCCGTCATTTGGTGCAACAGCGTCACAACTCAAAAACGTCAATTTTATAGAACGACCAATTGAGATGTCTGGTATGAAACAACTTTATGCATTCACTATAAAATAACTTATCTGCAAGTTTTATTGAAATAATACAATATAAAAGAAGGAAAATGTATAGTATCAGTTGTAGTATTTACGAGAATGGTCCATCCTAAGATTATAACTTAAGACAGTTCGTTTTTTTAGTTATGTCATTGCTGCAGCAAATGAGCGAAATATTCTTTGTTTGGGTGCTAACGCTCGTACAGAAGCCTTTGATTTGAGAAATAAATTCACATTTTAAAAAAAAATCGGAAACAGCATCTGTACCTTGGCAGTACTAAGATGGGTATGTATATTAATGTTTGCCGACTTTATAATAAACAGAAATAACATACCATTAAAACATTTATTTTTTATTTATTACTCTTTTTTTTATTGCTTACGAGCATAGTTTTCAGACGTCCGCCGCCCATTTGACCTGACCTGACCTGACCGTTGCTCGTTGACACTAGCGGTCAGCACAGCTCAGCTCAGGTCTTGACCGTTGTTGATCTCCTGTTTGAGCTGCCTTGCCCTGACTTGAGCGGACCGCGTAGTGTGAATGCTCCCATTGGATTACGAGTATAGTGATTTTTGACCCGAGCTGAGCTGACCGCTAGTGTGAATGGGTCTTTAAAAGAAAAAACTCTATAATTACGAGTTCGATCTCGCGTTGGGGTGGGGAAGTGGGGGTGTGCGCTGTTCACGCACTTAATAGACGCGCCTAACGGTGTCGCCATATTGAATTGCGTGTTGTGCACTCGTCGAGGAAGGAATATAGTGGAGGCGAAATACCGCTAAATCTGTAAAGCTTCCTGTAAACACTCGGCTCCTACTGCGCATGCGCGGCGGCCATAACAATGCTCTGTTTGCTGGTGTGAATATTTCATTTTCTAATATTTCAAAGTTTTTGTGTTGCATACCGTTGCACTAACAGATCAGATAGGAAACGAACTGGAATATCGTTTCATAAGTTAAGTCACATTATAATTACTGTTTTAAAGTGTTTTATAGGTAACTGCAAGAGTAGGACCTTTCACTATAAATTTATACATTGTTCTCAATAGGGTGATGTGGCTCTCAAATATTTGTTGGTGTAGTGTAGACAATCAGCATATGTTACTACTTTGCACATGAAAGGCTAGCTTTACTGTAAACAAGTGTTGGAAGTCTAATTTAAACGGGTCAAGTTTACATCACGGTACAGTGAATATGGTATTCAATTTACTTAGAAAGTGTACAATGAAATTAATTGTGATAATTAGTCCTGTGCAAAATAAGAAACGTGATGAAGCTAACGTTGTTGTTGCCCGTAATATACATCGCGATCCATTTCATGTGTTTAGGTGTGTCTATACAGGGTGTTACAAAAAGGTACGGCCAAACTTTCAGGAAACATTCCTCACACACAAACAAAGAAAATATGTTATGTGGACATGTGTCCGGAAACGCTTACTTTCCATGTTAGAGTTCATATTGTGGACAGCTGTGATACAAAACGCCATTCTCCAGGGCTGCATCAGCGCATCAGGGATTCCATGCGACGGAGGGTGGATGCATGTATCCTCGCTAACGGAGGACATTTTGAACATTTCCTGTAACAAAGTGTTTGAAGTCACGCTAGTACGTTCTGTTGCTGTGTGTTTCCGTTCCATGTTTAATGTGATTTGAAGAGAAGTAATAAAATGAGCTCTAACATGGAAAGTAGGCGTTTCCGTCCACATAACATATTTTCTTTGTTTGCGTGTGAGGAATGTTTCCTGAAAGTTTGGCCGTAAATTTTTGTAACACCCTGTATACACAGTCCAGTCACATTGCTGTGACCACCTCTCAAAAACCAGCATAACCACCTTTGGCAGAGCAGACCGCTGCGAGGCGTGCAGGAAGAGAGTCAATTAGGTTTCTGAAGGTGTTCACTGGGATGTTGAGCCATGCCGACTCGAGTGCCGTGGCCAGCTGCGCTAGATTACGCGGTTGAGGATCCATGGCGCGAACAACCCGATCAAGGTTGGTCCCACAGATTCTCGATTGGGTTTAAATCCGGTAAGTTTGCTGGCCAGGGGAGTAAGGTAAACTCATCCTGGTGCTCTTCGAACCACGCACATACACTGCGAGCTGTATGACACCTCGCATTGTCCTGCTGGTAGATACCATCATTCTGAGGAAAAATTATTCGCATGTAGGGTTGGACATGGTCCGCAAGGACAGATATGTACTTGTGCTGATCCATCGTGCCTTCCACAATGATGAGTTCACCCAGTGAATGCCAGGAGAACATTCCCCAAACCATAATGCTGCCTCCTCCACCCTGGATCCTTTCGGCAATTGTTGCAGGGTGTTTGCTTTCAGACGTTTCACGCCGTATGCGCCAACGTCAATCTGTCCGATGGAGCATAAAACGTGATTCATCGGGAAACGCCACCTGTCGCCACTCTGTGGACGTCCAGTTGCGGTACTGGCGTGCAAATTCCAGCCTTCGTCGCCGATGAACAGCAGTCAGCATAGTCGCATTAACCAGGCGTCTGCTGCGGAGGCCCATGCGCAGCAACGTTCGCTGAACCGTTGTTGAGGATACACTCTTGGTAACCCCTTGGCTCATCTGGGCGGTCAGTTGCTCAACAGTTGCACGTCTATTTGCCCGAACGTATCTCCGTAGCCTTCGTTCGCCTCTGTCATCTATAGCCCGTGGTGCACCACATGTTCCACGCCGCTGATTTTGAATAGTGCCATTTTGCCATGCACGGTATACTTTCACCACGGTGGCACGTGAACAGTTCACAAAATTAGCCATTTCCGAAATGCTTCCACCCTTGGCCCGAAAGGCAATAATCATGTCCTTTTGTACGTTGGATTAATCGCTACGTTTCTGCATTACACCAACGACTGAAATGCTTTCTGATGCCCTAGGCCATCCTTTATATACACTACACTAAAATGTGCTGCCACCTGCCTTCTGTGATTGGTTATTTTGCGTTGACGTCGAAAGTAGGTGGTTGTCACATTAATGTGACTGGGCTGTGTAGTTTAATGTTGTTTTTGTTGTTGTCAGTCTTTAGACTGGTTTGATGCAATCCTCCATCCCTTCCTATCCTGTGCTAACCTCTTCATTTCTACATACAGCCCACGTCCTCAATTATCTGCTTCATATATTCTAATCTCTGTCTTCCTCTACAGTTCTTACCTTCGACTGTTCCCTCCACTAACAAATTAACCAATCCAGCATGTCTCAAAATATGACCTACCAGCCTGTCTCTTCTTCCTGTAAGCTTCTTCCATAAACTTCTTTTCTCACCCATCATTTCGAAAACTCGTTTATTTCTTACTTTGTCTGTCCACCTAATTTTCAGCATTTTTCTGTAGCACCACATTTCAAATGCTTCAAGTTTCTTTCTTTCCGGTATTCCTAAAGTCCATGTTTCGCTACCGTAAAGTGCTGTGCTCCACACAAAGAGTTTTAAATAGTTCTTTCTAATTCCTAGATCAATATTTGAAAGTAAAAGGTTTCTCTTTTTCATGAAGGCTCTTTTTGCAAGTGCTATTCTGCTTTTAACATCATTCCTGCTTCGACCATCGGTTGTAAGTTTGCTTCCCAAGTAACAGAACTCACTCACTTCTCCTATTGCATCCGATCCTATTTTTATATTTAATCTACTAGTATTGCTACATTTCATCACTTTTGTCTTGCTTTGATTTATATTCAGTCAAAAATGTTCCTTCAGTATTTTGTTCATGCCATTCAATAACTTCTCAATATCCTCAGCCCTCTCTGCTAATAAGACAATGTCTTGAGCAAATCTTAGCATTCTGATTTTTTTCTCCCTGAAAACTTATGCCACATGGAAATTTTTCTTTGACTTTCTTCAAGTGACAATATTAATGGAAATGTGGGTAGGTTGAAATGCAGGCTGTACCAGAAGGGAAAAACAATTTATTTATTTATTATTAGTTGTCAGTACTTTCATGAGCACCATGTTAGTGACACCACATGTATTGCTTATTGCGATGTAAACTACTCCCATTTAGGCTTCTAACTTTTGGCGACAGCTTATCTCGAGAACTAAGCAAGATATCGAAAATGTTTATTCTTTACCTTCCAATTTGTCTCGTAGTGTTACATATGAATCTATCATCAAATTTTACTTCTTAATTTCAACCCAAAACACGTATCTTTTTAGACAGTATATCACGAGAACTAAGCAGGATATCATAAAATTTTATTCTTCATTTTTAATTTGTCTCGACGAGT
The DNA here is from genome assembly GCA_031002005.1 of Vandiemenella viatica. Taxonomy (NCBI): domain Eukaryota; kingdom Metazoa; phylum Arthropoda; class Insecta; order Orthoptera; family Morabidae; genus Vandiemenella; species Vandiemenella viatica. Next base: position 6,380,333 of record JARYHS010005557.1, on the reverse strand, counting down.
TAGATAACAATCCATCATCAAATTGCGAGGCCACGGTTGTGGTGCGATCCAATATGGCGACCTCCCCACCCCACTTACTCCAGTGCACCGAGCAGGGCGGTGTAACGGTTAGCGTTCTCGCCTCGCATTCGGGAGGACGGCGGTTCGAATCCCCGTCCGAGCATCCAGATTTGGGTTTTCCATGGTTTCCCCAAATCACTCCAGGCAAATGCCGGGATGCTTCCTTCAAAAGGCCATGGCCGAATTCCTACCCATTCCTTGCCCCCATCCTTTCCCGTTTCTAAAGACCTCGCTGTTAAAAAGAGACGTAAAGCAGTTAAAAAAAAAAAAATACTCCAGTGCGTGGTGCAGGTCCCTTGCGCCGCCTTGCAGGTATGCAGCCGGCTGGTTGCCTCTGCCCGCGGACCCGACGCGCAGTATACAGAGCCAGGGGCGGAGCCAAGCAGACTCCCGCACAAACACAGAGGAACAACTGTCTGCACCTCCATCTCTAGGAAGATCCCACCTAGTGCGCACGCGAACCTCGGTATCATCGCCTTAGTCGTAAATCTTGGCGGCTCGTCCACGTAGAGGTCATTAGAGACACGGAACTTTTCGTGAAACCGAAATCTTGATGCCCGCGTCCTCCAAAATGCCTAGGCTTATCCCCCGGGCTTGATACACGCTAGAGTTTTTATCTATGATTTCGTCATTCGCGCTGATCTTGATAAGTTTGTCTTTTATTTTTATTATCGTAGCAAAGCTTAAACGTTTCTGATGTAGTATCATTATAAGATTTTCCGTAAATTAAAGTCAACGGTTATTCCAGTGTTAATCTGTAATGTACTGGTTTGACTGACGTATTTTTAAAAAATGAAGAGATAAATAACCAAAACTACGCACTAAAACAGAAAAACACAATCCAGCGGGAGTGTTAGTCTGGATTGCAGCGTGGTCTGTTCTCGTAAGATATAGAGAACGATTTAAGCCACTTCGTGAAGTGGCGAGCTTAGCGTGATATTTCCAGACGCAGTTCCCTTACAGATAGATTATAAAGTTAGAAGCTTTTAGTGCAGAATAAGTGACACTGAAGGATAATAATGGTGCGAGTTATTGGAAACTGGTCAATGATATTGATAAATAAAAAGTATGAACGCGAGGAATCTGTCGAAATTCAAAAAACGCGGAACAAGATTACAAAATTCTTGGAAATAGAAAGTGGCTATGGATAATGGTACAAAAAAATAACGAATGAACGGCAACTAATAGGTACTCAGTACTTTGGTTAGTGATGCGGTACAAAGAATTGAAACCCATCCTGGAGAGAGGCCCTGACCACCTGAACACACGGCAATCGTAAACGCCGCGCCACTTTGTCGCTCCGTTCAGACACAATCAAATGTAATGCGCTACGAATTAAAAGCACTTTCAACACTGAGTGGAAAGTAAAAAACTTTACCTTGCAACCTACAAAGTACAGTTCACGCATGTCACTTAAATGCATAACGTGGCGGCAGCAGTGGTCTGAAGTTTGCTACCATTCACGTTTTTAGTTTATCTTACCAGTTCCCTACTTGGTGAATTCTAAGCAACTACACACCATTCGCAGCAGTAGTGTTGTGTGAACACCTTCGCCGAATATAATTTTACAATACCTGAAATAAGATATTCGGTTTTGGAAGAATGAAACAATATGGACAGGTTCGTACCTACTATGGTGCAAGGCGGTGCAGTGCACCGGGGCCCCTACGCTCAGGGGGCCCCCAAGCGCTCATCTGGGGGCCCCCGAGTGCAGTTCAGAGGGCCCACGCGCCTTTACTGGCGACCTTTTTTTAAGCTCTACCGTCGGTCTAAGGGGGCCCAGGAGACACAGGAAGCCCCTCACTGCTTAGAGGGGCTTCTAACCATTGCTCAGGGGGCCCCGACCTCACCTCAGGGGACCCAAGGCCTCACCTCAGGGGTCCCGGGCCTCACCTCAGGGGCCCGGGTTTCACCTCAGCGGGCCCCGGCCTCACATCAGGGGGCCCCGGTCTCACCTCAGGGGGCCCCGGACTCACAATAGGGGTACCCGGCCTCACATCAGGGGGCCCCAGCATCACCTCAGGGAGCACCGGCCTCACCTCAGGGGGCACGGCCTCACCTCAGGGGGCCCCGTCCTCACCTCAGGGGGCCCCGGCCTCACCTCAGGGGCCCCGCCTCACCTCAGGGGGCCCGGGCCTCACCTCAGGGGGCCCGGCCTCACCTCAGGGGGCCCGGCCTCACCTCAGGGGGCCCCGGCTTCACCTCAGGGGGTCACAGGCCTCACCTCAGGGGGGCACGGCCTCACCTCAGGGGGCACAGGCCTCACCTCAGTGGGCACGGCCTCACCTCAGGGGGCCCCGGCCTCACCTCAGGGAGCCCCGGCCTCACCTCAGGGAGCCCCGGCCTCACCTCAGGGAGCCCCGGCTTCACATCAGGGTGCCCGGCCTCACATCAGGGGGCCCTGCATCACCTATGGGGGGCCCGGCCTCACCTCAGGGTGTCCCAGGCCTCACATCAGGGGGCCCCGGCCTCACATCAAGGGGTCACAGCATCACCTAAGGGGCCCCGGCCTCACCTAAGGGGCCCCGGCCTCACCTAAGGGGGCCCCGGCCTCACCTAAGGGGTCCCCGGCCTCACCTAAAGGGGCCCCGGCCTCACCTCAGGGGGCTCCGGCCTCTCCTCAGGGGGCTCCGGCCTCTCCTCGGGGGCTCCGGCCTCTCCTCAGGGGGCCCCGCTCACCTCGGGGGGCCCCGGCGTCACCTCGGGGGGGCCCGGCCTCACATCAGAGGGCTCCGGCCTCACCTCAGGGGGCTCCGGCCTCACCTAGCTACGACACTGAATATGGACCACCTTGAAGTGGTGGAGGCAACAGGGCTCCTCAACCAAAGACGGGAAACAAGACTGTTTTAATCTCGTGCTACTACGAAAACCAGCATTCAGACACAGATATCGATGTCAGAAATTGGCTTCTGATCCTGTCTACATATTATAAATAATGGTTGCTATTCAGAACTGCCACTTATTTTATGACATCTAAACAGGAATGCTGAATATACAGCACATTTACTACGTGAGCACGCGCCTTATGAAAATAGTAGCCAGTTTACTTGTATCGGAACTTTCTAGGAACAAGAACAACTAACAATATGTTCCGTTGTGGTCAATGAAGCCTACCTGTGACACATAGCAACAGGGCTCAAGCTTTCAAAAAACAATTTTCTAAATTGCGCTATAATAATGACATCATCTACCCCCTCCCCCTCCTTCTCAACCGTAAATCGGCTGATTATCCGTCGACAGAAGAAAGGATAAACTGTGCTGCCCGAAGTATGATGCGAACGCGAACGAAAGATTATACCGAGCTGTACCATTGCTGCAATTAATTTTGAAATTATTGTCCCCCTCCTCAAGCGTTGGGTCTGTAGGAAACACTCAGGTCTTTGTTTGGCCAACAGTTTCAAGTAGCCTCTATTGCTCTATGAAATCATGGACGTTGACATCACGCTATTGATTCTCAATGATAGCAACTTGCGGACATATAGCGATATAATAAACAAAAGCTTTTGATAATGTTAGATGGCACAAGATGTTCAAAATTTTAAAGAAGTCAGATCTAAAGTATAGAGATGGAAGAATACTTAATAAACTATATAAGAATCAAGTGGCTATAATAAAAGTAGAGAATCATGAGAGACACGCATCACTTAAAAAGGGTGTGAGACAAGGTTGTAGTCTATCCCCGTTAATATTCAACTTGTAAGTAGAGGAAGCAATAAAGAAAGTAAAAGAAAAATTTCCATGTGGCGTAAGTTTTCTGGGAGAAAAAATCAGTATGCTACGTTTTGCTGATGACATTGTCTTGATAGCAGAGAGGGCTGAGGATATTGAGAAGTTACTGTATGGCATGAACAAAATACTGAAGGAAGATTTTGGACTGAATAAAAATCAAAGCAAGACAAAAGTGATTAAATGTGGCAGAAATGATACCAATCACAGTAGATTAAATATAAAAATAGGATCGGATACAATAGAAGAAGTAAGTGAATTGTGTTATTTGGGAAGTAAAATTACAACCAATGGGGGAAGCAGGAATGATGTGAAAAGCAGAATAGCACTAGCAAAAAGAGCCTTCATGAAAAAGAGAAACCTTTTAGTTTCAAATATTGATCTACGAATTAGAAAGAACTTAAAACTCTATGTGTGGAGCACAGCACTTTATGGTAGCGAAACGTGGACTTCAGGAATACCAGAAAGAAAGAAAGAAAATTGAGGCATTTTAAGTGTGATGATAAATGCTGAAAGTGGACAGACGAAGTAAAAAATGAACGAGTTTTGGAAATGATGGGTGAGGAAAGAAGTTTGTGGAAGAAGCTTACAGGAAGAAGAGACAGGCTGGTAGGTCATATTTTGAAACATGCTGGATTGGTTAATTTGTTAGTGGAGGGAACAGTGGAAGGTAAGAACTGTAGACGAAGACAGAGATTAGAATATATGAAGCAGATAATTGAGGACGTGGGTTGTAAGGGGTATTTAGAGATTAAGAGGTTAGCACAGGATAGGAAGGGATGGAGGATTGCATCAAACCAGTCTAAAGACTGACGACAGCAAAAAAGAAATAAAAATGATATGAAAACCAGGACTAACTTAAATGCTTCAATGAGTACTGTTCCCCAAGAATAAACGCCACAAAATGTTTGATAATGCAAACAAAGATCATCTCGTTGCTGCTTTATACAAGTTAAACTTGTCTTGAGCGTGCTAATGACTTGGAAATCGCCACGAACACTGGTGCAAGCAGCGACTTAAAAGGTGTTGGAAAACAAAGGGACCCGTAAACGACACGCGACACTGACGAATCTGCTTATCTGGGAGCTTCCATGAACTACGTGGCTCGGTCTAGAGGGAGGGGAGGGGGGTTCAGAGCCAGGCCACGTAGCTTTCCATTCATATTACTTTTCACAGTTGAAATGAGGAACAGAACACACAACAGCATATGAATATTTATTTCCCTTAGTTAATTATCTCCGTATGCAATTTACAATAGTCTGACAAGAGAAAACAGTACAAAATGTCGTCTGGAATAAAAAGGGGGAAAAAAGCTGCGTGCTATTTGGTGGGGAGCGGGGGGGGGGGTTATAGGCAAGATCCACGTATGTTAACATCATGGCAGGAGCGGAGGGGGGGGGGGGTTACAGGAGACCAAAACTGGGCTACGTGGTTTATGGACGCTCCCTTATCTCTCTCTGTTACTGGTATGAATAGAATATTTATTCATTTATTTAAATTGTGGATCAATGTCGCAAGAGAAAAAAGAATGATGGTAGCTCATGAATAACGAATCATTGTTGCATAATTACTGATTGTTCATTAAGAAGTTATTTTGAGTGGGTCTAACTGTAAGATTTAAAAAAGTAATCACTGGTGGCGAGTTAATTGAGTGCTCCGGGCAGCAACTATACAATCGGCATTGCTAAATAGCCGTGTATATCCACGGACCAATTAAGTTTCATAATTATAATGGCCTGCAATAGCGCTGTGTCTACGCCTTCTGACACTACCTCTCACCTCACGGCAACCCGAAACTGCTAGTTACAACAATGGAAATCAAGCAAGTAACTGCAACAGGAGAACTTTCAACATTAATAGTAGTTGAGACCTTTCGCTTCGATACTACTCTCAATTATTGCAGAATGCAATCAGTGACGGATATGATAAAGGAGCTGGAATGGGATTCATTGCAAGACAGGAGGAGGATGAGGAGGGTCATGGGAGTGTACAGGGCATATACTGGCGATGAGACATGGAAAGATATTGCAATAGGTATGAAAAGTAGTGCATGGAAGGGAAAAGATGACCATGACCATAAGCTGGCACTCGATTTCAGGCACAAGGGTGTGGGAAGATTTTCTTTTTTAGGTAAGGGTGTCAGGGATTGGAATAAGTTACCAAGAGAAATGATGAATAACCTACCGAAAACGTTAAAAGAATTTAAAGTTAAAATTTGTAGAGGGCAAATGTAGGTGAGTGTAGGATAGGGGGAAGTTGGGTGTGTAGGGAAATTGCCACCGGAGCCTGTGCTCCATTGCAATTAAATTGAATTAAAACACACTAAACTTGTGCTGAATTTTGATTTCACATCCGACGTGGCTTTGAACGGTGAATAACATGCGTCGACTCGCAGCAATCTGAACTGGTATAACCAAATCACACAGGTCGGCAGGGAGATCGTGATTCAAAAGTGTAGTAATGAGTATCAAATACAGGAGTTGCGGAGGGTGCAAAAAAAGGGCTGCTATATTTGTTTCTGGAAATTACCGCAGAAGAGAATTTACCAAAAAAGTTGAACGAATTTAAAGTTGAAATTTGTAGATGGCAAATGTAGATGGGTGCAGGAAAGGGGGAAAGATGGGTGTGTAGCGAAATTGCCACCAGTGTGTGCGCTCCATTGCAGTAAAATTAAAGTCAAAGCACGTAAGCTATACAGCGCACTTGCGCTGTGAATGATCCGTATAAAATAAAAAATACTAGTATCGAAAAAGAAGAGGATTATATCAACCGAACTTCCCTGGACGTAGTTCCAACCTGAATTCATCACTGCCAAACATCACAACTTCTAGCACATTTCTCCAGACATCGTACTATACGGTAACAGTAGCGCCGTAATTTGGTGATTGATTCTCATATAACTCGACGAGACAAATAGAAAGTGATGAATAAAAGTTTTTTTATGAAGAATACTCTATAAACTATATAAGAATCAAGTGGCTGTAATAAAAGTAGAGAATCACGAGAGACATGCATCAGTTAAAAAGGGTGTGAGACAAGGTTGTAGTCTATCCCCATTAATATTCAACTTGTATGTAGAAGAAGCAATGAAGAAAGTCAAAGAAAAATTTCCATGTAGCATAAGTTTTCAGGGAGAAAAAATCAGTATGCTACGATTTGCTGACGACATTGCCTTATTAGCAGAGAGGGCTGAGGATATTGAGAAGTTATTGAATGGCATGAACAAAATACTGAAGGAAGATTTTGGACTGAATATAAATCAAAGTAAAACAAAAGTGATGAAATGTAGCAGAAATGATACCAATACTAGCAGATTAAATATAAAAGTAGGATCGGATGCAATAGGAGAAGTGAGTGAGTTCTGTTACTTGGGAAGCAAAATTACAACCGATGGCCGAAGCAGGAATGATGTTAAAAGCAGAATAGCACTAGCAAAAAGAGCCTTCATGAAAAAGAGAAACCTTTTAGTTTCAAATATTGATCTAGGAATTAGAAAGAACTTCTTAAAACTCTATGTGTGGAGCACAGCACTTTATGGTAACGAAACATGGACTTTAGTAATACCGGAAAGAAAGAATCTTGAAGCATTTGAAATGTGGTGCTACAGAAGAATGCTGAAAATTAGGTGGACAGACAAAGTAAAAAATGAACGAGTTTTGGAAATGATGGGTGAGAAAAGAAGTTTATGGAAGAAGCTTACAGGAAGAAGAGACAGGCTGGTAGGTCATATTTTGAGACATGCTGGATTGGTTAATTTGTTAGTGGAGGGAACAGTCGAAGGTAAGAACTGTAGAGGTAGACAGAGATTAGAATATATGAAGCAGATAATTGAGGATGTGGGTTGTAAGGGGTATGTAGAAATGAAGAGGTTAGCACAGGATAGAAAAGGATGGAGGATTGCATCAAACCAGTCTAAAGACTGACGACAGCAAAAAAAAAAAATTATCAAGCCCAGTTCCTGAGCTATGGTATCTCAAAAGTGTCGTAGTTAGGGTGAAATGTTAACGAGACCGTAAGAAAAAATTTTCCAAAACCAAATTAGACGATCGATTCTTAGGGGGCATCCATAAATTACGTGAGGTGTTTTTCTGGATTTCAGGACCCCTTCTCCCCCCTCTGGTGAGACTTCGTGAGATTTTCGCCAAAATACCCCATAAAATCGGCCTTCACGTGTTTTGTAGGACTTTTTTTTAGCTCTACAGTCCAACAAAATGCCAGATTTGCGTTGACTCCCCCCCTTCCCCTTGGTTAGATTTCGCCACCCCCTCCCCCCCATATTTCAATTTATGGACGTAGAATCAAGAGTAAAATTTTCAATATATCACTCAGTTATCGAAATATACTATCTCAAAATTGAAGTGGTAAGGTTGAAATGTTGCCTGGACCAGATTTTTTTTTTTTTTTTTTTTGCCAACCCACAAGGAACTACTCAGTTGATATGCATAACGGAATTTTTGTTTTCTTGCTAGCGGTTCTGGTTAGATCAAAAAGCGGCCTCGACCTGTAACTAATTTTTGACAGTCGATATCTGGAGAACAAAGCAAGATATAAAAGAAAATTTAATCCTCACATTCGATTTGTCTCGTCGAGTTATACAAGAAACCGTCAAACTGCGCCGGGACGGTTATGACAGAGCTGCTCCCAACACTAGTTATAAATATCTACGCATAGTATTTTATTAGAAACTCAGTTCTATAGAACCCACTGGTCAGATAAGGAGAGGGTGATGACGGGATGTACCAGAGGAATAACAGAACTGGCTTATAAATCCTTTATCGTAGCTCAACGATTGTGAGGTAGTATGGGACCCACATTTGGGTTTCAAGTACAGGATTTGGAGCAAGGACAAACACAGACAGATTTATACGTAGAAATTATCGCAGAGCGCAAACTGATATGGTAAGGGGGTATACATAAATTACGTGAAGTGTTTTTCCGGACTTCCCCCCCTTTGGCGAGACTTCATGAGATATGGTACGACTCCCCCCCCCCCCCCCCCCCTGGTGAGATCTGGTCCGTAAGACCCCCTCCCCTAGAAATCGATGTCGCAACTTTTTTTTTAGGTCTCATCCTTCCAAAGCCGGTTACACCCACACTTTTCGACAAAATATCCTCCTAAAATCGGCCTTCGCGTGTTATGTAGATTTTTTTTTCTTTTTAGCTCTACATTCAAACAAAAATTTACAAAACATCACGTGAGAGTTACGTTGATCCCCCCCCCCCCCTCCTATTTCACCTCACGTAATTTATGGACGCTCCCTATAGGAGCTGGGTTGGGACCCACTGGAGGCGATGAGGCCTGGATGGATATTGGCAGAACAGTTAGAAATAGAATGTGGAAAGGAAGAGTGACCAGGAACATAAAACTAGCTCTTGGAAGTGCCAAAGTTTTCTTTTGTAAGTAAAGAAGTCATCCTGAAATAAATTATCAAAAGATATGACAAATAAGTGAAACACTGAAAAAATTTAAATTCAAAATTCGTGTAAATAAAAATTGGAAATATGCTCCATCCATCGCCATAACTACAATAACAACAAGAGAGATAAAATCAAGCGAATATACCTGATGTTTATTCCCACTTGCCGTCAGGGATTAGGACAGTAAAGTAATCTCTTTAACCCGTAATTTTGTGGCTAAAAGGCCATGCAAGCTGTATCAACGAGCGAGAAATATTTGGCAAAGTTAAACGTAAAGCAGAATACGAAAAAGACATTTCTGTAGTAATCTGGAACAAAAGCAGCTGACGATAAAATGTCTCGTCAGCAGAAAAGAACGGGTAATATATAGGAATGGGGGATTCTATCATTACCGTGGCGCCACAATCTGATGATTGATTCTTATAGAACTCAACGAGACAAATTGAAAGTGAAGAATAAATTGTTTTGATATCTCGCCTAGTTCTCGAGATATCGTATCTCAAAATTTCACGTAGTCAGGGTTGGAATTCGGCCTGGACCAGAAGAAAAAGTTCGCTATAGCCAAATTTGATGATGAATTCGTATATAACTCGACGAGACAAATGGAAAATAGAGAATAAAGTTTTTTGATATCTCGCTTAGTTCTCGAGATATTGTATCTGATAAATGAAGAAGTTAGGGTGAAATCCGGCCTGGAACAAAAAAAAATTTTTTTTCACCAAAACCACCATACCTACATGGTGGAAATGCACTATAGGTTGTTTATTTTCTTCCTAGTGATTGTTGCTAGGTTGAAATACGGTCTGGACCAGAAGAAAAAACACCAAAAGCAGAAGGAACTATACCTATGACTGATTTTTAACTTGCTATATCTCGAAAACCAAGCGACATATCAAAAAAATTCATTCTTTATTTTCGATTTGTTTCGTCGAGTTCTACCAGAGTTCATCATCAAATTGTGGCGCCACGGTAATGATAGAACTGCCTAGGAATGACACGCCAGACAAAAAGGGCTAACCGTGGACGTTGGCACATGTTGAAGGTACGAGAGAGTAGTTTAGTGAAACATTTCGGTATTAACATGCATAGGCAGAACAGCTTATAGGCGATACAGAGCAATATGCGGAGAGATATGACTGAAACGTTGCCATAACAGACTAACTTCATATTGTAGACTCCAGAAAGAGTAGATAGTCGACAAATTCGACGGAAGTTTGATGGAGCGAATTAATTTATGTTCTAGGAGAAATCTGACGTAAAAGTTGGTAACGAAAGAAATTATGCGCTACACAAAAGAGAGAGAGAAATTGTGGAGAAATTTGGCTCTAACTTTGGCAGGAAAATTCACGTCAATTGCCGGAGGCCAAAAATTCCTAGAGAAATTTTACAGAATTGTCAGTAGAAGCGATAAAGAGAAAATTAAACGAAAGGTTGGTTGTAACAGGCTAGCGTTACCTTAGAGAATAAAGAGAGAAAAGACGGAATACTCGCTGGTAAAGAAAAAGTAGTTTTGACGAGAAACTTGAAGTATGGCAGAACAGTTGAAGTTACAGTGAAGGAAGTACAGTACATGCAACAGACGTGTGACCCTTACAAGGAGACACAAGAGGATACTTTAGTGAGTATCCTGCAAACTTACAACGTATATAACAATAAAGTTTTAAACTTACAGATAGTGAACGTTTGCTGAATCCAGCAGAATCAACAATAGGTCCTATGGTACCTGTATTATCGGCGAAAATCATTTCCCCATGGGACGAAACTAGGCTCATCCCGCTAAGCTAGTCAACATTACACTGAGCGCGGCGCTTCGGGGGAAAGATATGACACTTCGCCAGCGCCATCTCTGATTAAAGATACTCACTTAGAGATCCGATTCGCTGTCAGAAAATGATCCATTCTGAAACTGGATGAGTGTATCTATGCATCAAATCAACCTAATAACAGTTTTTAATAACAATAAATCAGCGATCGTCTACAATTAAACTTATCTGATTAAAATGGCGTCTGGCTCTTCGTTTACACACGTAAGATTGTGTATTATTACGCTGTAAAGAAAAACCCCAATGTGAAAACATCAATCAAAATATGTTCACCGCCCCCTCAATAAAAAAAAAAGAAAGAAAAAAAGTTTTACGGTGTTCATAAAGCAGTTACCAATCACCTTTCAATCTTTAATATGATTTTTGCATTTCGACAGAAAAATTTTTTTTCTTTTTTTTACGGCAAAGATGCGAATTAACAATTATACGGCAGCATAACAGAAGCCCATAAAATACTTGGACAAAGCAAAGTTTAGTCAAATGACAGTAAAAGCAATGATCGATTCGTGTTATTGATACAGTAAAATTATACGAACTGCAATCAACAACACGCTTTAAGTGCTTCACACACACACACACACACACACACACACACACAGTTCGGTATTATAAATTTTGAATCGAACGGGTTCTTTTTTTGGTCAATGTTACTTTGGTTTTGAGATAATTTTTGTGTTCTCCATTAGAGCATTCTGGGAGGACGGAGGTTCGATTCACCTTCCGGTCATCCTGATTTCAGTTTTCCATGGTTTCCACAAATCGCTCCAGGCGAATGCCGGGATGCTTCCTTCAAAAGGTCATGGCCAAATTACTTTTTCTTCCATGGCCCCCGTCCTTTGCCGTCGCCATACCTGCCAACTTCCAAAATTGTGTTTCCGTAAAGACCCTGGACCACCAATACTGTTGTTCTTTAAAGACCCTGGACCACAAATATTGTTTTTCCGGACACACCCTGGACAGCAAAAATTTTAAAATCTACATTTAATCAACTAAGAACTAAAATGAAGAGCGAGATCGATTAATTATTGACTACAGTAAAATATAGCGTATCTTGGCGTAATTTTAGAGTCAAATGAAAGAAGCTTAAACGCAAATAGAAGAACATTTACAGCCATGAAGGAAACTTACCACAATTGTCCATAAAAGCCGCAATATACTTGTTTCTCACCTATGCGATCGAATTTTAGTTTGGAAATCCGTAAAATACAGCACCTTTCCCTAAATGTTTCGGAAACGCCGTAAAAGTTGGCACGTATGCGTCTCTAATAAAATAATAAACCAAATAATTCTCTGTCAGTTTTAATTTTTCTCTCTAAAACAACAGAATGACCTGCTACACCTTCTTACCGTAAGCTGTTACCATTCCTGCCGCAGTTCACGATTTTTTCTGTTGATTCTGTTTACACTGAGTTCCAAGTACTCTGTTCGTACCATTCCCATTTTCGTCTGCCAACACACCGGTATGATTAGAAAATCACAGCATTAAACGTTACAGCACACGTTCTTGATTGCTTCAAGCTGAACATTTCAATGGACGCAGTGATTATTTGAGTAATGTAAGCCAGCGGTAGTGAAAGAGGCGGCTGAAAAGTTTTCGGCCCACACCATAGCTAGATGCTGTTTTCTTGGATTTCCAGAAGGCTTTTGATTCTGTACCACATAACCGCCTTTTGGCGAAGATTAGAGCGTACGGTATATCTGATCAGATCTGCGAATGGATACGCGATTTTCTAACTGGTCGGTCGCAGTATGTCGTTGTTGACGGGGAAGCCTCTTCAAAGCTAGATGTTACTTCGGACGTTCCTCAAGGAAGTGTAATAGGACCACTTCTTTTCTTAATTTTTATAAACGATCTCGGTGACAACGTTAATTGCAGGATGCGATTTTTTGCTGATGATGCACTTATTTATAGGGAAGTGGGGTGCTCTGACGATTGCTTAGAGATACAGCGCGATCTGGATGTTATTTCAGAATGGTGCCGTAAATGGCAGCTTACACTTAACTGTAAAAAGTGCAAGGCAATGCAAATAAGTAATAAAAAGACCCCGTTTGCTCACGAGTACAAATTTAACAATTCAGTTGTTGACACGGTCGATTCCCTGAAGTATCTAGGCGTAACAGTACAAAGCAACATGAAATGGGACTTGCACATAAATTCCGCCGTAGGCAAAGCTAATTCTAAACTACGTTTTATAGGTCGTATTTTGAGAAACTGCAATGCTCATACAAAGGAAATAGCGTACAAAACACTAGTGCGTCCGCATTTGGAATACTGTTGTGCAATTTGGGATCTGTATCGCAAGGGATTGATTGACACGTTAGAGAAAGTACAGAGGAGAGCCGCTCGATTCGTGACCGCTAGTTACAGTCCTTATGTGAGTGTCACAGAGCTGATACGTGGGTTGGGCTGGGATTGTTTGGCGGACAGACGACGTCGTTTTCGTTTAAATTTGTTGGAGAATATGCGAAAATCTCTAATTTACGAGTGCAACGAAATATTTCTTCCGCCAACCTATTTGGGCCGCAATGACAGAAGGGGTAAGATTAGAGTGATAAGATGCCGTACTGATACATTTATGTATTCCTTCTTTCCTCGTTCTATTCGGGATTGGAATAATCTAAATTAGGATTGGTGCTTAGCACCCTCTGCCACCCACAGTAATTGTGAATTGCAGAGTACTGATGTAGACGTAGATAGATGAAGCAGTTCGGGTGAGTGTGGGTTTAATTGTGTTCCTAGTGTCTTTTCCTCACTGCGAAAAATGCTTAATACAGCCTTGAGAATTACTTAACTGAAAGCGCTTGCAACGGATTAAAAGCCGAAGCTAATTTAATAAAATCGAAAAATAAATAAATCTTACCTTTCGCAAAAATTTTGGGTATAGTAACCCGTGGCTACTTTGGGACACCATGTTTCTAAGTGTTTTAAATGTGTTGCAGCTGCCAGTTGCGAAGTATTATATTTTTTAAGGTAATTCGGAGTGTTAATTTTATACCAGCTGTTTTTCACAACTTCGTACACAAACTTTTATGAAAGGCAGCCATTTTTAACTGTGTTGTTCTGCAAACTTTCATGGAGCAAAGAAAAACTTCTTTTTTTATCTGCTTAACGTCTCTCTAACAGCGAGACAGGAAAGGATGGGGGGCAAGGAATGGGAAGGAATTCGGCCATGGCCTTTTGAAGGAAGCATCCCGGCATTTGCCTGGAGTGACTTGGGGAACCATGGAAAACCCAAATCTGGAAAAGAAAAACTAGAAGCTGATGTGAAAAAAACAGGTAGTTACAACAAGAAATACAATGCCGTAGCTATTGTTTTAGACAATACTAAAAAATAAAAACAATAATATGTATAAATTCTGGTAATGTTTTGTTATGTCGAGACTTCCGCGGGGCAGCTTTGGGACAGTATCAAAGCAATTGAACCGATAACTTATGAGACAAATTATATTTTCTCTAAATGATCATTCATAATAAGGGTGAAAAGTACAGTTTTCTGTGCCAAAAAAAAATTTAGGGTATATTAATGGCATTGTTCCCTCATAATTCCTCCAAACTTTTGATTTGATAAACTGAAAAATCAATGAAGAATTACATTGGAAATAGCTCTAAATTTTATTTGAACTGAATAGTTATTATATCTGATAAGTCTATAAGGTGGTGGCATTAGATAGCTAATTTTTCTAACAATGGTAGAAAGAAAAAATATCTTAATGAAAAATTTCTTTACATTTGAGAATGCGATATACATACATTGTAGGTCATGTTAAATACACACGTTTGAAATATTCATTGATAAATCCTTAATGGGGCACATCATGCAAAATACCTCTGAAGTCACCCAAGTTTGTCAGAGTGATAGGCAGAAGAGCGGGTCAAAATATTTCTGCTGAAGCCTTTGCAGAAAGAAACACAATACACAATAGTAGAAAATGTGTGTGATGAGAGACAAAACAAAATGTTTTTACTCTAACTTTGGTACTAACCACTTTTCCTATTGATTTTAACCAGAAAAATAACTTGTCCCAAAGTTTCCCCATTTCATGGGCCAACTTTGGTACATGGACGGAGGAATATTTCTGGATGAAAAATAGTTTTGATTCAGTTTGAAGTGCCATTATTTGAAAGAAGAAGGGCAGATATAACCAAATAAGTCAATTTTTTTTTTTTCCTTAAATTGGCACCATTTTTTCAGAATTCTCAAAAAAGTCCAAAAAGTGTATAATAACTCTCTGAAACTATCTTTTTTTATATCACGTTCTATACATTAAATTTCTAATAAAATACAGGATTGCATACCGTCTCCAAGAGCTCCCCCTACGACTCTATTGTAATTGGCCAACTGCGTTTCCTGTCTGACAAAGCACAAGGTATTCCGTTAACTATACGATGTTCGCTCTCATCTGGCGCGTCAAGGTCACGTGCCCCTCACCCCGCGTCTCACCCCCCCCCCTCCTCCAGATGCCTTCCCCTCCGAGCAGACCGCTGCCTGCAGGCATTGTCGTTTGTCGCAGTATTGTCGTGTTTATTCCGATACACCGTTATAAAACGCTGTAAGTGAAATGGCGTCAGATAGTTGTTACATTAGGCGACAGTGAACAACAATTATTTTTTGTATGTATAATTTTTTAAGGCATTAGAAAACTCTGAAGAGAAAGTTAATATACTTTTTAGGGAACCGCTAAAAATGACGGCTGAGCCTAATGACGTATCGTTACGAACAGTGCAGCGTGTATGTAGCGAAGCCCAGCTGAGTGTAACAGGGCCATCCTTTTCTTCTCCAAAGAAAAACATTCACTGAGAAAAACTGGTCACGGTGATGGATGACTTTCAGAAAGATGTCATTCGACGTTCCGTTCTAGAATTTTATGACCGAGGTTAATACTCTACCTTACCAAAATTGAGGGAGGTACTGAAAGAGAAAATTAACTACACTGGAGGCGTATAAATTATTAAAAGCACTCGACTTGATATACAGAAAATGTAATGACGGTAGACGTTTTCTGATGGAAAGGACAGACATTATTGCAGCAAGGGCCTCATTTTTAAGAAAAATGCGCGCTTTAAGGAAGGAACATCCTCTTCGACCTGTCATCTACCTTGACGAGACGTGGTTAAATCAAAATCAGGCAAGGAAGTTTATTTGGCGACACACTAAACGCAATGGTGGTCTCATCAACGATTTCTGTAAACAGAAACTATCGCTTCGAGTAAATATCACTTTCATTTCAAAATTTAAAAATTTAAACGACGTGTTTAGAGAATTATCTTCCACTGGGAAAGACATCTGAAAATTGGATTTAACCGTCGAAATGTCTTACGCAACTTTTAAAATTAAAAATAATGATTGGAAGCAGTAAGTTTTATTCATTGATAAGTAAATAACTTTTATATTTATTAATATATGAAATTGTAATTGATAAACACGAAATTTCTATGACATACGATTCACTCATTTTCATCACGACAAATAGTTAAAATGTTCAGTGGCGTGGCTAGGTCAACAAGGGCCCCGGTGCAAAGAATTTATTTTGGGCCCTCAGGCCAGATGGGCGACCTTTTTTTTGCTTCGTGTGCTGATATAGGCCCCTGAGCTGAGGTCGCCAGTTTGCCGAGAGGGCTCGTGGGCCCTCTATACTGCGCTTGGGGGCCCCCAGAGATGCGCTTTGGGGCCCCTTAAGGTATGCTTGGGGGCTCCCTGAGCGTAGGGGCCCCGGTGCACTGCACCGCCTAGTCCCATAGTAGCTACGCCCATGAAAATGTTCGATTTTACTCAAGAAATCATCAAATTAGATGCAACATATTGTACCACATACGTTGTGATGACGTTTGCGCCTGTAGGGGCTGGGGTAGAGGAGTGGGGATAGAGCGGAGTGACCTTGGCCCGCCTTTCTGTCTGAACATAGTATAGTGACACACGGCAATGGAGCAAGTTTAGTAGCGTGCGCTGGTGGTATACGTGTCGCTATCCCGTGAGAACTTCACGCTGTCCTCAGAGATCGTATTTTTAAATCATTTGTTGCCACTGTAGAAAGTACTCCATCACTGCCAATAAAAGCAAGTGAATACAAAACATACTTCAGTCTACATTCCACAGACACCACTCCACTTTAATTTTGTTGTGTCTTACCTGATTCCTTTGTGTTTTTTATTGGGGATTCTATCATTACCGTGGCGCCACAATATGATGATTGATTCTTATAGAACTCGACAAAACAAATCGAAAATAAAGAATAAAATTTTTTGATATCTCGCTTGGTTCTCGAGATATCGTATCTCAAAATTGACGTAGTTAGATTGAAATACGGCCTGGACCAGAAGAAAAATTTCGCTATAGCCAAATTTGATGATGAATTCTTACGTAACTCGATGAGACAAATGGAAAATAAAGAATAAAGTTTTTTGATATCTCGCTTAGTTCTCGAGATATTGTATCTCAGAAGTGATGAGGTTAGGGTGATATCCGGCCTGGACCAAAAAATTATTTTTTCATCAAAACCACTGCACTATAGGTGTTTTATTTTCTTCCTAGTGATTGTTGTTAGGTTGAAATACGGCCTGGACCAGAAGAAAAAATATACCAAAAAGCAGAAGGAACTACACCTATGGTTGATTTTTAACATGCTATAGCTCGAAAACCAAGCGAGATATCAAAAAATTTTATTCTTTATTTTCGATTTATTTCGTCAAGTTCTGCAAGAATTCATCATCAGATTTTGGCGCCACGGTAATGATAGAACTGCCTTTTTATTCTTTATCTGCACCGACGAGTGCTGCTTGTTCTGTATTTTACTGTTCTGGCAGCTTTAGAGCATCCTACTAAACGTGCCGCTACTGTCACATGAAAGGTGAGTGGGAGATAGACAACTTATAATCAATACAAAGCGCCCTGTAGGCAGCCCTTCCCTGTTATACAGTATGTATTATCATACTGTTATTTTAATAATTATGCGAGAATTTTGGAAAAAAAGAATATTCTTGTAAAAGTTTTGCGTTTTACTTATTTATTTTTTCTTGCTCGTTATAAATATTTTGTAATTACTCCAGTGCGAATACTTTATTCTGTATGATCGAAAGCTCTCCCATTGCTATTAAAAATTATTTGAGACTCTGCGGCAAACAGTCAGTAATAGAATTTTCGGGTAGTTATCCCCAACGTTTATGTTTCAAGGAACGCACAAGTCCTTCAAAACTTTCATTTCGACTGAGGTGTAACAGAGTTCTCTCTTTTTAACTTTGCTCTTGGTATTAATAAATTCTAAGCTGAATTTTTAAAAACGAAGGAATGGTTCAAACTGTAGCTATCGAGTAAACTATGTGAAAAAAAGTTTTTCACGATCTGATAAGCATTTCGCAGCTTGTTAATATTTTGGGCTATTTTGCTTAGTTGCAAGACGAATAAAAAAATGTTGTTTTGAAAAAATTAATGTTTTTTTTTTATATGAAACGACGAAATTTTCGATATGAATCATGATCTCTGGCGAGCCGTTTCACACTAAATATATTTTTCGGCGATAAAATATCAAACATCGATATTAGTCTACTGTAACAAAGCGCAAAATTATTAAAGTCGGAAGGTGACTCTTCCAAGACTGCAACTGCCACTCATTGTTTGTTTCGAGGCGTCCACTCACCATGTCATATGTTCAGGCAAGACAAGTGTCTAAATGGTTCGAAAAATCAAAATTCGCATGAAAATAGAAAATATCTATCATTCGCATAAGATTGGGACACCTCCATAGAATTGGCGCAGCAAACTCCCCATTCTGCCCGGTTGACAATCAAGAAATAGCAGACCTAAATCATATAATATTGGCATGCACCCTTTACCGAATTCCACAAAATAACGTATATAATAGACTGACTAAACTAAAAATCCCACTGCCTACATCAATCATCTCCCTTATGAGAACTGAACGACAGGACGTGTATCAAGCGATAGTTTACTTCTTAAGGGACGCAGATATCACTATATAACTCAGGTAATTCAAAAGACCCAGTATAGCTAAAACGCACTAAAAGCAGAACTACTTTAGAGATACAAAGCTTTATGCTAAAATCCACAATTACCAAACATACAATACGGATTTCATCACATAGATGAGGTTTATTATCTTAAATTAACATTCTTAAAGCACCAGCTGTCATACTATCTGTGCCACTGGTATTAAAATGTCTACTATGTCAAATAATACGTTAAATAACTAACAACTAACACCACACCATCTGCACTATTGGTATCAGAAAACTTGTACACAGACAATATGTCCAAATATAGTAGCAAAATACTATACTATCAGTATTATAACAAAATTGTATAGAACTAGTATGCCGAATAACAACGTGACATAATCATCAATAGTCATGTCAACATTTGTACTATTGTTACTAATAAAAATTGTTTAGAACTATTATGTCAAAATAACATTGTATAGAACTATTGTGTCAAAATAACATTATATACAACTATTATGTCAAAATAATATTGTAATACAACAACTGTATAGAACTATTACGCCAAAATAATATTGTAATACAACAACTGTAATCTGGTTGTATGGTCGTTAAACCAAAAGCCATATAAACAAACTAAAAAAAAAAAAAATTGTCTAAAGGCGACGTGAGTGATGTCCATCTCGAAACCGACAGTATGTAGCGGGGACATCAGCTGACATTCCACCTTCAAGATGGAGTCGACTAATAGGAAAGTCTATGCATTAATAGAGCTTCACCGCACTTCATATGTTTTGTGGGATAGTAGATTAGAAGAACACTAAGATTGTAGTAAAAGGCATGATGGGTTCGCAGAAACAGCAATTAGTTTTGGTAGATATATAACACTGGAGGTTTTCTCGGCGTTGAAAATGAATAACATTTTCCCGGGTAACTAGCAGAGTTAGTCTGTCGATCAAACACTTGACTATGGCGGCAGGAATGTGACTAGGGATTGCAATCCAGCAAAGCGGGATCCCGCATCATTAGACAGTCTGGCGGATCCCGCACAAAATTAAGCGGATCCGCAATCCGCAAAATG
This sequence comes from Vandiemenella viatica, assembly GCA_031002005.1. NCBI lineage: Eukaryota > Metazoa > Arthropoda > Insecta > Orthoptera > Morabidae > Vandiemenella > Vandiemenella viatica. The sequence continues at coordinate 6,360,274 of JARYHS010005557.1, read as the reverse complement.
CGGATAAAACGCGTGTCAGTGCGTGACTCGCTGCCCCACTCGGTCTCTATCGGATGTATTGCACTGTTTGCTGTACCAGAGCAGTTGGCATCTGACTCATGTGAACAAGCGTTTGTTTATGTCAACCTTCGTCATTCGTAAGTAAATAAATACACATTTACGTATTCATTTTCGAGTACACATTTCTGTAATTTGAGTTATGTTGCGTATTTAGTACGATTTTGTAACTATATAATTATTTTTTATGTGTTGCAAACGTTATCTGAACTACAAAGTTACAGCTTTTTATTCACGGTTTCATTATTCCCATTTTCTGTATTTGCAGATAAAGTAATTGTGACAATTTCCTTTTTTGCGGCTGAAAATTTTATTATTCTTTGATAGGAAACTAATGTTATCGTAATTTTAATCGCATACCTATTTATTTAGCAGCTATCAAAAGGCAATTGTATATCCTTTGACTTATTGCTGTTTTGGCCGCTGCCTCAATGCGTTTCTTTGACCAAAGCCGCCTGTTTACATGTGCCGATCAGGCTATAGATTAATCAATCTTCTCCTTGTTATTATTTCGACTAAAGGCAAAAAAAGTTATAATGAAGTTTCACGGGTGTATCGACGAATTGTGTTGTAGGAACACCATACTTCGACGACTGTCTCCGCCGTCTTCCTCACGTGTGAAATCTCGTGTTTTTACAATGAAATCCAGAGATACAACCTATGAAAACTTCACTGCAATCATTCGCCGAGAAAGTCTCCTTTCTTACTAAAAAGTAATAATTTCCACTCTTAAAACGTCGTTACGCCACATATGTAAAATTGAAATACTTCACAGTTTAAGTGTTGGTGAGTAGTTTCCTTTAATAACATTGAATCAACTGTAAGATCTATCAAGGAATCAGGTGATATAATAAGGAATCCCACAAAAACAATTTTTGTAAAAAAAAAAAAAGCCAAGTCTCGTGCTTGTGCAGTGACAAAAGGTTATGAGATCTTGTTCTGAGCCAAGTCTACACTTTACAGAGTATATTCACTTCACTTTGTGAAATGGAATGCTTTCTCTCGGTGTTATGGAACGCTTATTTAGAATTTAAAAAAAAAAAAAAAAACTGGTAACTTGGCCACTAAGCAAATCATGTTTTTAAATTCATGTGATGTATTGTAAGGCACATAATATGACCTAACACTGAATATTTTCCATTTTTTATTATTTATTTAAAAATTGATTTAGATTAAAAAACAAAAATGTAAAACCTCGAAATGTACTTAAGAGACGCTAAAAAGTTTTAATATCATTTTGCCAATTAAAATATTGTTAACTATTAATTTTTATCATTTAACACTAAAATTGATTTATTAATTTAATTATTATTTAATTTATTAACGTTTTAAGTAACTATGTTTTAAATATAAGCGTTAAAAAACTGTTTGCGCCAATCCCGCACGGATCCCGCGGGATTGGCGCGGATCCCGCGGGATTGAAAACACTGCGGGATTCCAATCCTTAAATGTGACCGCCTAAACGTCATGTTTGATCGATGGCTAGGGACCGTGCACAAACTACGTGACTCCGCTCAGTCCAGGGGGGGGGGGGATTGGCTGGAAGGTTACGCTGGGCTACGTGGGGGGAGAGGTGGTTCCGAGCCAGGCCACAACATTTTTCACGGTTAAAATGAGGAACAGAACACACAACAGCATGTGAATATTTATTTCCCTCGGTTAATTATCTCCGTATGTAATTTAAAATCATCTGACAAGAGAAAATAGTCAAAATGTCTTCTGGAATCAAAAGGGAAAAAAGCTACATGTTACGTGGGGGGGAGGGGGGTAGAGGCAAAAGCCGCGTAGGGCTACGTGGGGGGAGGGGGGGGGGTTCACAGGAAGCCAAAATGAAGCTACGTGGTTTATGCACGCTCCCTTAGTAAGCCGAGAAAATTTTATTCCTTTAGTTTTGGAGTTGATAAGGGAGAAATTAACAGAAAAATAATAAATCTAGCTGAATATTTTTCGAGAGAGATTAGAGTCCCCTGTTTAGCCGCTAAACGTTCAATGGCTGTTCTAACTTACGGGTCACTCTTGCTGATTGTCGACCGTATGAAATTGAGAAGAGCGTCAAAATACTAATCGACTTTAGGAAAACAGTTCCGGAAAGAACCCTCACTCGAGACGGAACTCGTGTGCATCGTCCTTGAGTAGATCATTCATCGACATCTCGTTCTACTACGAGAGTGTGACTATCCGAAACCACCACCTGTGCGCATCGCTTAGTACTGCTATTGTTGCAGGGCCTATGCTATGCGGAGCCGCATGTCTTCGCCATGGAGGAAGGAAATATATGGAGGAGAAGTGACGTTAAATCGGTGAAGCAGGCTCGCGCATGCGCAGTGGCGGCAGCGGCGATATTGCGCTTCCAAACAATTGCGATGTCCCCAGTATATCCCGAAAACTAAGCAAGATATCGAAAAATTTTATTCTTTATTTTCGATTTGTCTCGTCGTGTTACATAAGAATCGATCATTAAATTTGACTTTTGCGAAATTTTTCTTCTCCATTTCAACTCAAGACACCTCACTTTTGATACAGTATATCTCTAAAACTAGGTGAGATATCGAAAATGTTTATTCTTTATTTTTCATTTGTCTCGTCTTTTTAAATAAGAATCCATCATCAAATTTGATTTTGACCAATTGTTTCTTCTGAATTTCAACCAAAACCATTTCACATTTGGGACAAAATATCTCGAAAACTAAGCAGGATATCAAAAAATTTTATTCTTCATTTTTTATTTGTCATATCGAGTTACATAATAATCCATCACCAGATTGCGGCGTCACCTTTATCCTAGAGTCCCCTTGAGGTTTTTGTACATATTCCCCGTGTCTGTATGGAAGCGGCCATGCCCCCCACTCCTCCTCCGCCCTGCTTCACTTCAATGCGTGGTGAAGATCTCTTGCGTCGTCTCCATATATTTCCTTCCTCCATGGTCTTCGCCAGCTGAGTGTGCACGCCCCCCTACTGCATGTGTCTGAATATCGACGTCACACCACACGAGCCACCTGGCGGCAGTCGGCAGAAACACCTCAGCCTCACGCACAGCCAGTCGCAGTTGTTGTCCAAACCGACAGCAAAAAAAACGACTGGTCAGCCAAGCGACCAGAAGCAACTCCCAAGAAACAAAAACTACCTCCAGTCACGCCGTGATAATGGATTATAAAATTAACATCTTTTTATATTTTTAAGCGATAAATTTTTGGGTTCGATCCCCCGTTTGGTCATAGAAATATTGATTTTCTATGGGTTCCCGAAATCACGCCAGGCGAATTCAGAAGGCCGTCCTATTCGTTTCTTCCCCCCCCCCCCCCTCTTTTCTTCGAGGTTGAGGATCCGTCAAGACCAAATAAAAAACAAAATATCGTTGAGTTAATCTATGAGCATATAAGCCTTGCGTCTAGTGTTGCAAACTGAGAAAAAAAAAAAAAAATTCTTCAGATTTGTGAAAAAAAAAAACATGAAAAAAACCTAGCACCCTCGTTTTTTTTCTAAATTTGGATTTTTTTAAAAAAAAAAAACAATATATTTGATAAATTATAGTTTTATTTACGGAACTTACATTTTACATGTGTGTTTTAAATCTTACTAAATAATATAATGTCTTACATAATGATACATAAATGTATCTATATAGGTAACATAATTTTATTCATCCTCTTGGTCAGTACCACATCCACTAGTATCAGTAGTACCAACACTAGTTCGGTCGGAGTCGGAATTTTCTGTTTCTTCTTCTGTCTCCTCTAGATCCATAACTTCGGAAGTAGTTACATTTTATTTTACTGGTTGTATTGTACACAAAAGATTTTTAGATTGCAATTTTAAATTGTGATCAAAGTACGCACTGTGCATAAAGACTGCGCCGTTTTTTTTTTTTTTTTTTTAATTGCTTTACGTCTCTTAACAGCGAGGTCTTTAGAGACGGGAAAGGATGGGGGGCAAGGGTGGGGTCAAGGAATGGGAAGGAATTCGGCCATGGCCTTTTGAAGGAAGCATCCCTGCATTTGCCTGGAGTGATTTGGGAAACCATGGAAAACCCAAATCTGGATGCCCGGACGAGGATTCGAACCGCCGTCCTCCCGAATGAGAGGCGAGAACGCTAACCGTTACACCGCCCCGCTCGGTGCCGATAGTTCTGTATTACGGTCTTTTAAGTTTGAATTTAAATCTATTGTCATGCAAAATAGGAGCTTTATTTCTTTTCATTCGTTGGTTTATGCCAACGGTTGCAAGGAAATGATTCATAATAACTGACAATTTAATGACTCAGTATCACTATATGCTGCGAGTTTAACAAGTATCCGAATATAAGGAAAGCACAATAAGTAATAAAAAGAGGCAAAAAAACCGATGATAAATTTAAAATTCCTAATTTTTTGAAAAAATCCGTAGGTCTACAGATAAATTTGTAGCGCTGGCAGCACTAATTCAAATAGTGAGTATCAATCCAAACAACGGGGATTCCTTCTCGTGCAACCTAGCCTATTCGGGAAATCCCCGTTCGTAAAAGAATACTTCAGTCAATGTTGCCAATATTTCTGTAATTTTTTTTCTGCTGATCTAGAAAGATATAGTAGATTTAAAAATTAAGATAATTATTTGGTATAAACTCTAAAACAGTCATATTAAACGATAAATGAACATATGAAATTTAGTAGTTATGAAAAAAAACATGGTTTTTTTTTTCAGATTTTTTTTCATGTTTTTTTTTTCAAGTCAGAAAAAATCCGTTTTTTTACAACACTACTTGCGTCACTGGACGATGAGAAATACGTAGGGGGTTGGAGCAGCGATTCCTACCACGAAATGCGATCATCTTGGGGGCTTTTGAGGGAAAAGGGTCCCTCATTTTAAATATCAAATACAGGAGTTGGAGAGGGTGCAAAAAAGGGCTGCTAGATTTGTTTCTGGAAATTATCGCAGAATGCCATCAGTGACGGATATGATAAAGAAGCTGGAATGGGATTCATTGCAAGACAGGAGGAGGATGAGGAGGGTCATGGGAGTGTACAGGGCGTATACTGGCGATGAGGCATGGAAAGATATTGCAATAGGTATGAAAAGTAGTGCATGGAAGGGAAAAGATGACCATGACCACAAGCTGGCACTCGATTTCAGGCACAAGGGTGTGGGAAGATTCTCTTTTTAGGTAAGGGTGTCAGGGATTGGAATGAGTTACCAAGAGAAATGATGAATAATTTACCGAAAACTTTGAAAGAATTTAAAGATAAAATTTGTAGAGGGCAAATGTAGGTAGGTGCAGGATAGGGGGAAGATGGGTGTGTAGGGAAATTGCCACCGGAGCCTGTGCTCCATTGCAATTAAATTAAAATTATGAACACCGCAAATTTCGTCCAACGAAACGTGATGCACCTTGTTTGTAAATAAGACAAGCGGGGAGTGTACTCTCTTATCTTGGAAACAGGTAGTAGCATAAGACCCGTATGTCTAAAACTCGCCTTCGCGGGTAAAACAGTTCCCAGCCGGATTTCCTGGTGAGCGTTGAAGAGGGTGATGGGACGACCTAGGTAGGATGATGTTGCATAGTGGGCCTAGAGGCTGCCTCCGTATCACGGTGACTGCTCTGCTGTATTAAAGCAACTCTAGCGCGCATGCGCAAGTAATGTGCCGGGTCGAGTCAACGGCGGCACTGCCTACCCTTTTCTCGAAGCGATTCGGGCATTTTGTAATCTCAATTTCTTCGGTCGTATTCATGCTACATGTCTCAAATTTCTGTTATGCTTAGATATCAGCAATCTTAGCAAAAGTACTAAATTTTATTTCGTTACTTTTCTTAGTTCGGATGATATTCGAATGTAAACTTCAGCGATTTTGTCACTCACTGACTGACTGACTAACTGATGATCATCAAAACTCTAAGCCAGCGGTTCCCAACCTTTATTGGTACCCGACCCTCTTTTAAGCAAAAAAATTTTCGCGACCCACCTAATAATATGAGAGTATATCTAACATCAGAATGGAAACTGTTGTATGACCTAGATACGCTATCGTCTATCCTATCCTACGAAAAGGCCAATTTTCGTACAAAGGATATACTATCTACAAAAACAAGAATTGATAATACATAAAACAACAAACATATAATAGACAGGGAGGCGGCTGCACAGACTATAATCTCATCAAGTTCACTGCTGAAATTCCACGATTAGAAGTAAATCGATCAGCATATTAAAATGCAACTGGTCATGCAAGGTGGTTTCCAGTGCCAAGTGACTGGAAACCACCTTCAGACCCGATTTTAGTGGTTGATTGGTAGGTTTATCATTGTGATTTACTGCACCCAAATGTATGAAAATATGGAAAACCGGGAGCAGGAAAACAGAATGGTAAACTTGCCAGTCAACTACTAAAATGGGATTTGTAGGAGTTTTCCACCAAGATATGACTTGACACATCAGTGGCATTTTAATGTGCAAATAGAAAGTTATCCTGGAATTTCAGCCTTCAACTTGATGAGGTGATGATTTGTGCAGCTGCCTCCCGCTTTATTACAAATATAATGAAAAATACGTTTAAAATATTATAAATGCACAACTTTACAAACAGTGAGATTTCTGGCACTGGTGTTTACTGACGAGGGCGTCGATATCAGGGTTAAGACTGGTTATTTTAACCTTAAGACACTTTCTACACATAGTTTATTTCTATATTTGTTTTTCAAAAACAATAAACTAGAAAAAGCTCGTTCACACAAGTATACCATGTCGAACGGCATCAAGAACTTCACACCTAATTTAGATATTTCTCGATACTCTGCTTGTACATTCCTCCAGAAGGAAATTAAGGATTTTACCTTGAAAATTGTCTTTGAAGAAGAATCGCAAGATAGTTCTATTAGCGAGTTTTCTTTAGCTGTTAAGAGTTTTGGGCCTTTCAAATGTTCCTCTTCAAAAGATGAAGTAAAAGATATATTTTTGTGGCAAAAACCTAGACTGTTCCGCGACCCACCAGTGGGTCGCGACCCATAGGTTGGGAACCGCTGCTAAGCTACTTTCCAGTAGCCGCAGAAAGCTCAAATTTGGCACGCTGATAACATTTTACACACATATTAGAAGAAAACGTCTGAAACTCGTAAATTTCCATATACCTTCCCCTTACATACCCATAACTTGAAATCGCTTTTTATCCTAATAACTTTATACACCTCAGATTTTCATTGTAGAGTGAGCTTAGTAAGGTTAACTAATGTCTTAGATTTTACTTCTTTCTTTTTCTTACTTTGGAAGTTATTGAAATTCAAAATTTTATTTCGACCATGACACCCCGACATCAAAATTCCACTGTACTGCCAATAATCCTAAAAAGAAGTAATTTGGTACACATATATAGTTTCATCCCTAAATCATAAGAAAAGTCTGATATTGGAGTTTTTCTCTTTATTTATTTAATTACAGTCCCAAACAGGAAAAATTTTGGCAGATATTTGCGGCTTAATTGCTTTGCTCCGGATGATGCTCTATATGCCTGGGAATTTTTATATGCCTAGAGATCAGCAAGTTTAATTAATACTTTAAATTTTACTTTGTTCCTATGCTTGGTTTGAAAGTTACTCGTAATTTACTTATGGTGGTACTTAAACCAGAGGCAATATGCCCTACGGTGCACACCCATTGTTTACAGAGAGTGTGGCATTGTTGGTAACGTATATTGATGTCTTCAATTCTGACATGTTCTTATTCACCGATTTTCAAAAGGAATCATTACTTCTAATCAGCGATTCGGAATAAGCGTTAAACTTACAAAAAAAATTAGATCCCACAAACTCACGCAAGAACACCAGAAAATACGCTTGCCAACAGAGACCTCGGTTTACACGGCTGAGGCTATGGCCATTAGACAGGCCATCCAATACGGATACAACCGATATAATAAAATACTCATATTGACGGATTCGAAAAGTGTAGTACAAAGGTTGGAGAATATTAAAAGACAAAATGAAACTAATAAGATTTTATACGATATATTACAAATGATGTACATAGCCTCCACAGAAGGAAAAGAAATCCATTTATTATGGATCAAGGGCCATGCGTCCATCCAATACAACGAGACGGTCGACAAACTGGCAAAAGAAAGCACTCTGGAAGGACAGCAACAATACACACAACTCCCTCACACTGATTTCATAAAAACTATAAAAAGAGAGGCACTTGCAAAATGGGCAAACGCATGGACTTCATCACAGGTATACAAAGGGAAACACTACGCATCGATCCAACCCCACATTCGACACAAAGCATGGTTCGAAGAATCAAAACTCGCAAGAAAATACAAAACATCTATCATTCGCATAAGATTGGGACACGGATGTTATCCCAAACACCTCCATAGAATTGGCGCAGCAAACTCCCCATTCTGCCCTGTTGATAACGAAGAAATAGCAGACCTAAATCATATAATATTGGCATGCACCCTTTACCGAATTCCACAAAATAACCTATATAATAGACTGACCAAACTAAAAATCCCACTGCCTACATCAATCATCTCCCTTATGAGAACTGAACGACAGGACGTGCATCAAGCGATAGTTCACTTCTTAAGGGACGCAGATATCACTATATAACTCAGGTAATTCAAAAGACCCAGTATAGCTAAAACGCCCTAAAAGCAGAACTACTTTAGAGATACAAAGTTTTATGGTAAAATCCACAACCACCAAACATACAATACGGATTTCACCACAAAGATGAGGATTATTGTCTTAAATTAAAATTCTTAAAACACCAGCTGTTATTATACTACCTGTTCCACTGGTATTAAATGTATATTATGCCAAATAACACGTTAACATAACTAACAACTGACACCACACTATCTGCACTACTGGTATTAGAAACACTTGGACAGAGACAATATACCCAAAATAGAGTTATTATACCACCTGCACTATCAGAATTATTACAAAAATTGTATAGAACCAGTATGCCGATTAATAACGTAACACAATCATCAAGAGTCATATCAACATCTGTACCACTGTTACTAATAAAGATTACATAGAACTATTATGTCAAAATAATATTGTATAGAACTAATATGTCTAAATAATTTTGTAATATAAACTTCGTATAGAACTATTATGCCAAAATAATATTGTAATACAACAATTGTAATCTGGCTGTATGGTCGTTAGACCAAAAGCCATATAAATAAATAAATAAATAAATAAAAAGATCCCACAAAAACAATTCGTGTAAAAAATAGGCCAAGTCTCGTGTAGTGACAGATCTTCTTCTGAACCAAGTCTTACGTTGTGTATTCACTTTGTGAAACAGAATGGTATTTCTCGATGTTATAGATCATTTATTTAGAATATTAAAAAAAAATCTGTTGACTTGGTCATTATGCACGTCGTAATTTTTACTGAAATTGAAGACATACTTGTCAAATTCGAAAAAGAGCGAGGAAATCTTGACTACAATGTATTTGTAAGTTTGACTAAGCAACACATTTAAGATATTTATATAGGTTACCTAAAACATGGCGCGCATAATGGCCAAGTCACCAGATTTTTATTATTATTATTATTTTAAATAAATGATCTATAACGCCGAGAGAAAACATTCTGTTTCACAAAGTGAGGTGAATACACACAGTAAAGCGTAGACTTGGCAGAGAAAAAGATCTTTGTCACTACACGAGCCTATATTTACAAGAATTGTTTTTGTGGAGTTTTTTGCTACCACAGTCCGATTTACCAACTGGTTCCTCATATGTGAGCCTAATCTTACTCATTTATTGTTTTTGAGGAAATAACAGTCGTGAGCTGTGGTGGGGTGACAGAGTTGAGCCGTGAGGGCTAGTGCGGCAACCGTGGTCAGCTGTCCCGCTACCTGTCATTAACGACAATAGGCCCGTTTACACGCACGGTTTTGGAGCGTACGCTCCAGGCGCGCGCATCAATCCTTTACGTGTAAATGCTCGGTGGTCAGAGAGGCCTGGCGCGCGCTCCGAATGCGCACATTTGGCGCGCAGGTCTAACGGGGCCTTGTGTCTACACGTGCATTGTCGGTCTGCAGTCTTGATGCGTCAGTACAAGTTCGTTGTTAGTTCGAATTTCTGGCTGACTTTATTTAACTGTACCCTGCTTTAACAGATAAAAATCTAAATCTTGAAAAAGTGGTCAAGAGATAATTTGGAAGGATTTATAGAACTTTATAAGAATTTTCTATGTTTGTGGAAGGTTAAATCAAATGACTACAAAAATAAAAATTTAAAACATCGTAAATATGATTAGTTAGTAGAATTCAGCAGGGTAAATGTATGTGAAAGTGAAAACAAAGATTTCGTCACTGAAAGGATTCAAGAAAATCGGCGGCAATTAGAAAAGAACTGAGAAAAATATATGCAAGCAATTTCAAATCTTGGCGGGATATCCCAGTTTCCAAAAAAAACGAAGAGTAGGAGGCAAACATTACTCTGCAGTTATGCTTTTGCTCATAACTGTGTCTTATTTTGATATTTGTGGTGATACTAACTTCACCTTTTTAGGTAAAGGTGTCAGGTACTGGAATAAGCTACAAAGGGAAATGATGAACAATTTACCAAAAACGTTGAAAGAATTTAAAGATAAAATTTGTAGAGGGCAAATGTGGGTGAGTGCAGGAAAGGGGGAAGATGGGTGTGTAGGGAAATTGCCACAGGAGCGTGCGCTCCATTGCAATTTAATTAAATATTATTATTAAAATGTAGTTATATATGGAATTGTCATTTCGTAAACAATTTTTAAATCATCTGGGTCATTTATTTTCCCGTTGCTCTCAGTAAAGAGCCATGTGTCCATATAGATCTCTAGTTTCGTGCCATCTTTCCGCCCATATACACTTTGTTTATTTAATTCTTTCTGTACAAAAAAAAATAATATATATATATAGCAGTTCATATTGCTCAGTTTATGTCATTTCTTTTGGAGGATATTTTAAATACACTTATAAACACAAGCATAACTAACAAAGACAACAACGACCTGAAAACCGAATGTTGCAAGCTGGACCGTCTACAAAACTTTCCGACCCGGCGGAAAGTCCACGCGCCACGGGATAACGGTCATTTTTGGCGCGTACGCTCCAACCCGCAGTCCTGGCGCGCGCGACTGGAGTGTTGACCATTTTTCGTCGCACGCTCCAGGAGCGACGCTCCAACCTCACGCTCCGGCGCGGCAGTCCGGAGCGCCGTTCCAAACCGCCAGTTTGGCGCGTACGTGTAAACGGGCCTACTCATTACCCTAACTATTAATTTCTGAGACGGTTAAGTGACATTGTTTATTAGCGTGCGGGTTACGTAAGTGCGAAAACTTCATGCAGTTATCAACGTGACACACATTTTACGACGCGCAAATTATGTCGACTTGTATCGCCTCTAATGTTTGCTAAGCAGTGCTGCTCTTCGATTCCCGGGCGTCGTACGTTCCAGCAGCGTACTTTGGCTGGGGGAATCCGCTCGAGGCCCGAAACGGAATATGTCTGGTTCGACTCCCTTCAACATGCTAAACTAAAAACTTAACATCTTTGTCCCATAAAACCCACTGTTTGCATCCAATCGTGGTTAAGCGCGAAGGAATCTCTCCTTACTTATCACCTTCTGCGCTTACAACAAAGCACGGAAATTTTCAAAATTTTTAAATTTACCAAAACTTTTTTGGTATGTTTGGTATGGTTCAATTTTTCTTCATGTCATCATTTCAGCATAATCTGCGCATGTAGAACGACCTGCGCCAGGATAAATCAAAATAATGGTACCTAAACATGTCAGATAAGAAATAATTATGTAATAGTCCTTAATTGGAAATTAACGTTATATGACCGGCTAAGTAAAGATCTATGCCAGTGCGCATAGCGGTTGCGAGAGTTGATGACACCGCAGTAGACTACGTAAAAATAGGTCCGCGTATGCCGCATTAACGCGGCAAGAAACGAGAAGGGATTCGAAACAACCATTTGTGTGGTGAATTACGTAAAATATGAGTATGCGCACGGGGGATCGAACCCCCCACCCTTCAAATGCATTGCAATGTTTAATCTCTGCATGAAACGCACTGTGTAATGAAGCAGTCGCTGTTAGTTCTTTTACTTAGAGAGCCAAATTATTAAAAATAAAATCCCACAACACAGAACAAACATCACCATCCCCTTCACGTCCATAAACTTTAGCTTACGTGTAGCTCAGAGCAAGGTAGTTTGTGTACACTCTTTGGCAAAAAAATTGACTGTCCGCGCCTGAGTCTAAGTCCCTTATTTCGCACAATGTGGCATCATTGCGCGTATTCAACTCAGCGCCATCTGTTATTCATTTCCTTAAGTCAAGCCTCGAACAAAGCAGGAAGACTCCGCCCGCCCACTGACGATTCTTCTTGGTAGTCCATTTATCATTCCCCACATTTCAGTAAAAAGCTATTGACCGATCTCGAAACAGGTAACGCATTTTCCTGTCCCTGCATTGACTATAATATTAGCCAAGATATCGCCGACCATACCTCAATCGGACGAAATTCGGTTCCAGCTACACTTTTCTTAAATTCTGATCGTGAAACATATCGTTAAAGTTGTAATTAACAAGATTGCAATAAAGCGCAGTAAAAATGAGGTTCAGTTATACATTTTATTCCAAATAATTAGCGTAAAATTATAACGATATTTATTTATATATTGATGTGGCTAATTAGTTGCAATAATGCAACACATAATGTGGTGTGTGGTCCGAGAAGTGGGTGTAAATGTTCAAAGATCCAGAGTTTTTAGTTCTACAAAACTATAGAAACGATTATAAAGAGATTATTTCGGATAATTGTCTAATGCCAGTTGAATGTAACTGACTTCCGAGGCAGGATAAGGTTGTTTACCCACTGCACGAGTCATCTGTGAACATGTGCTCCGTTTGCTTGTGGCTAACCATCTAGTCTTGTAAACGCGTGGTCCTCGGTTCGAGTCTAGTTTTTCCAATTATTTTTTTGCATTTATTTTAAACAAGTCGAACCTACAACTGCGTTATGCGTAAAATATAACATCGACTCTTACCTGCTTGCGTCAGGACATAACATACTTAAGGAAAGACTCGTAACTGAGTGCTTCTTAATAAACTGCACACGTAACTATGAAAGCTTTCACAGAGGTAACACTGAAAGAAATCTTCTCGGGCTTCAACAACGTAGAAATAGTGTCGTGTGGTTACGTTAGGTGGACTATAACGAGTTCGCACCATCTTCAAGGAGACGAAAAACTAAATAATATTACTATACCAATTTCTTATTATGCGTCTGGATTTACGATTCGTCGACTTCTAAGTCATTAAAGGTGGAAAGGGAATGGAGACAAGGAATGGGAAGGAATTCGGACCATGGGTTTTGGAAGAAATAATCCCGCCATTCACACGAAGTGACTTGGAGAAACGAAGGAAAATCCAAATCTGGATAGCCAGATAGGAATTCAAACAAGCTTCCTCTCGAATGCGGAGCCATAGCGTTAACGCTCAGCCATTAGGTTCAGTTTTTCAATATCTTTCGTATTTGATCTATGATGCCGTCCATAAAATTATTTAAAAAATCTATTGAAAAGTTAAAAATCGTAAATTAAAATATATGTGCAGAAGTGAGTTCATCTGATGAGAGCGGGGATATCAAAAAAATCTCTGAAATCAGAAACGCAATTCAAATTTCATTTTCTCTCTCTCTACTCTTTTCGCCCCTCTCCCTTATTTTAATTTTTGTTGCTAGGGCTTTACGGCTCGGCGACAGAACGGTCATTACAGGCGGGATCGGATTGGGGCAAGAAACGGGCAGGAACTCGGCCATGGCCTTTTCAAGGAAGCATCCGGGCGTTCGCCTGGAGTGACTTGGGGAAACCATGGTAAACCCAGATCTGGATGCCCGGACGCGGATTCAAACCCGCGCCCTCCCGAATACGAGGCCAGAACGTTAACCGTTCACGCACCACACCCGGTACTTTTTTTTAATTTTTAGCAGCTATCAAATTCAAAGTGAATATAAGCTCCCTCTTATATGGAAGATATTGTCATATTAATCCCGTTGTTTAATGAAGTAGTATTAAACCAAAAATGACGAGCAAAATTGATCGGTTTGCTAGTAACCAAATAGATAACATTTCAGTCTTTTCGTAGAAATGTTAAAAAAAAAAATTCAATTCACATTCTAATTGAGCAAAGACCTCAGACCGGATGCTAAAACTACAGAAATTTGCAGTCTAAAGAAATTTGGTAAAATAAGAAATTTCAATGTAGTTATGATGTAATTCTCTATAATATTTTCTCATTTTTTTCAAGTATGTCTTTCAGTAAAGATTAAGAGGTAGTTGGAATGAAATTATCACGCTGAGCAATAACACAGCTAATTGTTACAAAATTTTATAAATCGGCAGTACTACTCTCCGCAGCTAGAGTGTAATTCTAAAATATCATAGTAAACGGAAACGTAGTGTTTACAAAGCGTATAATACTGGTTTCCTTGTTCCTTGCCACACTGACATTCCCGCACTGAATTTCAATTTTATGCCTCAGTTTTCCTCCTACAATGTTCTGATTGAATGCCTATAAGACTTTGCAATATTTAAACTTACAAAAGAAATTGTTGCTCGTCATTCTGAGACAGACATTATAATGTAAATTATTTGGGTTGGAATAAAATATACAGTAGCCACAGTTTGAATTTTGAAAAAACCGTGCGGCAAGAGAATCAATTCTTATCACCGATCAAGAAAAACAAAGTTACTTTCATAGCGTTTGTTGATTTAGAAAAAAAAGCTGTTGGTGATGTAAGGCGGGACAAAATGTTCAAACTTTTTAAAAAAAGTCAGGTCTTACGTATCGAGATAGAAAAATATTTTATAAGTGATATAAGAAGTGGCTATAATAAAAGTAGAGAATCATGAGAGTCACCAATCAGTTGAAAAGTGTATCAGATATGGTTGCAGTTCATCCTTACTAATATTCAACTTATATGTGGAGGAAGCTACAAAAGAAGTAAAAGAGGAATTTTAATGTGGCTTCATGAAAAAGTAGTTTCAAATATTGCCCCAGGAACCAGAGAGAACTTTTTAAAACTGTATGTATGGAGCATAGCACCTTATGGTAACGAAGCATGGACTTCAGGAATACCTGAAAGAAGGAAAATTGAAGCATTCGAAATGTGGTGCTATAGGAGGATGCCGAAAATTAAGTGGACAGTTTAAACCACGAAATTAATATGTTTTGTAAATGATGGCTGACGAAAGAAGTCTTGTGGAAGAATCGTACACAAAGAAGAAACAGATTCGTGGGTGGTTTTTTAATACATTTGGGATTGGTTATGTATGAAGCAGATAACGGTAGACGTGTTTTAAGAGAGGTGTTTTGAGATGAAGGGGATAGTGCAAAATAAGATGGGATGGTGGTTTATATCAAACCAATCGAGAGACTGACGACAGTAAAATAAGAGATGAAATAAGACAGAAGGTGCCGGCCGATTGAGACCTACTCCCCCGAAACACATCGATGGGGCCGACAGCCTAGCGTCCAAATCCGGCGGACGAGTCACTGTCAGAAGTTCCATACGCGCTACAGAGAGGTTTGGGATTTAAACCAGGACTTTCGTGCACCATCTGATAATTAGTAATAATGCACCGCCACCGAAACATGCCCTAGTTCTAAAAAGTTCTTCAACCACCGGAGCTCAAATCAGGTGACGCCGCGCATCATCACGGAGCTATAATGACCCGAAACGAGGAAGTTGGCTATAGAAGTGTAGCATTTAAAAATCAACCTTTCACCTCCGTCACATGCTGTTTGGTGCAGACGCGTAAATTCCAATTGAGGTAGCTGACTCAATCTCATACCACTGCGGTGCAAGACAATCTTCTTATATCTATCACCTTAGTAATATATGAATTTTATGAGCGGAACCGAATATAAAGCATCCAGCATCTTTAATTCATTTAATTTATAGCTGCTGAAAATATAAAAAAAATGGAGAGAGGTTGAAAATGAGAGAGAGAGACTTTTTTTTTTTTTTTTTAATTGTGTTTCTGATTTCAGAGATTGTTTTGGAAACACACCCTCTCATCAAATTATCGCACTTCTACCGACATTTTATCATTTACGATTATTAACTTTGCTTTAAGTAGATGTAATTTTATGGATGTAATCGTAGACCAAATACGACTAGTAATGAAAAAGTGAAGCTAATGGTGTCGCATTCGGGAGGAGACGGCTTCGAATACCTCCACCTATCGAGATTTGGGTTTTCCAAAATCACTCCAGGCAAATGGTGGTATAGTTCCTTTAAAAAGCCAAGGCCGAATTTCTTCCAGTTCCTTTTCCGCAGTCCTTCCCCGCCTCTAACGACCTCGACGTTGACGAAACGTAGTGCCATAAGAAGGAAAAAAATTGAATGGGAAGGAGTCATTGTTAGTCGGGTTAATGCAAGCTGCGACCACAACAACTACTACTACTTCAGCTACTGTAAAACGCTGAAAAAACTCAGAAGTTCAATTCAGAAACGAAGAAGACGAAATGTAAGCAAGGAAGCAAGCATTGCTCACGACATAGCTGGTCCACACGTTGCTTAGGGGGCATCCATAAATTACGTGAGGTGAAATAGGGGAGGGGGGGGGTCCGGTGAAATCTCACCAGAAATCACCAAGGGGGAGGGGGGGGTCAACGGAAATCTCACGTGAGATTTTGCGAAAAATTTGGGGACAGTAGAGCAAAAAAAAAGGTCTACAATTTGCGGCAAAGTCGATTTTAGGAGGGTATTTCGTCAAAAAAGTTAGGGTGTGACCTAAAAAAAAGGTCTACAAAAGTTTCCAGGGCGATTTCTAGGGGTGATTCTCACGGACCATATCTCACCAGAGGGGGGGGGGGTCCGGCCAGATCTCACGAAATCTCACCAGGGGGGAGGGGGGGTCCAGAAATCCGGAAAAACACCTCACGTAATTTGTGGATGCCCCCTTATCACACCGTCGATCTTCTGCAAAACTTTGGTTGGAAAATAATCACCCACCCATCATACAGTTGCAGACTTGGCCCACAGTGATTACCACCTTTTCCTAAGCTGCGAAAATATTTGACTGACTTAGATATTAAAGATGAAGTTCAATGCTTGCTCAAAGACATGAGGCGAGCATACATTCTTTTCCCTTTTTTGCTTATGGTTTTACGCGTTGTCGACATCGAGATCATTAGAGGCGTGAAAGGAGTTGTAGCAAGGATTTCTCCAATGGCCTTTTAAAGGAACCTTTCCAGTATTCACATAGAGTGATTTGGGGAAATCAGTGAAACCCAAATCTGGATGGCCGGACGAGGATTCGAACCCGCAACCTCCCGAATGAGAGGCCAGCGCGTCAGCGCTTATTCCACCACGCTCCATTATTTTTATAAACTGTCACTGCATCTACAATAATGCGTGTGCCGAATTGTGAAGATGGAGAAAAAATAAATGATTGCTCAATCTTTCCAAAAGAGTCGATCGTGATAAATTATTACGTGTTATTTAGTGTTATAAAGGTATTCTTCTTGGCCGAAGGAAATAGGAAGTTGGCACTTACTTCCTCTTAGACGTTGCCACATCTACTTCTTCCAGTGTTGCCACGATTTCTGACTTCTGGCAGTGCTGTGGTAATTTCCTATTCAAGGAAACGTATCTTACAGCTAGGCGGTATCAAGAGAACAGACACATTGCCTAAATAGAAATTTACTTTCCTTCCCCGTCTATCTATCATAATTTTTATTCGACTGATTATTTCTGTTATAACAGTTTGATTCTTTATATAGATCATCGTTAACTATTCAACTTGAAATGTTGTATCTTTATATATATATATGTTTACTTTTATTGTATAATGGATGAGGTAGGTTTACCCGTAATGCAAAATGGTTGAACGGTTAAGCATTGGCCTGCGGAGGTGAGGGTACTTGGGTTCGATCCCACCTCAAGTCGAGCATTTTTACATTGACTATCCCCTTCTCACTGGTTGTAAAATACATATCATATATGTAAAAGTAAACATTATTATATTTTACATCAAATTGTTTAAAAACAAACTCCGATGAAAACATTTTTTTGATTAGTTCATAGGCCTCATTGGCGGTTAAAGGTGTGTTTGTGGAATTTAAAATATTGCTCATCCAATATAATGTGACGAGTTTAGTTGACTTTAGTTCCGTAAAGGCAGAGAGTTTGATTGGAGTTGTTGCTGTAGAGTTTCTCACTTGTGAATTTCAAAGAAACTATTTTTTTCTGTTATTTTAACTTCATGTTGCGGAATTTTTATTGAAAATAACTCGTCAAGACATCAGGAGAAATACCATCTAAATCGTTTACTCACTTGGGCTGTTGCAAGTTATTTTGGAAAACAAGAACACATCGCGGACAATTTTGTCTCATGTTCGGTACTAATTACATAAATGACACG
>JARYHS010005557.1:6100230-6340804 GCA_031002005.1 Vandiemenella viatica | reverse complement strand
GAACTAGTGTTGGTAGTACTGATACGAGTGAATGTGGTACCGACATAGAGGATGAATAAAATTATGTTACCTTTATAGATACATTTATGAATCATTATGTAAGATATTATATGATTTAGTAAGGTTTAAAACACACATGTAAAATGTAAGTTCCATAAATAAAACTATAATTTATCAAATATATTTTTTCTGGAAAAAAAAAAACAAATTTAGAAAAAAAACAAGGGTGCAATGTTTTTTTCATGTTTTTTTTCACAAATCTGAAAAAAAAATTTTTTTTTTTTCAGTTTGCAACACTAAGCAGGACCGAGGACTGCGACAAGTCTCGAGAGATGTCGACAGTCGTACGGTGAGACGGAGACTAACCTCTTGTCGCAGTAGAGACAGAGGAACTGCGGCACTGGCTGAGGCGTCGCGTCTTCGGGAGCTCCGTCGCCAGTGGGTGCCGCGGGCTGCCGCGCGGAGTCCGCCTCCTCCGCGGCAGGTGCCGCCGCCTCGCCACCCTCCTCGCCCGCCTTCTCCTTCTGTGGCGCGGGTGGGCGGCGGGTGGTCCAGCAGGTGCGGTCGCAGCCCCAGCAGTTTGTCGTCGAAGCACTGGCCGCACAGGTGGCAGCGGTACAGCCCCGGCATCTCCCCCTGCAACACACGCTACGTACAGGCGGCGACCCTCGCCGGGTCATCTCTTTACCAAAAATGAAAAGGATTCTTATTGCTGTCAGTGCAGTGCCTGTCCATATCACCATCTATTCCACACTTAAAATCCACAGATTATACATCGTGTGTGTATTGAACCTAAACAAAATTACGTATTTAAAAATTTGTAAAATTATATTTGTAAAATTACACAATAAAATAAGAATAAATAAGAAACGAAAGGGAAATTAACCCACCACATACCAAAGTGGACGGATGCGATGAGAGAACACTAATGCTGACAAACAACTACACAATATTTCGGCATCTGCCTTGTTCACAAGTAGAAAAAACGGGCCATTAGGCTTGGAACGTGTGTACACAACTAACGTTCCTAATGACTAACCGTGTAGTGGTGGAGGGTGGGGGGGGGGGGAACGGCTAAGGAGTAGACTATGGATATCGGTATGCAATGTCTGAGATAATATATTGCAGGCAATGGTAAAATGAGCAAATGTAGTAATGGTACGGTATAAACATGGTGGGGGGGGGGGGGGGGGAAAGGTAGTGATGGGTTAATTGGATTTTAATGGTGGTTAAGTCCAGGTGGGTGTCTTGTATCCAGGATATTCTGGTACGCTAGTTCCCATCTCCGTAGTTCTGCTGGCATTGGTGCTGTCAGGGAAAACTCTGACTGCTCTCACAGTGAAACAGTCGTTGAGGTTGTTGGAATCGTGGCTATTGGCATGTTCTGGTACTGGAAGGTACAGGTTGCGAGTATGGACTGTTTGTCTGTGGCCATTCATTCTGACAGAGAGTTGCTGTGTGGTGAGGCCTATGTAGGAACTGGTGCAATAGCGGCAAGTTAGTTGGTATATAAGATGAGTGGTTGAACAGGTGGCATGTCCAATAATGGG
Organism: Vandiemenella viatica; assembly: GCA_031002005.1. Taxonomy (NCBI): domain Eukaryota; kingdom Metazoa; phylum Arthropoda; class Insecta; order Orthoptera; family Morabidae; genus Vandiemenella; species Vandiemenella viatica. The sequence goes on along the minus strand of JARYHS010005557.1, from coordinate 6,339,254 downwards.
GAAAATAAGAAAAATATTGGGAGGTGGAATTGGCATGACTAGATGCTTCACTATTTTTCAATATTTTCTATGACATCTGTAACTGCAGCTACCTACCACAAGGCAGCTTTAACGTCAACATGAATTAAAGTTTTCCACATGCCGAACTACTGAGTACGTTTATATATATATATATATATATATATATATATGCACTTGATCTGCATGGCAGTAGGGCAAGGGTGTTGCCTTTCCTCTTTATTATTCAGTTTATATCTACAAGAAATTATTGTAAAATGGATAGATGGGAACAGAGGAGTGCAAATTGGAGGCAAGAGAATAGAATGTATACGACTTGCCCACGATATAGTCTTATCGACAGAAAGCGAGGAAACTCTAAACAAAGTGATTAAAGTTCTAGATGAACCTTGTAAGGATTTGGAATGAAAATCAATACAGCAAAAACTAAGAATATGGTGATTGGTAAAGGAAGAAAACTAAAAAATATTAAGAAAGGATTAGCTAATATGAGCCAAGCAAAATCCCTTGAATATCTTTGAAGAACGATCACTGAAGACTTGAGATGCTACCAAAAGGTAAAAATTTGCACTGCCGTAGTGAAGGAAGTGTTTAATAGGAAGAGGTGACTATTAACTGGAAACGTAGACAAAGCGCTTGGGAAAAGACTCGACAAATGTTTTGTATGGAATGTGGCGCTTTATGGGGCAGAGACATGGACGCTGGGGTGAGAAGATGAAAAACACTTAGAAGCATTTGAAATGTGGATGTGAAGGAGAGGATAAGGTGGCTGGATAAAGTAAGTAGGGTTAAAGTGCTGGACAGGGTTGATGAAAGGAGAAAACTACTCCAAGTCATAACAGAAAGAAACAACAAATGGGTTGGACACTTGCTTAGAGGGGAGTGCTTGCTAAAAGACACCTTGGAAGGACTAGCTTGTGGGAGGAGAATGAGAGGAAGAATTACAGACATCATCAGAGAAAACGGCAAATTCATAGATATGAAGAGAAGTGAGGAAGACAGAAGATCATGGAGAGCAGTCATGTGAAAACCTGCCGGGGACAGGATGATGATGATGATGATGATGATGATGATGATGATGATGATGATGGCACACTAGAACAACAGACGAGAGGCTTTAACGTACAGGAACCACGAAGCCACAATTTAGATTAGAATTGTGCCAATCTTGTACGATTTTCATTTACGCACATCTCATCACACGTGCCTCACCATCATTACATTTCCTCTGTCTGAAGTCCAGTATAGTGTGGTACAACAGAGCAGTTATTATGAACCAGCTGGGACAAGTGGCACACAGGTTGAATATTAAAAATTTAATTCTATACGAATTAAAGATCACAAAATTAGATCAGTAAAAAAATTTCACATAAAATGGATAGCGAACTCATATTACTACAAGTGAGTAATAAGATATAAGCCAGACTTTCTAAATGCCACAGTAACTAATAAAATAAGTTTTCAGCCGGTGTTGAAGAGAGTGGCGTTTGTCTGAAGGAAGTGTACTTCTTACAGGATCGCAGTATGTGTTTAATGACAGTTAGAAGGAATGCTATTAACCCTGTGACTGCTGACGACGGATCGTCTACCTGCCGCGCTGAGGCCGACTACCTGTGCCGAGTGATTATTCCTGGGGACGGAGCGGCCCGCGCTGTCCCACCCGCCCAGTGCTGAATATTCCTGGCGTAACCTCTCACGGCGATACACAATAAATACTCTCACTACAGTAATACCCCGCTTTACGCGAGGGATACGTTCCGCAAAAAATCGTGTTAAGTGAAATTCGCGTATATCGGGGTTTACGATTAAACATAGTCAAAAGTTAATGCAAAAACATACAAATCATTTGAATCAATCACTTTAATTCTAAGAACACTTTATGCAGTATTACATATTTCTTTTTTTTTTTTCTTTTTTTTTTTTTTACGGAAAAATACATCTATTGTCTTTTGAGTAGCATTTCTTTTACGTTCTTGTAAAATACGTTCATAACACATAACGCTGTTTTTAATTGTTTGACACACGGTCAAAACACGGTCATCAACACTATCTATGCTGTATGCAATATGTCCAAACCTGAATAAATTTTTGAAAGAGCACTTTGTATTCCGCTTGAAGATAAAACTCTCTCTTCTACTTGTTCTTCCTCATCGTTTATGGTATTATTCTGTAACTCGACCAGATCTTCATTGCTGAGAAGTTCGTCATGAGTTGCTACAAGTTCTTCAAGATCTTCTACCGCGACATCTTCAAGTTCAGACCCCTCAACCATTGCAGCAATGTCTTCAAGCACTTGTCTGTGCATTTGGGAAATTCTTCTAGGTGCTTCCACTACATCTGGCAAAAGATTACGCCACACCCCGTTCATACAACTCCTTTTAATTTCGTTCCAAGACTCGTCTATGTTGCGAAAGCCTTCATGATGTTGTATGACTTCCACCACTCTCGCATAGACTGTCTTCCTTCCCCGTCGGTTTCATGAATTAGCTGGCTAAAAGTGCGGCGATGGTAATAAGCTTTGAAGTTTGCTATTGCTCCCTGGTCCTTAGGTTGTAATATTGATGTAGTGTTTGGTGGAAGGAACTTCACGTACACTTTAAGTCTCTCGGCGTATCAAGTGAGGTTGGATGTCCTGGGGCATTGTCTAAGAGTAATATAACTTTACGTTCAAGCCCATTTCTGTCACAGTAGGATTTGACTGACGGGAAAAAAACTATTAGAATACCAATCTTGAAAAACTTCCCGTGTAACCCACGCCTTTCTGTTGGACCGCCACACGACTGGTAGGCTTGTCTTGTCTGTACCTCGCATTGCACGGGGTGTTTCTGAATGGTAAACTAGTAAAGGTTTCAGTTTGAAATCACCAGTGGCATTACCACCCAGCAGAAGTGTTAGTCGATCTTTCGCAGCTTTGAAACCGCTGGCTTGACGTTCTTCTTTAGAAATGAATGTTCGAGATGGCATTTTTTTTTCCCAGTAAAGCCCGGTCTCATCAACATTGAAGATGATACAAGCAGGAATTTTTTCCCGTGTTACGAAATCTTGAAACTTGTTTGGAAACTCAGCTGCAGCTTGAGTGTCCGCGCTGGCGGCCTCGCCTGTTATTTGGATATTGTGAAGATTGGAACGCTGCTTGAACCGATGAAACCAGCCTCTGCTGGCAGCAAAAGTCGGAGTGGAACTTGCTTCACCTTCTTCTGTCATTAACATCTCATACAAAGATTTTGCTTTTGTGCATATGAGATCTTGACTCAGTGGTGTGTTCTTCTTATTTAAATCTTCGATCCAGACTGCTAGCAATTTCTCCATTCTTTCTAGGATAGAAGATCTCGAACGAGAAAGTTTTGTTGCACTTATAGGTGTTGAACTTTCGTTGGAAAGTTTAATTTTTTCCCGATTTTTAAAAATCGTTCTCACAGTCGATTCTGACAGACCAAAATCTCTGCCAATAATTGTTGCTTTGCCTCCATTTTCCATTCTTCTTATCACCTTTATTTTCAATTCCAAAGTTACGCTTTTACGCTCTTTTTTTTCTTCATAGGCGGCATTTTTAACGTAGCGTTAAATTATGTACGTATCTCCACCAAACGTTAAAACACGACTGCCAGCCGAGATAAACATATGGAACAAACGAAACAAACGAGGGAATCCCTATAGAACAAAGTCGTAGGACGGGGAATTCTTCGATCAGAGTGGTCGGAGAAAGCGGGAATTCCCGCGACCAAAGAGAAGCCAATGACTACATTATGTACATACATATTCTTAAGTAAGCAATTCGCGTAATACGAGGCATTTTAACGCGAAATTTGAAATTCGCGCTAAAGCGAAACCGCGCATAACGGGGTCGCGTAAAGCGGGGTATTACTGTACATTGTTTGATTCTGCAGCAATTTATTTGCAGAGAAACTATCAGTAGCCCTATTATTCGTCACTAATAATTATATCTTGTTTGTAGTTTTTACTAGATTTTCGCAGCTTATGTCGAAAGCATCGTGATTCTTAAATTTACCTTAATAGTTTACTGTTCTTTCCTGCATACCCGTTTATAACAACTGCAATTTTCTATATGTTCCTTACTGTATCAGAGTGTTTTTGTTGAATTGTAAAGAGCGTAGATTCGAAGAAGATGCTAGAAATATTTTACTTCCACACTTACATACCACGTTCAGACCACGACTGTTACATTAGAGATATTCGAACTTATACAGAGAGTTAAAGGCATCCGATTTTTCCTCGTGCTATTCACGAATATAAAAAGACACCTGAAAATGATAATTGCACAAGCAGCCTCCCCCACACACCGAAATTTGGCTTGCGGAATATCTTTGTAGATATAGATTCCCAAAATATCTCGATGTTGACTGAATGTTTGCTGCGCTTTGTAATTACCCGATTATACATAATTTTGTTTCTTTGATGAAATTTGTTCCACATAAGTACTCAACAGATTTTCAACATTTCAAAGCTGTGAAGTGTCTGTCCATTATTACTCAAGTTGAAATATGGCGGGGAGGGGGGGGGAGGGAGTGGTGTTCGGAGGAATCTCACAAAACCACACCAGAGTAACAAAAAGCGGTATCTGACATAATTTCACCAAGAATTGTGGTATTTAGAAGAACATCTCTGGTCCAATATTAGCTAATTTTCAATTTAATTTAACGCGATGCAGCAGAAGACAAATAGCTATGAAACAAAAAATTTCATCATATTCAGTATCTTTCCACTTTGATATTCAAGAATACACTGATTCTGGAATATTCTCCATAGTGGTTATATAAAACCGATTCTTTTCATCAGCTATATATTTCATCAGTTCTTCTGTAAAAAAATAACATGAAAACTGCACATTCCCTATTTGACACACATGTCCCGACAGCGTATCATCAAATACGTGACTAACTGGACGAAACTCATTTTCTTTCCAGTCAGATTTATCACTAAGACGTAATTTCTTCGTAAGCGTTTCACTATCACTTTCTGATTCTTCATATTCAGAACAACTAACATCTCTTGTTGAAACATGAGACATCATTTTGAAGTTGTCACCGATCGATTACTTTTTCAGCGGAAGTAGTGATGGAGCATTATCCAGAATAAGCAACACCCTGTCAACTTTACCCTGTGTTTATGATATTATTTGACATTCGAAATTAAATCACTAATAAACCTATCTGTAAAAATTTCTTTGTTCATCAAAGCACTTTGCCGAGCTCGGCAGCACATAGGGAGGTATTCCAGAAACAGCTCTGTCTCAACAATGGCAGTGCAGGGGTTCCCCTACCATTAGCAGGAACTCTCTCCTTGCTAACTTTGAAACCTGGAGATGCTGTCTAGATGTGAGACTGTTTCTAGGCAACGCTTCACAGTTTATCGCAGTGCAGAAGTATTCTCTAGAATATACTTCACTTCCTGCAAACTCTAAAAACTCTTCTTTAAATGAATGCTGCTCTAGGATCATTGGATAAAATTACTCCTTCAATTTTAAGTTCGTCAATTCCTTGACATGATACGGGGTTGACCAATTCCATGACAATTCTTTGTGTTAAGCAATTACGAAGACACGGCTTGCCAGAACATCGCGTTCAAGCCGTCATTTCTGACTGACTTCGAGGCCGACATCGCCACTAATATCGTAGTGCTCCAGTGACCCTCGTCAGCAGAAAGACCTGCACGTGAGCTAAGGAGGTTACATTCACAGAATGTCTGATGGGGGAAAAGCTAGATGGCTTCACAAACGAGCTAGAATTTCAGAGATATTCCTTTGGCTTGACAGAATTTTACATTAATGTTAGTTATGTGAAGACAATTGATTTTTAAGCAAAAGCAAGGGGCCAGAACAATGTGATCAGATCAAATGAACTTGAAAAACAAACTGTGGGAGCCTAGAATTCTGTACAGCCAACTCCACAACCGCTTCATTTCCCTTTCATTTTCCTTATAGTCATTACTTCTTCTTCATTTCAAAGAGATTATACAGCTATTTATAGCACATTAAGTTGTACATGTAGTCCAAATTCATTCATCGTACACAAAAAATGTTCGGCACCATCGAAGTTTATTAATGATAACTTTCTCGGCTCAGTGCACGGTCACCTATTCCCCCGCACATACTACTACACCACTACATGCCTTACACACCCCCTGTACTCTATTCCCATCCTCCAGTGACTACCAACTAGGGATTGCAATCCAGCAAAGCAGGATCCCACAATCCCGCAGGATCCCGCATCATTAGACAGTCTGGCGGATCCTCCACAAAATTAAGCGGATGCGCAATCCGCAAAATTCAGCGGATGCGCAATCCGCAAAATTCAGCGGAAACGCGTGTCAGTGCGTGATTCGCTGCCCCACTCAGTGTCTAACGGATGTATTGCACTGTTTGCTGTACCAGAGCAGTTGGCATTTGACTCATGTGAACAAGCGTTATTCGTAAGTAAATAGATACACTTTTACGTATTCATTTTCGAGTACACATTTCTGTAATTTGAGTTATTTTGCGTATTTAGTAAGGTTTTCTAACTATATAATTATTTTTTTTGTGCAGCAAATGTTATCTGAACTACACAGTTACAGCTTTTTATTCACGGTTTCATTATTCCCTTTTTCTGTATTTGCAGATAAAGTAATTGTGGCAATTTCCTAATTTGCGGATGAAAATTTGATTATTCGTTGATACGAAACTAATGTTATCGTAATTTTAATCGCATACCTATTTATTTAGCAGTTATCAAAAAGCAATTGTATATCCTTTGACTAATTGCTGTTTTAGCCGCTACCTCAATGCGTTTCTTTGACGAAAGCAGCCTGTTTACATGTGCCGCTCAAGCTATTGACTAATACCTCTTCTCCTTGTTATTATTTGGACTACAGGCAAAAAAAGTTATAATGAAGTTTTCACGGGTGTATCGACGAATTGTGTTGTAGGAACACCATACTTCGACGGCTGCCTCCGGTGTCTGCCTCACGTGTGAAATCTCGTGTTTTTACAGTGAAATCCGGAGATACAACCTATGAAAACTTCACTGCAATCATTCGCCGACAAAGTCTCCTTTCTTACTAAAAAGTAATAATTTCCACTCTTAAAACGTCGTTACGCCACATATGTAAAATTGAAATACGAGACAGTTTAAGTGTTGGTGAGTAGATTCCTTTAATAACATTGAATCAACGGTAAGATCAATCAAGGAATCAGGAGATATAATAATGAATCCCACAAAAACAATTTTTGTAAAAAAGAAAGCCAAGTCTCGTGCATGTGCAGTGACAAAAAGTTATGAGATTTTGTTCTGAGCCAAGTCTACACTTTACAGAGTGAAATGGAATGCTTTCTCTCGGTGTTATGGAATGTTTATTTAGAATTTAAAAACTCTGGTAACTTGGCCACTAAGCAAATCATGTTTTTAAATTCATGTGATGTATTGTAAGGCACATAATATGACCTAACACTGAATATTTTCCATTTTTTATTATTTATTTAAAAATTGGTTTAGATTAAAAAACAAAAATGTAAAACCTCGAAATGTACTTAAGACATGCTTAAAACTTTTAATATCATTTTGCCAATTAAAATATTGTTAACTATTAATGTTTATTATTTAACATTAAAATTGATTTATTAATTTAATTATTATTTAATTTATTAACGTTTTAAGTAACTATGTTTTAAATATAAGCGTTAAAAAACTGTTTGCGCCAATCCCACACGGATCCCGCGGGATTGAAAACACTGCGGGATTGCAATCCTTACTACCAACACAAGTGTTCTACTACACTTTCACATGACAGGTCACAAATCCACTCCCATAAAAAAGATCTACACATATCTAATACAAAAATTGAGTGTACGAAACAGATACATGTCACTGTCAGACAAATAATGTTCCAACTGTCAGCTGACAACCACAGCTAGAGAATCACCTGGCACCTGGGCATGGACGCTACTGTGGTGTAGACACAGCCTGCCTCTCATAAACAGGGAAAATAAAAACAAATCCTGTCTCCAACCTTTGTTTCAATTCTAAATCCTATATTTCATATTTATTGTGCAAGTTGCAGCCGATTGATATAAAAACCTGATCAAGATTTTGTGGCCCAGTTATCAGTTACGGAAAATTTCCCTATCGTGTTTGAAACATAAACGAGTCAAATTTTACGACCAATCTACCCCGTTACTGTGTAAAGCTCTATCGGGGACTGCAGCCGAGAGCTGCCGTCGGGATACAGACCTCCTGGGACGGGAGCCCGGGCGCAGACGCGACGGCGGACTTGGCGATGCCGCAGTTGGCCAGGTCCCTGTCGGACAGGTAGCGCAGGCTGAGATGGCAGCGCAGGTAGTGCCTCTTGAGACTGAAGGCGCGCTTGTACGTGCCCGGGCAGATGTCACACACGAAGCCCTTGTTGGCTCGGTGCGCGGCTTCCATCCGGAACTGGAATCTGCAAATCCGACACTATGTTAGGAGATAATCGTCTTAAGTGCACTAAAAATGACTTCAGAAGACAGAAAAATTCAGAGATTTTAAATCCCGTACGAATGTTAGACTGCTATCTGCTAAATATGAGGTGGCTCACTTGGGTCCGGTGTCGACCGGTCGCTCTGCGCCTGACGTCTCGGGCACAGTGTCTGCGTCGGTCACGGACTCCTCCGTCTCCAGCGCGTCCTCCCCTGTCACTTGCGACCGCTCTTCCTCCGTCTCCGGACCGACGGCACCTTCCGGGCTCACTTCTGTCGTCGTCTCTCCGTCAGACTTCCCGCCGCAATCGCCAGTCACCTGCGTCTCGGACACCTCTCCGTCGTGTGGAAAACGACCGTTTCTGTGCTCTCCGGACGCTAGCGTCGTGGCCTCGTTCGCAAATTCGACCACATCTTCCGTGCTGGGCAAATGTGCTTCTTCACTGCTATTCTTCTCAGGTTCTGGAACAATGTGTCGGATGCTTACCAAGAAGGCTGTCACTTAAAAAAATATTTATATATATTTTCATTATTATTATTCTCCTGATTTCGTCCTCAACCAAAATTTGTATCTACAGATAATCAACGAGTTCATTCAAGTAAAGACAGAATTGGTGTCGAGACAAAGGCAGGGAAATATCTTTTTTCACCACTTCAATGTGATGAATTGTGATACTGCATCAATCAGTAAGATTGATCTTCCCCAAGTATCAGTATCTACATAGCTTATTTAATGAGCAAATTAAATTATGATATTTGAAACATTAATACAAAATGTTTAAAAAAATGAAATTTTAATACCATGTTGTTTTCACAAAAACCTTTACACTTCTGAATCATTAGTTCGTAAATTTTAAACTTTTTTCTCCCCTCTTTGTTTTGAACTATGTTCAATAGTTCTGCCAGTCTGTTTGTATGCACCGTAACCAATACTGCCAACTTGCAAGCTGCAGATTTACAATTTCTTTCCTTTTATGCATGTTGAAACTTCCAGATCTTGTGATAAATAAAATCACATAACAAATATCAAAGTTTTTGAAGCACCATTGTGTACTGAACTACATGGGCGCCGGCAAGATTACTTTAAGGGGGGTGCATCTGTCTTTTTTATACATTATATATAACACTTATTAACTAAGGATGCTGAATTTACTGACAAGGTGTTGAACAAATTTGGACAACAACCTAGGCGTCTTAAGTTATTATTCAAACAGTGAATTTAATAATAAATTTTTTGTTTCTCAATCTTTTTGTGTATTTACTTTCATAGTAGGGGGGTGCAAGTGCACCCCCCTCCCGGCACCCATGCTGAACTACCCTAGATTGTTAATGGGAATGCAATAATCTCATTAATAGAAGCATGCGGGTTTCTATCAGCATCGATTCCAGGGAACTGGGGAAAACCATAATTTATCTATCCAGACCAGGAATCAAACAGATCTCCATAACACCAATCCTAAACATTTTGCACCTACCAACCAGCCTCTTTATCTGTATAAAAATGTGAGAAGGATAGGAATAAAACCCTCATTTACCGAAAATGAAGGAAGAAGGGCAAAACAAACTAAAAAATATGAACACAATTTACAATATTTCAATGTAAAACCTTATTGAAATATTTAGTATTGAGCCATTTGGTTAAGAAGAGATACGCACACACACCAGCCAACCACGCGATTAGTTACTCCACAGAGAACAGGGAGGGGGAATTTGAAGTGGTGGGAGTAAACTACTTTAAGTAAAACAATGATAATTCTGAGGTGGTGGTGAAACCTCAAAGTAAATATGCAGAAAAGTAAAAATGTAAGGATGTATTAATGGAAAAGGGAACCAAATAATGTAGAAGAATTCTGCTAAAATTATTATTAAATAAATGATTAGTTATTGATGATTTAAGCAAAGATGATGTCTGGTATGAAGGATATCTTGGTATGGAAGTTCCCATGTCCAACGTTCAAATACAGTGGCACTATCAAAAAAAAAAAAACAAGCCGAGTTGTTATTGTGGGTACTACTGGTAGGTGTAGGTTGCCGATGTGGACTGTATGAACTGGTGCAGTTGGTATATGAGATGCATTTAGCAAAAAGTACCAAGTCCAATGATGGGGTAGGTTTCCCCTGTGGTAGGGTTCAAATAACTTGTATTAGGTAGATACATGCTACACATTTTCAAGTGAGGTCTGTGGCACAGAAAAGATCGACGTGGTGATTTTGGTGAATCTAGAGGAGGGTATTAGTGGACCAAGACGTTATCGACATTGGGTGGTCTGCTGAAATGTGATGGGGGAAAGAATCTCTGGAAACGACCAAAGAAGTTACATCCACGTCGGAAGACTTTATTAATGGACTCGAGACTAGAAAAGAACTGGACTACGGATGGCTTTTGTGGGTGCAGGGCGAGAGTAGTTACGTGGAGGGCACGAGAGATTTGCGTTTGTATAAGATCTGCAGGGTAGCAGCAGGAAATGGAGGCTCGAGATAAGTTGTATCACAAGCAAATAATTATAAGATAGGATAGGGAAAATAAACAGATACCTGTCACTTACCACAGATGAAGGCAGGAGGGCGAGACGAACACGTAAAAACACAAAAACAAACAAATAATATTTCGACACAAGTCTTAGTCATGTGGGAGGCGAGACATATGGCAGGGGGAAAGATGTGGTCACATCCCAACCCGCAACATGAATGAAGCACAGGCGGAAAACGCGTGGTGGTGGTAGAATTGCCGGGAGGGGGGGGGGGGGGGGGGGGATAGGCTTGACCAGCGATAAAAGTGAAACAAATCAAAATAATCTTTGTTTAGTATAATTCAGAAAGTTATAATTTTATTTAGATTGGTTATACATGAAAATAAATGGAAATAGAAGAATTTAAATATATATATAGCAATCAAATTAGGATAGGGAAATGAGCCACCACTTACCTTTAGATGATGGATGTGGGGCGTGAACACACAGAAAAGATACAAACACAAATATAAAGAAATTTTCGGGAAAAAAACCCTTCGTAAACGAGAGAAAATTGTGAGAGGTGGGTGCAGCCGGAGATTGCCGCACAGAAAGACCTGTGTGTTCGCACCAGGTAAGTGGTGGCTCATTTCCCTATCCTAATTTGATTCCTTTCTGCTACTTAGCGTCTTTTATTTCATTGTTATTAATATATATATATTGTTTGGAAATAAAGGCGCTGAGAGCAGATATATTAGACATTAGGAGAAAAACCACCGCTTACCAAAGATGAGGGCTCCAGCGGCGTCAAAACACGAAAAAACACACAAACACAAACATAATACAAATTTTCGAGCTTAGCTCTTCATCAGGTTGTAGGATGAGGTGGCTGCCCCGCGGAAGCTAGCAACCATTGACGCTGCTGGAGCCCTCATCTTTGGTAAGCGGTGGTTTTTCTCCTATCCCAATTATATATATATAAAGAGAATTGATTTAATGTACATATATAAGTAACTGACTGTAAAATGAAATGAGTGATGGCAAGTGACAGGTTTAACGTAGGTTTACGCCAGGGGTGTGTCTGGTGTCAAGGATATGTTGGTAGGCTAGTTCCCATCTGCGGAGTTCTGAAGAGGTGGTGGTGTTAGGAAAAACTCAAATAGCTCTAACTGTGAAACAGGTGCTGAGGTTGTTTGAATTATGGAAGTTTGCATGAATTGCCACAGGATGGTCTGGGTTGGAAGTATAAACTGTTTGCCTGTGGCCATTCATTCTGTAGGAAAGTTGTTGAGTGGTGAGACCAATGTAAGAGGCAGTGCAGTGGATGCAGGTGAGTTGGTAAATAAGGTGAGTGGTAGCACATGTGGCATGTCCAATTACAGGGAAAGATTCGCCTGTGACAGGATTAGAGTAAGTAGTGGTGGCAGGGTGCATGCTGCAAGTTTTACAGCGGGGTCTGTAACACGGGAAAGATCCCTGTGGAGGTCTAGGGGAGTCGGCAGGTAAATACTTGTGGACCAAGATGTTGTACAGATTGGGTGGTCTGCTGAAGCAAGTGCGGGGAGCAGTGGTAGGATTTTGGGAAGGTGGAGACGCATTTCGGGGAAGGAACGTAAGAAATCATGCCCACGGCGAAGCATCTGGTTGACAGATTCCAGGCCAGGAAAGAACTGGGTGACATGTGTTGGTCCACGGTCAGTTTTTGGAGGTGCAGAACGAGGATTGTGTGTGATGGCACGGGAAATTTGTTTTTCCACAAGATCATGGGGGTATCGGCGGGAAACAAGGGCTATAATTATAACAGACTATATCAATTTTGACATTTTAGGCTAAATGTTAACTAGCTACACCATTGAAAAGCCTACCTTTGCAGGAGGAATCCTCGTCCACTATCTCTTTGGCAGAGTTGTTCTCGGGTTCACAAGTCACAGCGACAGACACTTCTGACGCCGTGTCAGTCTGTGTCGTAATCCCCACGTCATCTTCCACCTCAGTCGCGGCATCTGTTACGGATGGTGAACGTGCCGTAGTCTCACCAAAATTTGCACTCTGTGGTGACGACACCAGGGTCGTATCCACAGTGTCTGCGGTTGTCGGTAGCTCCTCTATCTCCGTCGCCGTATCCGTTCCGGACGGTGAGCAGGTGGTAGTTTCACCGAAACTTGCGCGCCGTGGTGACGACACAGAGGTCTCCTCCGCGTCTACCTTTCCCGGTAGTTTCTCTTCCTCCGTCGTATCTGCTCTGGACGGTGAGCGGGAGTCGATCTCATCAAACTTTGCACGCAGCGGTGACTGCACCGACGTCGTCTCAGCCGTGTCTACAGTCGCCGGTAGCTCCTCTACATCGGTCGCCACGTCGTTTCCAGATGGTGAGTTTGGGACAGTATCATCACACGGTGGTGACAGCACCAAATTTGTATTCACCGTGATCTCAGTTGCCAGTGGCTCCTCTACCTCGGTCACAGTATCCGTTTTGGACGGTGAATGTGTGGTACACTCGTCAAAATTAGCGTTCTGTGGTGACGACACCGAGGCCGTATCCACCGCGTCTACAGTTGGCAGTAATTCCTCTATCTCCGTCGTCGTTTCAGTTCCGGACGGTGATCGGGGGGTAGTCTCGTCAAAATTTGTACACAGTGGCGACGGCACCGAGGTAGTGTCTACGGATACCGGTGCCTCCTCCACCCCCGTGGCAGTGACCTCTTCAGACTGAGAGCAGAGTGCTATCACGTCTTCCGTAGACGGCTCACGCGGACTGTCCGCGTGGCTGGGGGTAGTCACAGTTCCTTCCACCGTCGCGGCCGACTCCGTGGGAGAGCGTAACCCGGGAGACGCCTCCCCCCCGTCTGGCAGTGGCAGACGCGTATCCCGGACGGACGATTCCGGCACCGAGCAGTCTTCCCTCGTCGTGGTATCCACTCTGTCCTCCGTTTCAGGCGACGTATCGGCGTCCGTCTCCAGACGGGACGGCGGACTCGGCTGGTCTCCACTCACCGACTGGTGAACCTGTCAAAAAAATATTTACTTAAGAAACATACAAAACTTACCCACACACTACATTGCTGGCATAGGTGGGCACAGTTAATCCAAAAGTTAACTTCGTTAATCATTAATATACTACTTAAAAAGTTAACTTCGATAATTGTTAAAGTGTTACAATTTGCATTTAACGCAAGTTATAGTTATCCTTTAAAAGTTAACCGTCAACGATACGTCTGCCGTATGTCCCTCTACAAGCTGAATTCTTATTGGGGTTCAGCATTTTAATCAGTTTCTCAAAATAGTCGGATTCTACACTAGCCTGAGATATGGCACTGTCAGTAACTACAATGCAGATGGAGATGAAAGAAAGATATAGCACACTTCTCCTGCTACATACATAAGAGGAATCCACTGCACTTTAAGAACGCTTTGAATTGTTTTTTCCCACGAGTACACCCAATTTTTACTTTTTCTTTAAACTGTAATATTTGGATCTATGCATACTTTTCATGTTTAAGATTGTTAAGGCTATAAATGTGAGTCTTAACTGTAGAAAGTTTAGGCAAAACACAGTTTGAATCCATAAATTAAATATTTCCCCAGTCTTGATTTAAATACAACATAATGGCATAAATGCCGCCAAGGACTTTTATTCTTTTCGTGGTTATTGCTAGTATTTCTGCTTTCACAAAGATATCTTCAGTTTTCATTATATAATCATGTAACGAATGTCAAACAAAAAAGTAGCACTGTATTCCTCACAGCAAAAGAGTTAGGTTAAGAAAATATCAAAATCAATTGCCAAATGAATTTTAAACGAGTAGTGAGCGCCAGTTTGAAGACGTAAAATACAAAGACCACAATTCTAGCGTTCCTGCTCAAACCCACACCATGCCTCACACTCACGTTATATAATTTGTTCGCTACTCGACCAGTGTCCCATGGCTCGCAATTTAAACAAACAAAATGACGTCGGCAACCAATGTAAAAGACTAAAGTTAACAAAAGTTCAGTTTAATAGAAGTTAAGAAGAACATTAAGGATTTTTTGGTTAACTTAAAAGTTTATTTCGTTAACTTCGTTAATTAGCGATTAATGGTTTTCTGCCCAGCTGTTTGGTGAGTGACAATTTAGTAACTGGTGTGTCCAGCCTATTTTTATTACCTTCATTAATGAGGTTGTCACTGTGCGCGTATGTCTGTGGTGTGCTGAGGTGTTTGGGAGGGGGAGGAGAGGAGGATTAATTTATCCTCAAGAAATCGTAAACTGGAGTGATATGGATGGCTGTGCTGGAATTCTAATCCGGACCTTTCCAAAGGGTAGGGGCAGATGTTAAGGATCGCACACCACGCTTGGTATATTCCCACCTTAACATAAACCAGGCAGCATGCAGTGTTGCCATTAATCACTAACAAAACTTGTTAAAATGATACATAAGAAAATCGCTGGCAATAATCAATATCAGGCAGCATCCAACGACACAAACTGCAGCAAGAAGTGTTCTTCAGCTAATCAACTTTCTCTGTGCAGTTCTGATTTCGTGAGAACACTTAGTGGTAGCGACACATCAAGCGGATGGACCCTAGAAAGATAACCGAGGATATGGCTGGAAAAAGAATTGGAGGGTAAAAGACCAAGAGGCCAGCCCAGAAGGAGGTGGACTGATCTTGAGAAATTGGACCTACAGGATAAAGGTGTACAATGGTCCAAAATCCAAGAAGAGGAAACATACTTGGACAGGCAAAAGTGGAGAGTGCTTTTACACCGCACCCAGGAAACTAGAGACGGAAGAAGATGATGATGACGACTTAGTGGTAGCATTCAGTAAAACTATTTCCATCTAATCACTTAAGGGGGAACAGTCGCGAAGGACCTCCCATAAGAAATCAATGTTAAAACAAGCAAACTTCAGGTACACTTTCTGAATAAACTAATGGAGATACAGACCTGAAACTTTCACAGTATACAGATAAAACATCATCTGCAAATCACATAAAGATTTGTTAATATATTTTATATAGTTTATGAGTAATGATTTTTTGTTCTAAAAGACAAAAAATTATTACTTTTTATAAATACCTTGGACCTTGTTAGTTTGTTCTTGTTGTTAAGACAGGTTCCATTTTTTATCTTATTAATCATTTTATTTACAAGAGATGCTGAAAGTCTGATGTCTTTATCAGTCTTAGTTTTTGAGAAAAGTGTACCAAAAGATCAAAAAATGTAGTTTTGAGAAAAATCTGTACTAAACGTTTTACATACGAGAAACTAATGTACATTTTAATACAGACACACTATTACCACGCATCACGAAAAAATTAATAACTCCGAATCTAATCGTCAAATTTGCATGAAACAAACAGCATTTTGTAGCTAAATAATTGGAGCATTGAACAAGTCTAAAAGTAAAAAATCAATTTTTTTTCATCCTGTTCACGACTGTGTCCCCTTAAGAAACATGATTTTTGGCTGTGTCCCTGTTTACATATTCAAATCTGTTTGTACAAGCAAACTTTTTTTTGTGAGAAATAATTCACTGCAGAAGGCAATCATCTGACAAGTGTTCCAGGAAAATTACTCAAGATGCCAGAAATGGTCGATTTTATGACAAAGACACTCAACGGGTCAACTTCAAAACCCAACGGATTATTCTTCAGACAAGTAGGCAAAAAATCTATTTCAAAATTGATAAACTTTGCAAAGAAAGGTTGTACACCTTAAGTGATACTTGTTGGATGCTGACAAATGTTCCTTTACAAAAACAGAGGCTTCACACCGATTAATTCTGGAATGAATTTTAGTGTAAGGATTAATGGGAAATCTGCTGGAACTAAGGTGAATAAGATATCTGGAAACCAGAAATTGTTAATAGCAATAGGCTATGAAACAATGGCCAGAGACAACATTGTTGTAGTAGCACAAAGTAAACAGTCACGAAAGCAATACTCCACAAGCATAGCTATTAGGTTTTGTGAGATTGAGGCAGCAACAACTAAGCCACAATCGAATACTCAGCCTTCTGCAGCCATCTTTTTCAACAACTGGGTTTTGTGGGAATGCGGCGTTATTAATTTGACAGTCGAACTCTGACGAAGGCCGCACAGAGGCAGCCGGAAGCTTAGACTGTCAAACAAATAACACCGCATTCCTGCAGAACCCCGCCGTTATAAGCCACAATTAGCAGTTCAAAACTGTCGACTGTACTCACGATGTCGAAGAGGATGCCCGACACGACGTCGTGGCTGCCACAGTTCCCGTCCAGCTCGCTGAGTATGTCCGGCAGGACGGAGGCCGCCGGCAGGGGGCGGCAGTAGTGGGGGCGGAAGGACGGCACCGTGGCGTCGCGGCTGGGGTATGGACTCGCGGGCACCACCTGGTCGGGCTCGTCGCCGCACGGCACGGGCGGCGGTAACATCGACGTCGGCTCTGCAACATACGACGACACATCACGACAAACTTACTAATACCCTCCTCCCATTTCACAACATTGGTGGAAAGTACTGGTAGCTTCTATACACACTGTTTATATTTTTAAGGTTTCCAGTTTTTAAGGGAGCAGTTCATTCTCAATGAGTTGTCGTCTGTTTCCACACTTTGACGGTTCAGTCATTTATTATTGTCATTGTTGTTGTTGTATACAAATATAAAGTAAGAAAACACAAAACTTTATTCAGATAACTATATCTAGTGAAGGCAGCTTAGTGCAGGTAGTCAATCAATCACGGAACCCCCACTTATCTGCTGCTGTATTGCAAACTCGGTATGCAGTGCAAAATCTATTCAGTTAGCACCAAAGTCAAACACTGTAACATGGGTCATCTGATCTTTTATGAACCCACAATTGTGCGAGCTGTAGGCTTTCCACACCTTTCCTCACTCTACACGCAAGTCAAAGTTGTTACTTCTATTCTCGTTTGCTTCCGTGTATGTGGATCTCCTCGATTTTCACTGTGTGCGAGGCAGGTGGACAAGTCACTATAGAGAGGTATTATGGTGTTTTCTTCAAATCATTCTGACTCTTTAAGCAGCATCTCAGCACCTATGAAGTGCAGGCACCCAAGTCACTGGAATAGACCTAATCGAACCACTCACTGTTCTCGCGGCGGTGACAGCACTGCCGACAATGATAGAGCAAAAGTGATCCTTAAGACTTCCGCGGCCGTCTTCGTACACGATTTATAGCTTTACGGGCTATGACGCGTCGTTTATTGGATAATTTATCTAAGCTTTCGGCTGTTATACTCCAGCCTTCGTCAGAGATACTGTTCACATAGCTTACGGGCGTGTCCGAAATCCCCTGCAGCTGTGGCAGTGTTTATATCAGCGAGACAGGTCGCACAGTGGCGGAGAGACTTAAAGAACATATCCGCCACTACAAATATAAGAACAGCGACAAATCCACCGTAGTCCGCCATTCTATTAATACCGGGCATGAAGTGTAATTTCAAGAAACGAGGCTACTGTGGAGAGAAGACCAGTGGTGGCCCCGACGGGTGAAAGAGGCAGCAGAAATTAAAAAAAAAAAAAATACCAACAACATTAACGAAGATAGCGGCCTTTTGATCTGTGATGCTTGGCGACTGTTGCTATGTGAACATAAATGTAAACAGTATCTCTGACAAAGGCTGGAGTACAATGGCCGAAAGCTTAGATAAATTATCCAATAAATGACGCGGCATAGCCCGTTCAGCTATAAATCATACAGCAAAACTATTCTGCTGCAGAGAATGCCAGGCAATGGACTCCTCCATTTGTGCACCTGCACCCTAAGAAATACCAGCCAGTTTCTTTGCAAGGTTCAAACGGTGTTGGATACATTTTGAAAAAAGGCGAGTGCTCAATCCAAGGTAACTCCTAAATATTTACGGTTGTCTTTGTGTTCTACTCTTCTGAGGGGTGCAGCGTTTACTCTGGTTTTGACACAGGCAAGCTGGTTTGACAGGTGGGTGTCTCTGTTAGCTTGGGCAGAATGTGTAGAGTTGCTATCAGAGAGTCTATCTTCGCAAATCCGGAAGTTCCTGGGAGGTATTCTCACTGCAGACCATTTGCTGAACTATTAAATAAGTTTGTTCTTGTTCCCAGTGCTGCCAACTTCAGTATTTGTTGGGCACTAAATTACATTTTAATTTAAATGTCAATTATTAAATAACAAAGGACAGGGAAAATACTGCGTCACCCACCAAAGTTGAAGGCCGAGGGCTGCGACAAGTATACGACACAGGAGACGAACACGAACGTACAATATTTGAGTCGGTCATTGCGTGTGAACGCCTCCCGTGTCAGATAACCCAATCTTCCCTACTGGGGCGAAGTTTTAAGCCAAAGTATAGCACGTCTGAGTTCAACTCGTGCGTTGTACACTTGTCACAACCTCGAACTTTGGTGAGTGATGGGCTATTTTCCCTATCGTTTGATATTTATTTTGCCTTTAAGGTGTTTCCATTTTCTTGGCAGGGAATGTCAATGATTGTGATAGATAATATTTCGTCAAGGTTGTAAAAGCTGGAAGAAAAGGGAGCGAGCATTCATACTCGTGTTCAGCTCAGGCAATTTAAAAAAACTGTAAGAGCAAAATCTAGTTTGCAGACGAAACCACCACACTCAAAGATTATAACTCGTAATCTCTTCTGATATGATGAGTTTTACCGTCAAAATAACTTTTATGCTGATTTATATTTGACTTCAATTTGCAGCAGTGTAAGGAAAGAATGCACAACGCATAGCATGTCCCCGTACTGCAACATGCAACAGAAACTTGAAACTTCTTGAAAACAAAACAAAAACAAAGTGAGAAATAAAGATGTCAGACAGAAAATTTGAAGTATAGAAGCTGAAGAAGTACAAAATAAGACAGTCTGGTAATAAATAGGCTGGATGAAGACAAGTTTCCAAGGCAGGAGAATAGTGAGGAACGGAACATCACAATCACAGAGGTAAACAAACCACTCACTACATTTCCACTACTTTCCAACATCAGTTCCAGCTATGATAAGACATCTATCGAGACACAGAAGCAGTTTTGCCGTCCCCTCACTGTTTTTACGCAACCATAAAATTTTCAACCGAGAGGAAACACCTTCAGATGTCAGAAAAAAATGAAAACTTGACCAAAAGGCAGACGAAAAAAATCTGACCTTAGTCAATTTTGACAAGGTTTTGCATTCAACAAGGTGGTGTATACTGCAAACAGACTGTCACTCTGTGAATCTCGTGGCAAATCTGAGGTATGTGATCGAGTCGTCGACTGCACAGATCTTTGCTTCCACTACACTCACAACAGCCAATCAGTTGTCCTTCAGTGTCAAAATTGTTGATTGTCCAGAACCATTTCTAATAGTTTCATCACTTATGGAATAATCACATGAGACCCAAGGCTTAGTACTGGTAACTGCCAGTTTCACATTTCTTACACAGACTGCATTTCAGTTGATGTTTTGTACACAAATCAGACACACAGAATGAAATGTCTCACACTTTCATAATTAATTTGTTGTTTCAGTTTCACTGGTCAGGAACCAATAATAACAACAACCTTTACCCATGCAAAATGTGCCAACATCTATGATACATCATCAAAAGTCATTATGCAATTGTGTTCCAATATTTTTGATTTGATTTTAGTGAATCATTGAAAATTAGGAGGACGGTAAAGTAGAGAATCAACACATTTTGGAAATGGTGAGGGAGGAAAGAAGTTTGTGGAAGAGTGTAATAGAAAGAAGAGAGAGGATAGTATGTCACATGTGTAATTGGTTAATTTGTTAGCAGAGGGAACAGCTGAAAGGAAAAAATGCAGTATGAAAAGATTAGAATACACAAAGCAAGAGGATGTAGGTTGTAATGGGTAAGCTGAGAGAAGGATATCAAACATAACGCGTCCTGATGGAGTTGTCCATTACTGCACATTAACACTCACAACCAGTTTATTGTTTAAAGTGCATTTTTTATCTGCTTTTAATAAGTGGAACCCAGCTGACATGGAGCTCTTAACAATGCAACGTGATCATGTGATACCCTAATGTTTACTCATTCAATGAGTTCCGCCATTATTGCATGTTCCAGGCTCAGAAGTGCATTTTAATTCAGCATTTTTTTAAGTACTTCAAATGCTGAATGAGAGCCCCATAAACTTCTACAATTTCATAACTCATAAATTACTATTTACTGAAGCTGAAGCAGAGAGACTGCAACAACAAAAAACTGTAATTGTCTTTGCGTGTGTCTTATTTTTCTGCATCTTCAGTTCCCTCCCATTTTCAGCGAGTTCCTTTTGTATTTTCTAAAGCATTTTCCATGCATTTAGTATCACCACAGTTTATTAGCTTACATATTTTTAAAAAAATACACATACAAATACTAAAGAAACATGATGGTAACCGACAGAATGACTTACTATTTCATTGTTCCCCACCCCCTCCCAAAAAAAACACACAAGCCACCCCTACATGTGCTACGTAAGGTTTCTCTTTTTCTTCTTCTTCTTCTTTGATTATTCCCTTTAAAGAGAGCGACTGAACTTGAGTAGTCATGATGTTTTTTTCTTCTTCCTTTCTTCCCAAATTCTCTTCATACTCTCGCTGTGTTCTCTCTTGCGCTCTTCTGACCATTTGTTTCCTGTTCTTTTTTTGGTTTGTGTTTGTTTAAGTGTATGTTTCTTTACAATGTTTCTAAACTGTTCTCGATTGTTTATGTTGTCTTGTGTGATCCCCAATTCTTTAAGGTCCTCTTCTGTGTCAGATATCCATTTAATGTTGTTTTTACTGGTGTTTACTATCTCGAAGATTTGACTTGTGAGCCTGTTCTTGTTCATCCTGCTAATATGTCCATAAAATTTCATCCTTCTTTTTCTAAAGTTGTCAGTTATTGTTTCTATCTGTTTATAGAGCTCTTTTGATGGCCTCTTTATCCAAGGCAAGGTTTCTCTATTAATTCCAGAAGAAATTTTGTACAGATTTCTCTTAAGAAACTGATTAAGTGACAGAAATAAATATCCACATGCTGTTATGTATGCCATACAACATTTTAATTGAGACAAATAAAATGAATGAAAAGCTATATAGCTTGTCCCCTTACATCACATAGCCTAGACTGAGCCACGTAGTTTACGGATACGTCTTTACGACATGTGATCGTGAGGATGGAGGTGCAAGACATTAGATACGTCACCTAGAGGTGGGTCGTGCTGTGGCGGGGGTGGTGGGCCGAGCAGAGTGTCCGAGCCGGCCGGAACCACACACACTGCCGCGTCACCTGCACACAAACAACAAAAAACAATAAATCACATATCACCTCCCAACAACATCAAAAACTCTCTTTGGCTTTACACATCGTCAACGGCTAAGGTCATTAGAGGCGGGATGGGACTGGGCACAAGGAACGGGAAGGAATTCAGCCATGGCGTTTTGAAGGAAGCATCCCGGCATTCGCTTGGAGTGATTTGGGGAAACCACGGAAAACATAAATCTGGATGCCAGGATGGGGGTTCGAACCGGCATCCTCCCACTCGGTAAAAGCTCTCTCAAAGGCATCAAAACATTAGATTACAGCACAGACAACTGTCCTGATAAATTATTACTAGACATGTTGCCTCTTCTTTTTTCCTCAATAGTTGTCTGCAGCTGCTTCACAACATTACCATAACAACTCTCTGTGATGTCTAGAAGCTGTGCACACTCATAATACTCCCCCCCCCCCCTCTAAAAAAAACAATCACCCTATCTCCAAAAGGAATCGCCTACTCCTTCATTCGTCACACTTCCAGTGAACCAACTGTGATTTTGGTTGTAAGGTAAAGCCACACGATTGTGCACAGTCATAAATGGATTGATATAATTTATCAAATGGAGCTAGATTGGCCTCTGTACATCTATCACGTGCAAGTGCATTTCCTCCTCGTCTCTTCACTCTTCGGTGCCGGTTATAATTTGGATGCCCACTGTAGCACGGGCAGGACCAGCCTTCCTTAAGCTCACGGGTGAATTCGTCTTTCACAAATTTTTAATTACAACACAAATTCATTTCTCCTAAATTTCAGAACAAACACACATCTAATCTCATTTATATGGTTATGACACTATAAAGACTCATTCCAGGATGTTTCAGTTTTTTTAAATATTTTACAATGGGTTGAATAATTTTGTGCAATTCTCAAAAGGTTGCACCATTTCATTTCCTAGTCGGGACTAGTGTTGTAAAAAAAACCGTTTTTTTTTCTGACGTGAAAAAAAACATGAAAAAAAACTGAAAAAAAACCATGTTTTTTTTCTGGGACATGTTTTTTTTCATAACTACTAAATTTCAAATTTTTTAGGCATTTATCGTATAATATGACTGTTTTAGAGTTTATACTAAGTACTTATCTTACTTTTAAATCTACTATATCTTTCTGGTTCAGTAGAAAAAAAATACAAAAATATTAGTAACATTGACTGAAATTTTCTTTTACGAATGGTGACTTCCCGAAAAGGCTAGGTTGAGTGAGAAGGAATCCCCGTTCCCCGTTGTTTGGATTGATACTCGCTATTTGAACTAGTGCTGCCAGCCCTACAAATTTATCTGTAGACCTATGAATCTTTTCAAAAAATTAGGAAATTTAACTACGGTTTTTTGCCTCTTTTTATTACTTGTTGTGCTTTCCTTATATTCGTATACTTGTTAAACTCCCAGCGTATAGTGATACTGAGTCATTGTCAGTAATTATGAAAAATTTCCTTGCAACTGTTGGCGTAAACCAACGATTGAAAACAAATAAAGCTCCTAATTTGTATGATAATAGATTTAAATTCAAACTTAAAAGACCGTAATACAGAACTATCGGCGCAGTCTTCATTCTCGGTGTGTACTTTTCTCACAATTTAAAATTGCAATCTCAAAAACTTTTGCATGCAATACAACCAGTAAAAGAAATTTAACCATTTCTGAAGTTATGGATCTAGAGGGGACAGAAGAAGAAACAGAAAATTTCAACTCCAAAAGAACTAGTGATGGTAGTACTGATACTAGTGAATGTGGTACCGACATAGAAAATGTATAAAAAATTATGTTACCTACATAGATACATTTATGAATCATTATGTAAGGTATTACATGATTTAGGTTTAAAACACACATGTAAAATGTAAATTCCATAAATAACACTATAATTTATCAAATATATTGTTTTCTGAAAAAAAAACAAATTTAGAAAAAAAAACAAGGGTGCTCGGTTTTTTTTCATGTTTTTTTTCACAAATCTGAAAAAAAAAACTTTTTTTTTCAGTTTGCAACACTAGTCACAACAGAACATTACGGTAGGATCCTTACGTATTCCGTCTGGTGTAATCGGAGTTTAGCTCATCACGGTGTAGTCGACCAGGGACACTGCAAACTTCTGTGACCTTACACAAATTAATCAAAGTTATCAAATGATGATTAATAGTGTGGCACTATCGTTAATTCTGTCAGCAATGCAGAGATATTTTAATTACCAAAACAGGCTCCACTAACTTTAGGCAAATGACAGATTTGTTAATATCAAAAATATCATCTCCAGCAGCCTGCCTCAGCTGTGCGAGTAGGCTAGAGACAAGGCCAACACAGTGTCCTCATAGATTTGGGTTCTCCAGATCTTCTAAAATGATCCCAGATCAATCTCAAGATGGTTTCTCAACACAGACCTGTTCCTTGTCAAAATTATAGCTCAAGTACCAGGTGGTTCAAGAATTAGTCGTAAACTCGTGCCAATTATATTACTCACTTTCCTGTATTATCCGACAGTGAAGTGGGAAACCGTGAGGCTTTCACCACCACCAGCTCTGGGGCAGATTACCTGTGATGTGAACGCAGGTAGTACATTAAAGTACAGGGTGTTTCAAAAAGAATATACGTATTTTGAATGCATATATTTATTAAACTGTAAGACATACGAATATGAAACTTTACACACATATTTACGAACCTCAAGTTCAGATTACAGATGTTCAATATGTCCTCCATCAGCCACACAAACAATATCACATCGATACTCAAATTCCTCCCATACTCGGGCAAGCATGTCTTTCGTCACTGATGTTACGGCAGTACGGATCCGGTTCCTCAAGTCCTCAAGGTTCTGTGGGAGTGGAGGTACATAAACGTTGTCTTTAATTAAACCCCACAGGAAGAAGTCACTGGGTGTCAAATCCGGTGACCGTGGAGCCCAGCTGATGCATGCTAAGTCGCCAGCTCCTTGACGACCAATCCAACGGTTCGGTAGAGTATCATTCAGATATTCACGCACTTGGCGACCCCAGTGAGGGTACACGTCTTGTTGAAAAATGAAGTTGTCTTTGAGCAGCCTCGTAAACAAGCAGTTTTGTAACATAGCGAGATACTGCTGACCGTTAACCGTGTTTCCATCAAAGAAGAATGGGCCGTAAACAGATGATCGGGATATCGCACAAAACACATTGACTTTAGGCGAATCTCGTACATGTTCAATGACTGCATGTGGGTTCTGTAGACCCCAAATTCGAACATTGTGTTTGTTTACCTGACCACTAACATGGAAAGTCACTTCGTCACTGAAAACAACGCGTTGAGCGAAAGTGTTATCATTGTCAATAGCATCATTAATCTCGTTACAAAATGCCACACCTTTCCGTTTGTCATCAGGACGCAGAGCTTGTAACAACTGTAATACCAACCGACGTCTCAAAACACGCCAATTTGTTGTTGTAGGTAGTTGTAACTCCCGACTGGCACGACGAGTTGATTTTGTAGGACTACGTTGGAAAGCAGTTTGAATTCGTGCAACATGTGCCTCAGAAACACGAGGGTGGCCAGGACTCTTTCCTTTACATACACATCCAGTATCTACAAACTGTCGATACCATCTACAAATGCTCCACCCATTGGGAGGATGCATTTGGTACCTCAACCTGAAATGTCTTTGCACTGTAATCACGGAATTGCACTTCGCAAACTCGATAACACAAAATTATTTCTGCTGTGGAGTAGCCATTTTAAACATATGATGGTTACCAAGAATAACACAAGACGAATCACATCTAGCGGCTATTAAATAAACTATGTATTAGTTTCTCTAATAGCCGAGCTGGGGTGCAGCGATAGATAGTTTGGACAAAAGAATACTTTGTAATATGATATTCTTTTTGAAACACCCTGTAGCTCTGATAATCTGACTCGGCACCAGAACCTATGTGATCTGCCTGGGATGATTTTGGGAAACTGTGGATACCCAAAACATTAACTACAAATTACTAATTTCTCCTAGTCTATTAACCAAAATGTTGTTGAGGTACTAAAAAACTGAAGACCATCCTTGTGTTGAGTACTAACCATCCTGTTTTATAGAACACATGTTACACTGTCTACATACCATCAGGCAAAGGAAATATGGCAGCTAATTCATTTGGTCTTCATTTAACCAACCTAACACTGTCGCATATTTTGGTTCAATCCAGCTAGAGAAGCTCCAATAGACTATAAAACATGACAGGCCGACAGTATTTTCACATGAAGCAATGTTTCCTGAAACTGGTCCGTAATGTAGTTGACGCATTAGGTGACTGAGGCAAATGAACTGCACCACAGCCACTGTGCCGTCACAATCTCCCTGGACGTCTGTCTTTTCAGATTATTTCACCGTCTGAGGTAGACTACGTGCCATGTCTCCGGGCAGCTCCCTAAAAATATCAATCTTCCCACTCCCCAAAAGGGAGTGTCCATAAACCACATAGCTCCATTTTGGCCTTCTGTGAACCCCCTCCTCTCCCCCATACGTAGCTTTTTTCCCTGCTCATTCCAGAATTGCACTGTTTTCTCTTATCAGACTATCGCAAATTACAAACGGAGATAATTAAATGACTGAAATAAATATTCACATGCAGTTGTGTGCTCTGTACATCATTTTAACTGTGACAAATAATATGAATGGAAAGCTACGTGGCCTGGCTCGGAACACCGCCCCTCCTCCCATGTGTATGGACATCATGTCCTATTCTACTAGCAGTCTTATGGCACAATGCTACTGAGTAGCTGCCTAGTTACACAGACGACAATTTGGGCATAAAACAGTAAATTAACTGCGATGAGAATTCTGTGCATTCACGTCGCCCTTCAAAGAACGGTAGAATTTTATTTTATTTTATTTTATTTAAATCTCTAAAATTACGAGTTCGATTTAGCGTTGGGGTGGGGGAGTAGGGGGTTACAGATTTACGAAAAGACTGCTCACGTGCTTAATAGATGCCCCTAACGGTGTCGCCATATTGAATTGCGTATTGTGCACTCGTCGAGGAAGGAATATAGTGGAGGCGAAATACCGCTAAATTTGTGAAGCTTCCTCTAAACACTCGGCTCCTACTCCGCATGGGCGGCGGCCATAACACTGCTGTTTGATGGCGTGAATATTTCATTTTCTAATATTTCCAAGGTTTTTTTATAATGCTAGCTTGTGTTGCATACCGTTGCACAAACAGATCAGATAGGAAACAACCTCGTATAACGTTTCATAAGTTAAGTCACATTATAATTACTGTTTTAAAGTGTTTGATAGGTAACTGCAAGAGCAGGACCGACCAATCGCTATAAATTTATTCATTGCTCTCAATAGGATGATGTTGCTCTCAAATATCTGCTGGTGTAGTGTGGACAATCAGCATATGTTATTACTTTGCACATAAAAGGCTAGCTTTACTGTAAACAAGTCATGAAAGTCTAATTTAAACGGGTCAAGTTTACATCACGGTACAGTGAATATGGTATTCAATTTATTTAGAAAGTGCACAATGAAATTGTGATAATTTGTCCTGTGCAAAATAAGAAACGTGATGAAGCTAACGTTGTTGTTACCCGTAATATACATCGCGATCCATTTTATGTGTTTAGGTGTGTCTATACAGGGTGTTACAAAAAGGTACGGCCAAACTTCCAGGAAACATTCCTCACACACACACACACAAACAAAGAAAATATGTTATGTGGACATGTGTCCGGAAACGCTTACTTTCCATGTTAGAGCTCATATTGTGGGCGGCTATGATACAATACGCCATTCTCCAGGGCTGCATCAGCGCATCAGGGATTCCATGCGACGGAGGGTGGATGCATGTATCCTCGCTAACGGAGGACATTTTGAACATTTCCTGTAACAAAGTGTTTGAAGTCACGCTGGTACGTTCTGTTGCTGTGTGTTTCCATTCCATGTTTAATGTGATTTGAAGAGAAGTAATAAAATGAGCTCTAACATGGAAAGTAAGCGTTTCCGGACACATGTCCACATAACATATTTTCTTTGTTTACGTGTGAGGAATGTTTCCTGATAGTTTGGCCGTAAATTTTTGTAACACCCTGTATACACAGTCCAGTCACATTGAAATCCATCAAAATCCAGCATAACCACCTTTGGCAGAGCAGACCGCTGCGAGGCGTGCAGGAAGAGAGTCACTTAGGTTTCTGAAGGTGTTGACTGGGATGCTGAGCCATGCCGACTCCAGTGCCGTGGCCAGCTGCGCTAGATTACGCGGTTGAGGATCCATGGCGCGAACAACCCGATCAAGGTGGTCCCACAGATTCTCGATTGGGTTTAAATCCGGTGAGTTTACTGGCCAGGGGAGTAAGGTAAACTCATCCTGGTGCTCTTCAAACCACGCACATACACTGCGAGCTGTATGACACCTCGCATTGTCCTGCTGGTAGATGCCATCATTCTGAGGAAAAATTATTCGCATGTAGGGGTGGACATGGTCCGCAAGGGCAGATACGTACTTGTGCTGATCCATCGTGCCTTCCACAATGATGAGTTCACCCAGGAAAACATTCCCCAAACCGTAATGCTCCCACCTCCACCATGGATCCTTCCGGCAATTGTTGCAGGGTGTTTGCTTTCAGACGTTTCACGCCGTATGCGCCAACGTCAATCTGTCCGATGGAGCATAAAATGTGATTCGTCGGAAAAAGCCACCTGTCGCCACTCTGTGGACGTCCAGTTGCGGTACTGGCGTGCAAATTCCATCCTTCGTCGCCGATGAACAGCAGTCAGCATAGGTGCATTAACCAGGCGTCTGCTGTGGAGGCCCATGCGTAGCAACGTTCGCTGAACCGTTGTTGAGGATACTTCTTGGTAGCCCCTTGGTTCATCTGGGCGGTCAGTTGCTCAACAGTTGCACGTCTATTTGCCCGAACGCATCTCCGTAGCCTTCGTTCGCCTCTGTCATCTATAGCCCGTGGTGCACCACATGTTCCACGCCGCTGATTTCGAATAGTGCCATTTTGCCATGCACGGTATACTTTCACCAAGGCGGCACGTGAACAGTTCACAAAATTAGCCGTTTCCGAAATGCTTCCACCCTTGGCCCGAAAGGCAATAATCATGCCCTTTTGGACGTCGGATTAATCGCTACGTTTCTTCATTACGCCAACGACTGAAATGCTTTCCGATGCCCTAGGACATCCTTTATATACACTGCACTGTAATGTGCTGCCTTCTGTGATTGGTTATTTTGTGTTGACGTCGAAAGTAGGTGGTGGTCACATTAATGTGACTGGACTGTGTAGTTTGATGTTTTTGTTGTTGTCAGTCTTTAGACTGGTTTGATACAATCCTCCATCCCTTCCTATCCTGTGCTAACCTCTTCATTTCTACATACCCCTTACAGCCCACGTCCTCAATTATCTGCTTCATATATTCTAATCTCTGTCTTCCTCTACAGTTCTTACCTTCGACTGTTCCCTCCACTAACAAATTAACCAATCCAGCATGTCTCAAAATATCACCTACCAGCCTGTCTCTTCTTCCTGTAAGCTTCTTCCATAAACTTCTTTTCTCACCCATCATTTCCAAAACTCGTTCATTTCTTACTTTGTCTGTCCACCTAATTTTCAGCATTTTTCTATAGCACCACATTTCAAATGCTTCAAGTTTCTTTCTTTCCGGTATTCCTAAAGTCCATGTTTCGTTACCGTAAAGTGCTGTGCTCCACACAAAGAGTTTTAAATAGTTCTTTCTAATTCCTAGATCAATATATGAAAGTAAAAGGTTTCTCTTTTTCATGAAGGCTCTTTTTGCTAGAGCTATTCTGCTTTTAACATCATTCCAGCTTCGGCCATCGGTTGTAATTTTGTTTCCCAAGTAACAGAACTCACTGACTTCTCCTATTGCATCCGATCCTATTTTTATATTTAATCTGCTAGTATTGGTATCATTTCTGCTAGATTTCATCACTTGTCTTGCTTTGATTTATAATCAGTCCAAAATCTTCCTTCAGTATTTTGTTCATGCCATTCAGTAACTTCTCAATATCCTCAGCCCTCTCTGCTAACAAGACAATGTCGTCAGCAAATCGTAGCATACTGATTTTTTTTCCCCCTGAAAACTTATGCCACATGAAAATTTTTCTTTTACTTTCTTCAAGTGACAATATTAATGGAAATGTGGGTAGGTTGAAATGCAGGCTGTACCAGAAGGGAAAAACAATTTATTTATTTATTATTAGTTGTCAGTACTTTCATGAGCACCATGTTAGTGACAGAACACGTATTGCTTATCACGATGTAAACTACTCCCATTTAGGCTTCTGACTTTTAGCGACAGCTTATCTCGAGAACTAGTCAAGATATCGAAAATGTTTATTCTTTACCTTCCAATTTGTCTCGTCGTGTTACATATGAATCTATCATCAAATTTTACTTCTAAATTTCAACCCAAAACACCTATCTTTTTAGACAGTGTATCACGAGAATTAAGCAGGATATCATAAAATTTTATTCTTCATTTTTAATTTGTCTCGTCGAGTTAGATAACAATCCATCATCAAATTGCGAGGCCACGGTTGTGGTGCGATCCAATATGGCGACCTCCCCACCCCACTTACTCCAGTGCACCGAGCAGGGCGGTGTAACGGTTAGCGTTCTGGCCTCGCATTCGGGAGGACGGCGGTTCGAATCCCCGTCCGAGCATCCAGATTTGGGTTTTCCATGGTTTCCCCAAATCACTCCAGGCAAATGCCGGGATGCTTCCTTCAAAAGGCCATGGCCGAATTCCTTCCCATTCCTTGCCCCCATCCTTTCCCGTCTCTAAAGACCTCGATGTTAAAAAGAGACGTAAAGCAGTTACAAAAAAAAAAACAAAAAAAAATACTCCAGTGCGTGGTGAAGGTCCCTTGCGCCGCCTTGCAGGTATGCAGCCGGCTGGTTGCCTCTGCCCGCGGACCCGGCGCGCAGTATACAGCGCCAGGGGCGGAGCCAAGCAGACTCCCGCACAAACACAGAGGAACAACGTGTCTGCACCTCCATCTCTAGGAAGATCCCCACCTAGTGCGCACGCGAACCTCGGTATCATCCCCTTAGTCGTAAATCTTTGCGGCTCGTCCACGTAGAGGTCATTAGAGACACGGAACTTTTCGTGAAACGGAAATCTTGATGCCCGCGTCCTCCCAAATGCCTAGGCTTATCCCCCGGGCTTGATACACGCTAGAGTTTGTATCTATGATTTCGTCATTCGCGCTGATCTTGATAAGTTTGTCTTTTATTTTTATTATCGTAGCAAAGCTTAAACGTTTCTAATGTAGTATCCTTATAAGATTTTCCGTAAATTAAAGTCAACGGTTATTCCAGTGTTAATCTATAATGTACTGGTATGACTGACGTATTTCAAAAAAATGAAGAGATAAATAACCAAAACTACGCACTAAAACAGAAAAACACAATCCAGCGGGAGTGTTAGTCTGGATTGCAGCGTGGTCTGTTCTCGTAAGAAATAGAGAACGATTTAAGCCACTTCGTGAAGTGGCGAGCTTAGCGTGATATTTCCAGACGCAGTTCCCTTACAGATAGATTATAAAGTTAGAAGCTTTTAGTGCAGAATAAGTGACACTGAAGGATAATAATGGTGCGAGTTATTGGAAACTGGTCAATGATATTGATAAATAAAAAGTATGAACGCGAGGAATCTGTCGAAATTCAAAAAACGCGGAACAAGATTACAAAATTCTTGGAAATAGAAAGTGGCTATGGATAATGGTACAAAAAAATAACGAATGAACGGCAACTAATAGGTACTCAGTACTTTGGTTAGTGAATGCGGTACAAAGAATTGAAACCCATCCTGGAGAGAGGCCCTGACCACCTGAACACACGGCAATCGTAAACGCCGCGCCACAATCAAATGTAATGCGCTACGAATTAACAGCACTTTCAACACTGAGTGGAAAGTAAAAAACTTTACCTTGCAACCTACAAAGTACAGTTCACGCATGTCACTTAAATGCATGACGTGGCGGCAGCACTGGTCTGAAGTTTGCTACCATTCACGTTTTTAGTTTATCTTACCAGTTCCCTACTTGGTGAATTCTAAGCAACTACACACCATTCGCAGCAGAAGTGTTGTGTGAACACCTTCTCCGAATATAATTTTACAATACCTGAAATAAGATATTCGGTTTTGGAAGAATGAAACAATATGGACAGGTTCGTACCTACTATGGTGCAAGGCGGTGCAGTGCACCGGGGCCCCTACGCTCAGGGGGCCCCCAAGCGCTCATCTGGGGGCCCCCGAGTGCAGTTCACGCGCCTTTACTGGCGACCTTTTTTTAAGCTCTACCGTCGGTCTAAGGGGGCCCAGGACACACAGGAAGCCCCTCACTGCTTAGAGGGGCTTCTAACCATTGCTCAGGGGGCCCCGACCTCACCTCAGGGAGCCCCGGCCTCACCTCAGGGGACCCCGGCCTCACCTCAGGGGTCCCGGGCCTCACCTCAGGGGCCCGGGTCTCACCTCAGGGGGCCCGGGCCTCACTTCAGGGGGCCCCGGACTCACAATAGGGGGCCCCGGCGTCACATCAGGGGGGCCCAGCATCACCTGAGGGGGCACGGCCTCACCTCAGGGGGCACGGCCTCACGTCAGGGGGCCCCGGCCTCACCTCAGGGGACCCCGGCCTCACCTCAGGGGCCTGGGCCTCACCTCAGGGGGGCCCGGCCTCACCTCAGGGGGCCCCGGCCTGACCTCAGGGGGCACCGGCCTCACCTCAGGGGGCACGGCCTCACCTCAGTGGGGCACGGCCTCACCTCAGGGGGCCCCGGCCTCACCTCAGGGAGCCCCGGCCTCACCTCAGGGAGCCCCGGCTTCACATCAGGGTGCCCGGCCTCACATCAGGGGGCCCTGCATCACCTATTGGGGGCCCGGCCTCACCTCAGGGGTCCCGGCATTACATCAGGGGGCCCCGGCCTCACCTCAGGGAGCCCCAGTCTCACATCAGGGGGTAACAGCATCACCTAAGGGGTCCCCGGCCTCACCTAAGGGGGCCCCGGCCTCACCTCAGGTAGCCCCGGCCTCACCTCAGGGGGCTCCGGCCTCTCCTCAGGGGGCCCCGGCCTCTCCTCAGGGGGCCCCGGCCTCACCTCGGGGGCCCCGGCCTCACCTCGGGGGCCCCGGCGTCACCTCGGGGGGCGCCCGGCGTCACCTCGGGGGGGCCCGGCCTCACATCATGGGGGCCCGGCCTCACATCATGGGGGCCCGGCCTCACATCGGGGGCCCGGCCTCACATCAGGGGGCCCTAGCCTTACCTCAGGGGGCCCCGGCCTCACCTCAGGGGGCTCCGGCCTCACCTCAGGGGGGCCCGGCCTCACTTAAGGGGGGCCCGGCGTCTACTCGGGGGGGCCCGGCCTCACCTCATGGGGCCCCGGCCTCACCTCAGAGGGCTCCGGCCTCACCTCAGGGGGCTCCGGCCTCACCTAGCTACGACACTGAATATGGACCACCTTGAAGTGGTGGAGGCAACAGGGCTCCTCAACCAAAGACGGGAAACAAGACTGTTTTAATCTCGTGCTACTACGAAAACCAGCATTCAGACAC
This sequence comes from Vandiemenella viatica, assembly GCA_031002005.1. Classification (NCBI taxonomy): domain Eukaryota; kingdom Metazoa; phylum Arthropoda; class Insecta; order Orthoptera; family Morabidae; genus Vandiemenella; species Vandiemenella viatica. The sequence goes on along the minus strand of JARYHS010005557.1, from coordinate 6,305,527 downwards.
AGATATCGATGTCAGAAATTGGCTTCTGATCCTGTCTACATATTATAAATAATGGTTGCTTTTCAGAACTGCCACTTATTTTATGACATCTAAACAGGAATGCTGAATATACAGCACATTTACTACGTGAGCACGCGCCTTATGAAAATAGTAGCCAGTTTACTTGTATCGGAACTTTCTAGGAACAAGAACAACTAACAATATGTTCCGTTGTGGTCAATGAAGCCTACCTGTGACACATAGCAACAGGGCTCAAGCTTTCAAAAAACAATTTTCTAAATTGCGCTGTAATAATGACATCATCTACCCCCTCCTCCATCTTCTCAACCGTAAATCGGCTGATTATCCGTCGACAGAAGAAAGGATAAACTGTGCTGCCCGAAGTATGATGCGAACGCGAACGAAAGATTGTACCGAGCTGTACCATTGCTGCAATTAATTTTGAAATTATTGTCCCCCTCCTCAAGCGTTGGGTCTGTAGGAAACACTCCGGTCTTTGTTTGGCCAACAGTTTCAAGTAGCTTCTATTGCTCTATGAAATCATGGACGTTGACATCACGCTATTGATTCTCAAGGATAGCAACTTGCGGAGATATAGCGATATAATAAACAAAAGCTTTTGATAATGTTAGATGGCACAAGATGTTCAAAATTTTAAAGAAGTCAGATCTAAAGTATAGAGATGGAAGAATACTTAATAAACTATATAAGAATCAAGTGGCTATAATAAAAGTAGAGAATCATGAGAGACACGCATCACTTAAAAAGGGTGTGAGACAAGGTTGTAGTCTATCCCCGTTAATATTCAACTTGTAAGTAGAGGAAGCAATAAAGAAAGTAAAAGAAAAATTTCCATGTGGCGTAAGTTTTCTGGGAGAAAAAATCAGTATGCTACGTTTTGCTGATGACATTGTCTTGATAGCAGAGAGGGCTGAGGATATTGAGAAGTTACTGTATGGCATGAACAAAATACTGAAGGAAGATTTTGGACTGAATAAAAATCAAAGCAAGACAAAAGTGATTAAATGTGGCAGAAATGATACCAATCACAGTAGATTAAGTATAAAAATAGGATCGGATACAATAGAAGAAGTAAGTGAATTGTGTTATTTGGGAAGTAAAATTACAACCAATGGGGGAAGCAGGAATGATGTGAAAAGCAGAATAGCACTAGCAAAAAGAGCCTTCATGAAAAAGAGAAACCTTTTAGTTTCAAATATTGATCTAGGAATTAGAAAGAACTTAAAACTCTATGTGTGGAGCACAGCACTTTATGGTAGCGAAACGTGGACTTTAGGAATACCAGAAAGAAAGAAAGAAAATTGAGGCATTTTAAGTGTGATGATAAATTCTGAAAGTGGACAGACGAAGTAAAAAATGAACGAGTTTTGGAAATGATGGGTGAGGAAAGAAGTTTGTGGAAGAAGTTTACAGAAAGAAGAGACAGGCTGGTAGGTCATATTTTGAGACATGCTGGATTGGTTAATTTGTTAGTGGAGGGAACATTCGAAGGTAAGAACTGTAGAGGAAGATAGAGATTAGAAAATATGAAACAGATAATTGATGGTTGTAAGGGATATGTAGAGATGAAGAGGTTAGCACAGGATAGGAAGGGATGGAGGATTGCATCAAACCAGTCTAAAGACTGACGACAGCAAAAAAGAAATAAAAATGATATGAAAACCAGGACTAACTTAAATGCTTCAATGAGTACTGTTCCCCAAGAATAAACGCCACAAAATGTTTGATAATGCAAACAAAGATCATCTCGTTGCTGCTTTATACAAGTTAAACTTGTCTTGAGCGTGCTAATGACTTGGAAATCGCCACGAACACTGGTGCAAGCAGCGACTTAAAAGGTGTTGGAAAACAAAGGGACCCGTAAACGACACGCGACACTGACGAATCTGCTTATCTGGGAGCTTCCATGAACTACGTGGCTCGGTCTAGAGGGAGGGGAGGGGGGTTCAGAGCCAGGCCACGTAGCTTTCCATTCATATTACTTTTCACAGTTGAAATGAGGAACAGAACACACAACAGCATATGAATATTTATTTCCCTTAGTTAATTATCTCCGTATGTAATTTACAATAGTCTGACAAGAGAAAACAGTACAAAATGTCGTCTGGAATAAAAAGGGGGAAAAAAAGCTGCGTGCTATTTGGTGGGGAGCGGGGGGGGGGGGGTTATAGGCAAGATCCACGTATGTTTACATCATGGCAGGAGCGGAGGGGGGGGGGTTCACAGGAGACCAAAATGGAGCTACGTGGTTTATGGACGCTCCCTTATCTCTCTCTGTTACTGGTATGAATAGAATATTTATTCATTTATTTAAACTGTGGATCAATGTCGCAAGAGAAAAAAGAATGATGCGTGCTCATGAATAACGAATCGGGTCATTGTTGCATAATTACTGATTGTTCATTAAGAAGTTATTTTGAGTGGGTCTAACTGTAAGATTTAAAAAAGTAATCACTGGTGGCGAGTTAATTGAGTGCTCCGGGCAGCAACTATACAATCGGCATTGCGAAATAGCCGTGTATATCCACGGACCAATTAAGTTTCATAATTATAATGGCCTGCAATAGCGCTGTGTCTACGCCTTCTGACACTACCTCTCACCTCACGGCAACCCGGAACTGCTAGTTACAACAATGGAAATCAAGCAAGTAACTGCAACAGGAGAACTTTCAACATTAATAGTAGTTGAGACCTTTCGCTTCGATACTACTCTCAATTATTGCAGAATGCAATCAGTGACAGATATGATACAGGAGCTGGAATGGGATTCATTGCAAGACAGGAGGAGGATGAGGAGGGTTCATGGGAGTGTACAGGGCATATACTGGCGATGAGACATGGAAAGATATTGCAATAGGTATGAAAAGTAGTGCATGGAAGGGAAAAGATGACCATGACCACAAGCTGGCACTCGATTTCAGGCACAAGGGTGTGGGAAGATTCTCTTTTTTAGGTAAGGGTGTCAGGGATTGGAATGAGTTACCAAGGGGAATGATGAATAACCTACCGAAAACGTTAAAAGAATTTAAAGTTAAAATTTGTAGAGGGCAAATGTAGGTGAGTGTAGGATAGGGGGAAGATGGGTGTGTAGGGAAATTGCCACCGGAGCCTGTGCTCCATTGAAATTAAATTGAATTAAAACACACTAAACTTGTGCTGAATTTTGATTTCACATCCGACGTGGCTTTGAACGGTGAACAACATGCGTCGACTCGCAGCAATCTGAACTGGGATAACCAAATCACACAGGTCGGTAGGGAGATCGTGATTCAAAAGTGTAGTAATGAGTATCAAATACAGGAGTTGCGGAGGGTGCAAAAAAGGGCTGCTATATTTGTTTCTGGAAATTACCGCAGAAGAGAATTTACCAAAAAAGTTGAACGAATTTAAAGTTGAAATTTGTAGATGGCAAATGTAGATGGGTGCAGGAAAGGGGGAAAGATGGGTGTGTAGCGAAATTGCCACCAGTGTGTGCGCTCCATTGCAGTAAAATTAAAGTCAAAGCACGTAAGCTATACAGCGCACTTGCGCTGTGAATGATCCGTATAAAATAAAAAATACTAGTATCGAAAAAGAAGAGGATTATATCAACCGAACTTCCCTGGACGTAGTTCCAACCTGAATTCATCACTGCCAAACATCACAACTACTAGCACATTTCTCCCGACAGCGTACTATACAGTAACCGTAGCGCCGTAATTTGGTGATTGATTCTCATATAACTCGACGAGACAAATAGAAAGTGATGAATAAAAGTTTTTTTATGAAGAATACTCTATAAACTATATAAGAATCAAGTGGCTGTAATAAAAGTAGAGAATCACGAGAGACATGCATCAGTTAAAAAGGGTGTGAGACAAGGTTGTAGTCTATCCCCATTAATATTCAACTTGTATGTAGAAGAAGCATTGAAGAAACTCAAAGAAAAATTTCCATGTAGCATAAGTTTTCAGGGAGAAAAAATCAGTATGCTACGATTTGCTGACGACATTGCCTTATTAGCAGAGAGGGCTGAGGATATTGAGAAGTTATTGAATGGCATGAACAAAATACTGAAGGAAGATTTTGGACTGAATATAAATCAAAGTAAAACAAAAGTGATGAAATGTAGCAGAAATGATACCAATACTAGCAGATTAAATATAAAAGTAGGATCGGATGCAATAGGAGAAGTGAGTGAGTTCTGTTACTTGGGAAGCAAAATTACAACCGATGGCCGAAGCAGGAATGATGTTAAAAGCAGAATAGCACTAGCAAAAAGAACCTTCATGAAAAAGAGAAACCTTTTAGTTTCAAATATTGATCTAGGAATTAGAAAGAACTTCTTAAAACTCTATGTGTGGAGCACAGCACTTTATGGTAACGAAACATGGACTTTAGTAATACCGGAAAGAAAGAATCTTGAAGCATTTGAAATGTGGTGCTACAGAAGAATGCTGAAAATTAGGTGGACAGACAAAGTAAAAAATGAACGAGTTTTGGAAATGATGGGTGAGAAAAGAAGTTTATGGAAGAAGCTTACAGGAAGAAGAGACAGGCTGGTAGGTCATATTTTGAGACATGCTGGATTGGTTAATTTGTTAGTGGAGGGAACAGTTGAAGGTAAGAACTGTAGAGGTAGACAGAGATTAGAATATATGAAGCAGATAATTGAGGATGTGGGTTGTAAGGGGTATGTAGAAATGAAGAGGTTAGCACAGGATAGAAAAGGATGGAGGATTGCATCAAACCAGTCTAAAGACTGACGACAGCAAAAAAAAAATTATCAAGCCCAGTTCTTGAGCTATGGTATCTCAAAAGTGTCGTAGTTAGGGTGAAATGTTAACGAGACCGTAAGAAAAAATTTTCCAAAACCAAATTAGACGATCGATTCTTAGGGGGCATCCATAAATTACGTGAGGTGTTTTTCTGTATTTCAGGACCCCTTCTCCCCCCTCTGGTGAGACTTCGTGAGATTTTCGCCAAAATACCCCATAAAATCGGCCTTCACGTGTTTTGTAGGACTTTTTTTTAGCTCTACGGTCCAACAAAATTTTCAAAAACCTCATGCCAGATTTGTGTTGACTCCCCCCCCCTTCCCCTTGGTTAGATTTCGCCACCCCCTCCCCCCATATTTCAATTTATGGACGTAGAGTCAAGAGTAAAATTTTCAATATATCACTCAGTTATCGAAATATACTATCTCAAAATTGAAGTGGTAAGGTTGAAATGTTGCCTGGACCAGATTTTTTTTTTTTTTTTTATATTTTTTTTTTTTTTGGCAACCAACAAGGAACTACTCAGTTGATATGCATAACGGATGTTTTCTTTTCTTGCTAGCGGTTCTGGTTAGATCAAAAAGCGGCCTCGACCTGTAACTAATTTTTGACAGTCGATATCTGGAGAACAAAGCAAGATATAAAAGAAAATTTAATCCTCACATTAGATTTGTCTCGTCGAGTTATACAAGAGACCATCAAACTGCGCCGGGACGGTTATGACTGAGCTGCTCCCAACACTAGTTATAAATATCTACGCATAGTATTTTATTAGAAACTCAGTTCTATAGAACCCACTGGTCAGATAAGGAGGGTGATGACGGGATGTACCAGAGGAATAACAGAACTGGCTTATAAATCCTTTATCGTAGCTCAACGATTCTGAGGTAGTATGGGACCCACATTTGGGTTTCAGGTACAGGATTTGGAGCAAGGGCAAACACAGACAGATTTATACGTAGAAATTATCGCAGAACGCAAACTGATATGGTAAGGGGGTATACATAAATTAATTACGCGAGGTGTTTTTCCGGACTTCCCCCCCCCCCCCTTTTTGGCGAGACTTCATGAAATCTCGTCCAACTCCCCCCCCCCCCCCTAGAAATCGACGTCGCAACTTTTTTTTTAGGTCTCATCCTTCCAAAGCCGGTTACACCCACACTTTTCAACGAAATACCCTCCTAAAATCGGCCTTCACGTGTTTTGTAGACTTTTTTTTTTTCTTTTTAGCTCTACATTCAAACAAAAATTTACAAAACATCACGTGAGAGTTCCGTTGATCCACCGCCCCCCCTCCTATTTCACCTCACGTAATTTATGGACGCTCCCTATAGGAGCTGGGTTGGGACCCACTGGAGGCGATGAGGCCTGGATGGATATTGGCAGAACAGTTAGAAATAGAATGTGGAAAGGAAGAGTGACCAGGAACACAATACTAGCTCTTGGAAGTGCCAAAGTTTTCTTTTGTAAGTAAAGAAGTCATCCTGAAATAAATTATCAAAAGATATGACACATAAGTGAAACACTGAAAAAATTTAAATTCAAAATTCGTGTAAATAAAAATTGGAAATATGCTCCATCCATCGCCATAACTACAATAACAACAAGAGAGATAAAATCAAGCGAATAAAATGACGTGTCTATACCTGATGTTTATTCCCACTTGCCGTCAGGGATTAGGACAGTAAAGTAATCTCTTTAACCCGTAATTTTGTGGCTAAAAGGCCATGCAAGCTGTATCAACGAGCGAGAGATATTTGGCAAAGTTAAACGTAAAGCAGAATACGAAAAAGACATTTCTGTAGTAATCTGGAACAAAAGCAGCTGACGATAAAATGTCTCGTCAGCAGAAAAGAACGGGTAATATATAGGAATGGGGGATTCTATCATTACCGTGGCGCCACAATCTGATGATTGATTCTTATACAACTCAACGAGACAAATTGAAAGTGAAGAATAAATTGTTTTGATATCTCGCTTAGTTCTCGAGATATCGTATCTCAAAATTTCACGTAGTCAGGGTTGGAATTCGGCCTGGACCAGAAGAAAAAGTTCGCTATAGCCAAATTTGATGATGAATTCGTATATAACTCGACGAGACAAATGGAAAATAGAGAATAAAGTTTTTTCATATCTCGCTTAGTTCTCGAGATATTGTATCTGATAAATGAAGAAGTTAGGGTGAAATCCGGCCTGGACCAAAAAAATTTTTTTCACCATATGTATACGGTGGAAATGCACTATAGGTTGTTTATTTTCTTCCTAGTGATTGTTGCTAGGTTGAAATACGGTCTGGACCAGAAGAAAAAACACCAAAAGCAGAAGGAACTATACCTATGACTGATTTTTAACATGCTATATCTCGAAAACCAAGCGACATATCAAAAAAAAATCATTCTTTATTTTCGATTTGTTTCGTCGAGTTCTACCAGAGATTGTGGCGTTTCGGTATTAACATGCATAGGCAGAACAGCTTAGAGGTGAGACAGAGCAATATGCGGAGAGATCTGACGGAAACGTTGCCATAACAGACTAACTTGATATTGTAGACTCCAGAAAGAGTAGATAGTCGACAAATTCGACGGAAGTTTGATGGAGCGAATTAATTTATGTTCTAGGAGAAATCTGACATAAAAGTTGCTAACGAAAGAAATTATGCGCTATACAAAAGAGAGAGAGAAATTGTGGAGAAATTTGGCTCTAACTTTGGCAGGAAAATTCACGTCAATTGCCGGAGGCCAAAAATTCCTAGAGAAATTTTACAGAATTGTCAGTAGAAGCGAGAAAGAGAAAATGAAACGAAAGGTTGGCTGTAACATGCTAGCCTTACGTTAGATACTAAAGAGAGAAAAGACGGAATACTTGCTGGTAAAGAAAGAATTTATGCCAGAAGCGGAAGATTAAGTAGTTTTGACGAGAAACTTGAAGTATGGCAGAATAGTTGAAGTTACAGTGAAGGAAGTACAGTACATGCAACAGACGTGTGACCCTTACAAGGGAGACACAAGGGATACTTTAGTGAGTATCCTGCAAACTTACAACGTATATAACAATAAAGTTTTAAACTTACAGATAGCGAACGTTTGCTGAATCCAGCAGAATCAACAATAGGTCCTATGGTACCTGTATTATCGGCGAAAATCATTTCCCCATGGGACGAAACTAGGCTCATCCCGCTAAGCTAGTCAACATTACACTGAGCGCGGCTCTTCGACGGAAAGATATGACACTTCGCCAGTGCCATCTCTGAGCAAAGATACTCACTTAGAGATCCGATTCGCTGTCAGAAACATGGAGGAATGGTCAGAAAATGATCCATTCTGAAACTGGATGAGTATCTCTGCATCAAATCAACCTAATAACAGTTTTTAATAACAATAAATCAGCGATCGTCTACAATTAGTATTATACTTATCTGGTTAAAATGGCGTCTCGCTCTTCGTTTACACACGTAAGATTGTGTATTATTACGCTGTAAAAGAAAAATCCTAATGTGAAAATATCAATCAAAATATGTTCACCGCCCCCTCAGTAAAAAAAAAAAGAAAGAAAAAAAGTTTTACGGTGTTCATAAAGCAGTTTATACACCTTTCAATCTTTAATATGATTTTTGCATTTCGACAGAAATTTTTTTTTTTTTTTTTTACGGCAAAGATGCGAATTAACAATTATACGGCAGCATAACAGAAGCCCGTAAAATACTTTGACAAAGCAAAGTTTAGTCAAATGACAGTAAAAGCAATGATCGATTCGTGTTATTGATACAGTAAAATTATACGAACTGCAATCAACAACACGCTTTAAGTGCTTCACACACACACACACACACACACACACACACACACACACACACACACACAGTTCGGTATTATAAATTTTGAATCGAACGGGTTCTTTTTTTGGTCAATGTTACTTTGGTTTTGAGATAATTTTTGTGTTCTCCATTAGAGCATTCTGGGAGGACGGAGGTTCGATTCACCTTCCGGTCATCCTGATTTCAATTTTCCATGGTTTCCACAAATCGCTCCAGGCGAATGCCGGGATGCTTCCTTCAAAAGGTCATGGCCAAATTACTTTTTCTTCCATGGCCCCCGTCCTTTGCCGTCGCCATACCTGCCAACTTCCAAAATTGTGTTTCCGTAAAGACCCTGGACCACCAATACTGTTGTTCTTTAAAGACCCTGGACCACAAATATTGTTTTTCCGGACACACCCTGGACAGCAAAAATTTTAAAATATACATTTAATCAACTAAGAACTAAAATGAAGAGCGAGATCGATTAATTATTGACTACAGTAAAATATAGCGTATCTTGGCGTAATTTTAGAGTCAAATGAAAGAAGCTTAAACGCAAATAGAAGAACATTTACAGCCATGAAGGAAACTTACCACAATTGTCCATAAAAGCCGCAATATACTTGTTTCTCACCTATGCGATCGAATTTTAGTTTGGAAATCCGTAAAATACAGCACCTTTCCCTAAATGTTTCGGAAACGCCGTAAAAGTTGGCACGTATGCGTCTCTAATAAAATAATAAACCAAATAATTCTGTCAGTTTTAATTTTTCTCTCTCAAACAACAGAATGACCTGCTACACCTTAGCTGTTACCATTCCTGCCGCAGTTCACGATTTTTTCTGTTGATTCTGTTTACACCGAGTTCCAAGTATTCTATTCGTACCATTCCCATTTTCGTCTGCCAACACACCGCACAGCATTAAACGTTCACAGCACACGTTCTTGATTGCTTCAAGCTGAACATTTCAATGGACGCAGTGATTATTTGAGTAATGTAAGCCAGCGGTAGTGAAAGAGAAGGCTGAAAAGTTTTCGGCCCACACCATAGCTAGATGCTGTTTTCTTGGATTTCCAGAAGGCTTTTGATTCTGTACCACATAACCGCCTTTTGGCGAAGATTAGAGCGTACGGTATATCTGATCAGATCTGCGAATGGATACGCGATTTTCTAACTGGTCGGTCGCAGTATGTCGTTGTTGACGGGGAAGCCTCATCAAAGCTAGATGTTACTTCGGACGTTCCTCAAGGAAGTGTAATAGGACCACTTCTTTTCTTAATTTTTATAAACGATCTCGGTGACAACGTTAATTGCAGGATGCGATTTTTTGCTGATGATGCACTTATTTATAGGGAAGTGGGGTGCTCTGACGATTGCTTAGAAATTCAGCGCGATCTGGATGTTATTTCAGAATGGTGCCGTAAATGGCAGCTTACACTTAACTGTAAAAAGTGCAAGGCAATGCAAATAAGTAATAAAAAGACCCCGTTTGCTCACGAGTACAAATTTAACAATTCAGTTGTTGACACGGTCGATTCCCTGAAGTATCTAGGCGTAACAGTACAAAGCAACATGAAATGGGACTTGCACATAAATTCCGCCGTAGGCAAAGCTAATTCTAAACTACGTTTTACAGGTCGTATTTTGAGAAACTGCAATGCTCATACAAAGGAAATAGCGTACAAAACACTAGTGCGTCCGCATTTGGAATTCTGTTGTGCAATTTGGGATCCGTATCGCAAGGGATTGATTGACACGTTAGAGAAAGTACAGAGGAGAGCCGCTCGATTCGTGACCGCTAGTTACAGTCCTTATGTAAGTGTCACAGAGCTGATACGTGGGTTAGGCTGGGATTGTTTGGCGGACAGACGACGTCGTTTTCGTTTAAATTTGTTGGAGAATATGCGAAAATCTCTAATTTACGAGTGCAACGAAATATTTCTTCCGCCAACCTATTTGGGCCGCAATGACAGAAGGGATAAGATTCGAGAGATAAGATGCCGTACTGATACATTTATGTATTCCTTCTTTCCTCGTTCTATTCGGGATTGGAATAATCTAAATTAGGATTGGTGCTTAGCACCCTCTGCCACCCACAGTAATTGTGAATTGCAGAGTATTGATGTAGATGTAGATAGATGAAGCAGTTCGTGTGGGTGTGGGTTTAATTGTGTTCCTAGTGTCTTTTCCTCACTGCGAAAAATGCTTAATACAGCCTTGAGAATTACTTAACTGAAAGCGCTTGCAACGGATGAAAAGCCGAAGCTAATTTAATAAAATGAAAAATAAATAAATCTTACCTTTCGCAAAAATTTTGGGTACAGTAACCCGTGGCTACTTTGGGACACCACGTTTCTAAGTATTTTAAATGTGTTGCAGCTGCCAGTTGCGAAGTATTATATTTTTTAAGGTAATTCGAAGTGTTAATTTATACCAGCTGTTTTTCAGAACTTCGTACACAAACTTTTATGAAAGGCAGCCATTTTTAACTGTGTTGTTCTGCAAACTTTCATGGAGCAAAGAAAAACTTTTTTTATCTGCTTAACGTCTCTAACAGCGAGACAGGAAAGGATGGGGAACTACGAACGGGAAGGAATTCGGCCATGGCCTATTCGAAGGAAGCATCCCGGCATTTGCCTGGAGTGACTTGGGGAACCATGGAAACCCCAAATCTGGAAAAGAAAAACTAGAAGCTGACGTGAAAAAAACAGGTAGTTACAGCAAGAAATACAATGCCTTAGCTATTGTTCTAGACAATACTAAAAAATAAAAACAATAAAATGTATAAATTCTGGTAATGTTTTGTTATGTCGAGACTTCCGCGGGGCAACTTTGGGACGGTATCAAAGCAATTGAATCGTAGTTTACCCATAACTTATGAGACAAATTATATTTTCTCTAATGATGATTCATAATAAGGGTGAAAAGTACAGTTTTCTGTGCCAAAAAAAAAAATTTGAGGGTATATTAATGGCATTGTTCCCTCATAGTCCCTCCAAACTTTTGATTTGATGAAACTGAAAGATCAATGAAGAATTACATTGGAAATTGCTCTAAATTTTATTTGAACTGAATAGTTATTATATCTGATAAGTCTATAAGGTGGTGGCATTAGATAGCTAATTTTTCTAACAATGGTAGAAAGAAAAAAATCTTAATGAAAAAAATTCTTTAAATTTGAGAATGCATACATACATTGTAGATCATGTTAAATACACACGTTTGAAATATTCATTGATAAATCCTTAATGGGGCACATCATCCAAGTCACCCAAGTTTGTCAAAGTGATAGGCAGAAGAGCGGGTCTAAATATTTCTGCTGAAGCCTTTGCAGAAAATGTGTGTAATGAGAGACAAAACAAAATGTTTTTACTCTAACTTTGGTACTAACCACTTTTCCTATTGATTTTAACCAGAAAAATAACTTGTCCCAAAGTTTCCCCATTTCATTGGCCAACTTTGGTACATAGACGGAGGAATATTTCTGGATGAAAAATAGTTTTGATTCAGTTTGAAGTGCCATTATTCGAAAGAGGAAGGACAGATATAACCAAATAAGTCAATTTTTTTTTTTTTCCTTAAATTGGCACCATTTTTTCAGAATTCTCAAAAAAGTCCAAAAAGTGTATAGGCACTCATCTACATCTACATCTATACTCTGCAATTCACAAAATTGTGGGTGGCAGAGGGTGCTCAGCACCAAAGCTAATCTCTTTGCTGTGCATTCCAATCCCTAATGGTACGAGGGAAAAAAGAATTCATATAAGAATCAGTGCGGCACCTTATTTCTCTAATTTTATCTTTCCTGTCCTTCCGACTCAAATAGGTTGGTGGAAGAAGTATTTCACTACACTCAAAAGTGAAAGTGGAAGTACGCATGTTTTCCAATAAGTTTTAAACGAAACGTGTGTCGTATATCTACCAGAGACTCCCAACCTAGTCTACTAATCAGTTCTGTGACGCTTTCATAAGGACTGTAGCAAGCGGTCACGAATCGAGCGGCTCTTCTCTGTACTTTCTCTATACTTTCGATCAACCCTTTACGAAACGGGTCCCAAATGGCACAACAATAATCCAAATTTCGACGCACAAGAGATTTGTACGCTATCTCCTTTGTTTGTTCATTAAAATTTTTCAAGATTCGACCTATGAATCGCAGCCTAGAATTTGCTCTACTTACTAACGAATTAATGTGTATGTCCCATTTCATGTTCCTTTGTACTGTTACTCCCAAATATTTCATAGAATCGACCATATCAATAACTGTATTGTTTAACTCGTATTTCTGAACAATTGGATTCTTTTTGTTAGTTATGCACTCTCTGAAACTATCTTTTTTTTTATATGACGTGTTATACATTAACTTTCTAATAAAATACAGGACTGCATACCGTCTCCAAGAGCTCTCCCTACGACTCTATTATAATTGGCCACTAGTCTGTGTCAACACAAAGCACAAGGTATTCCATTGACTAGTGACACACGGCAATGGATCAAGTTTAGTAGCGTGCGCTGGTGGGATACGTGTGGCAATCCCGTGAGAACTGCACGCTGCCCTCAGAGATCGTATTTTTAAATCATTTGTTGCCACTGTAGAAAGTACTCCATCACTGCCAATAAAAGCAAGTGAATACAAAACATACTTCAGTCTACATTCCCCAGACACCACTCCATTTTAATTTTGTTGTGTCTTACCTGATTCCTTTGTGTTTTTTATTGGGGATTCTATCATTACCGTGGCGCCACAATATGATGATTGATTCTTATAGAACTCGACAAAACAAATCGAAAATAGAGAATAAAATTTTTTGATATCTCGCTTGGTTCTCGAGATATCGTATCTCAAAATTGACGTAGTTAGGTTGAAATACGGCCTGGACCAGAAGAAAAATTTCGCTATAGCCAAATTTGATGATGAATTCTTACGTAACTCGATGAGACAAATGGAAAATAAAGAATAAAGTTTTTGATATCTCGCTTAGTTCTCGAGATATTGTATCTCAAGGGTGATATCCGACCTAGACCAAAAAAAAAATTTTCTCCAAAATCACCATATCTACATGGTGGAAATGCACTATAGGTGTTTTATTTTCTTCCTAGTGATTGTTGTTAGGTTGAAATACGGCCTGGACCAGAAAAAAACATCAAAAAGCAGAAGGAACTACACCTATGGTTGATTTTTAACATGCTATATCTCGAAAATCAAGCGAGATATCAAAAAATTTTATTCTTTATTTTCGATTTATTTCGTCAAGTTCTGCAAGAATTCATCATCAGATTTTGGCGCCACGGTAATGATAGAACTGCCTTTTTATTCTTTATCTGCACCGACGAGTGACATATTAGCTAGCTGCTTGTTCTGTATTTTACTGTTCTGGCAGCTTTAGAGCATCCTACTAAACGTGCCGCTACTGTAACATGAAAGGTGAGTGTGAGATAGACAACTTCTAATCAATACAAAGCGCCCTGGAGGCAGCCCTTCCCTGTTATACAGTATGTATTATCATACTGTTATTTTAATAACTATCCGGGAATTTTGGAAAAAAGAATATTCTTGAAAAAGTTTTGCGTTTTACTTATTTATTTTTTCTTGCTGGTTATAAATATTTTGTAATTATTCCAGTGCGAAAACTTTATTCTGTATGATCGAAAGCTCTCCCATTGCTATTAAAAATTATTTGAGACTCTGTATGATGGAGGCAACTCGTCGGGGGTGGAATCACACCTGCGGTAAACTGTCACTAATAGAATTTTCGGGTAGTTATCCCCAACGTTTATTTTTCAAGAAACGCAGAAGTCCTTCAAAACTTTCATTTCGACTGAGGTGTAAGAGAGTTCTATCTTTTTAACTTTGCTCTTGGTATTAATAAATTCTAAGCTGAATTTTTGAAAACGAAGGAATGGTTCAAACTGTAGATATCGAGTAAACTATGTGAAAAAAAGTTTTTCACGATCTGATAAGCATTTCGCAGCTTGTTAATATTTTGCGGCTATTTTGCTCAGTTGCTGTTTTATTTAGTTGCAAGACGAATAAAAAATGTTTTGAAAAAATTATTGTTTTTTTTTTTCTCTATATGAAACGACGAAATTTTGGCTGTGAATCATGATCTCTGGTGAGCCGTTTCACACTAAATATATTTTTCGCGATAAAATATCGAACATCGATATTAGTCTTCTGTAACAAAGCACAAAATTAATAAAGTCGAAAGGCGACTCTTGGAAAGCTTTGTATTATTATCATTACTAGTGATCGCCCAGGGATCGAAATTCGACTATAATTCATTAAATTATTTAGTTTCTTCCGTGAAAGAGTAATTATCATTATTTGAATTTGTTCTATTGCGTTTGCTGCGAGCATAGATATGTTATATACTGTATAAATTGACGTCGTTTGCTGTGAGCGTGTACCAATACGTTATTAACTTGTGTTGTTTGCCTTAATTCCCTGCAATACCTACAAAATTGAAACGATACACTCCACGCGTGACCGTATTAGAAATTTTAGCTTCTGAACTAACCATAGCAAATAATGAAATATATTTACAAATGTTTTCAAAGTAATTATTTGATTTTCTATTTACCGATGGTTCATTTGAATTAAGTCCACCATACTACAATGATTCAAAATATTCATTTTTACTTATGGTCCGGTAAAACTGCTTTAGTTTTATGTCAACATTAAATAAATACAGTCCATTCACCTGAAGTGACTTCTGATTCGAAATGTTTTGCATTGCAAAAGCTACTTTGTAAATTCGAAACTGTAAAAATTTCTTGGAATGACATTTTGTGAGCATTTAAATGTATCCATCAAAATAATTTTATCATTTTGTGTGTTCACTATTTGAATTTGGTCATTTGGAAATTCACGAAAATAGATATTCCTTCTGTCTCTGTATCCGACCTGTCAATGTTCTGTATCGAGACATAATGGAAATAGATGCAAATAACGAATGAAAAAAAAAAAAAAGTTAAGAAATTACTGAAAATCAAAACACCCTTAACCAAAGTTTAATCTTTTAAATAATAATAATTAAAAAAAACATACAGTAACTGGCAGAATTGCTACATTCTTTTTCGCAATGTTCCATTCATAACTTCAAAGATTAATGCGACTCTTTTGTTTCACCAAAGACCACAGAGTATCTCAGTATTGGAAATACTCGTCAGATAGTTGGCTCCGATGCAATTTCACGCACACACACGTTCGCGAATTTATTATTTATTTAATTAGTAATGTATTTGTAATGTATTAACTATGCTTATTATTATTTTTTATTTACTGTTGACCAAAGACACCAGACATTGGAAGAATCGTTTAGTCTCGGTGCTATCAGAAAAACAATTAAATATAGATACTATGGAAGTTCAGAGGTTAAGCTCGACTGTTTTGTTTCACCAAAGACCACAAAGTACGCTATCTATCAGCTAAAAATTTTAGCTTTCTGTATTTCTTTAAGTTCCTCCGTTTGCCCAATATTCTAGCCGCTAGCTGCGCTATCTACCAGCTGTCAGGTGAAGCAACGCCCAGAACTGGCGGCATCTGAGCGAACTACTTAGGCGAGCGAGTGTTTTATTTTTCTTAATTTAATGTATTTGTAACGCATATTATATATAGATTTTAGCTTTCTGCACTTCTTCTCCATATAGTATTTAACTATGCCAAATCTCACACTTCTCAGGGCGCGCAATATTCTTAAAAAGGGATCCCAAGTTTTCGCTTAGCGTATTAGTATATAGATTATTTTGCTTCTGGCTTTACGGTTAATCATGCCGAAGTCATTATATTGTGGAGAGAAGGTCAAGGAGCTGGCTGGATCGGTGTTCGACCCCCGTTGTTGACTGCAGTTGCCACCGATTGATTGTTTCGAGGCGTGCCACAAGACGCGTCCACTGATCATGTCATATGTTCAAGCAGGACAAAGTGTGTCCGAAGGCGACGTGTGTGATGTGTCGGTCCACCCCACACAGTATGCAGCGGGGACATCAGTTCACACTCCACCTTCGAGATGGAGTCGACTAACAGCCCTCTATGCGTTAATAGAGCTTTACCGCACTCCCTATGTTTTGTGGGATAGTAGATTAGAAGAACACTAACATTGTAATAAAATGCATGATTAGTGTTGTAAAAAAAAAAAAATTTCTGAAGTGAAAAAAAAACATGAAAAAAAACTGCAAAAAAAACTGAAAAAAAAACATGTTTTTTTTTCATAAGTACTAAATTTCATATTTTTAAGGCATTTATCGTTTAAACTCTATGACTGTTTTATTATACTAAGTACTTATCTTACTTTTAAATCTACTATATCTTTCTGGTTCAGTAGGAAAAAAAAAATTTACAAAAATATTGGTAACATTGACTGAAGTTTTCTTGTACGAAAGGGGACTTCCCGAAAAGCCTAGGTTGCGTGAGAAGGAATCCCCGTTCTCCATTGTTTGGATTGATACTCGCTCGCTATTTGAACTAGTGCTGCCAGCCCGTACAAATTTATCTGTAGACCTACGGATCTTTTCAAAAAATTAGGAGATTTAACTACGATTTTTTGCCTCTTTTTATTACTTGTCCTTTCTTTATATTCCAATACTTGTTAAACTCGCAGCGTATAGTGATAATACTGAGTCATTGTCAGTAATTATGAATAATTTCCTTGCAACCGTTGCCGTAAACCAACGATTGAAAACAAATAAAGCTACTATTTTGTTATGATAATAGATTTAAATTCAAACTTAAAAGACCGTAATACAGAACTATCGGCGCAGTGTGTACTTTGCTCACGATTTAAAATTGCAATCTCAAAAGCTTTTGCATGCAATACAACCAGTAAAAGAAAATGTAACTATTTCTGAAGCTATGGGACAGAAGAAGAAACAGAAAATTCCAACTCCGACCGAACTAGTGTTGGTAGTACTGATACTAGTGAATGTGGTACCGACATAGAAAATGAATAAAAAATTATGTTACCTATATAGATACATTTATGAATCATTATGTAAGGTATTATATGATTTAGTAAGGTTTAAAACACACATGCAAAATGTAAGTTCCATAAATAAAACTATAATTTATCCAATATATTGTTTTCTGAAAAACAAACCAAATTTTTAAAAAAACGAGGGTGCTAAGTTTTTTTTTTTCAGGTTTTTTTTTTTTTTTTACAAATCTGAAAAAAAAAAAACATTTTTTTTTTTTTTTTTTTAATTTGCAACACTAAGCATGATGCGTTCGCAGAAATAGCAATTAGCTGTGGTAGATATACACTCCTGGAAATTGAAATAAGAACACCGTGAATTCATTGTCCCAGGAATGGGAAACTTTGTATACACATTCCTAGGGTCAGATACAACACATGATCACACAGACAGAACCATAGGCACATAGACACAGGCAACAGAGCATGCACAATGTCGGCACTAGTACCGTGTATATCCTCCTTTCGCAGCAATGCAGGCTGCAATTCTCCCATGGAGACGATCGTAGAGGTGCTGGATGTAGTCCTGTGGAACGGCATGCCAAGCCATTTCCACCTGGCGCCTCAGCTGGACCAGCGTTCGTGCTGGACGTGCAGACCGCGTGAGACGACGTTTCATCCAGTCCCAAACATACTCAATGGGGGACAGATCCGGGGATCTCGCTGGCCAGGGTAGTTGACTTACACCTTTTAGCGCACGTTGGGTGGCACGGGATACATGTGGACGTGCATTGTCCTGTTGAAACAGCATGTTCCCTTGCCGGTCTAGGAATGGTAGAACGATGGGTTCGATGACGGTTTGAATGTACCGTGCACTGTTCAGTGTCCCCTCGACGATCACCAGAGGTGTACGGCCAGTGTAGGAGATCCCTCCTCACACCATGATGCCGGGTGTTGGCCCTGTGTGCCTCGGTCGTATGCAGTCCTGATTGTGGCGCTCACCTGCACGGCGCCAAACACGCATACGACCATCATTGGCACCAAGGCAGAAGCGACTCTCATCACTGAAGACGACACGTCTCCATTCGTCCCTCCATACACGCCTGTCGCGACACCACTGGAGGCGGGCTGCACGATGTTGGGGCGTGAGCGGAAGACGACCTAACGGTCATGGAGACGGTTGCGAATGGTCCCCTCTGATACCCCAGGAGCAACAGTGTCCCTAATTTGCCGGGAAGTGGCGGTGCGGTCCCCTACGGCACTGCGTAGGATGCGACGGTCTTGGCGTGCGTCCGTGCGTCGCTGCTGTCCGGACCCAGGTCGCCGTCACGTGCACCTTCCGCCGACCACTGGCGACAACATCGATGTACTGAGGAGACCTCGCGCCCCACATGTTGAGCAATTCGGCGGTACGTCCACCCGGCCTCCCGCATGCCCACTATACGCCCTCGCTCAAAGTCCGTCAACTGCACATACGGTTCACGTACACGCTGTCGCGGCATGCTACCAGTGTTAAAGACTGAGATGGAGCTCCGTATGCCACGGCAAACTGGCTGACACTGACTGCGGCGGTGCCCAACCGCTGCGCAGCTAGCGCCCTTCGACGGCCAACACTGCTGTTCCTGGTGTGTCCGCTGTGCCGTGCGTTTGATCATTGCTTGTACAGCCCTCTCGTAGTGTCCGGAGCAAGTATGGTGGGCCTTACACACCGGCGTCAATGTGTTCTTATTTCAATTTCCAGGAGTGTATAATACTCGTGGTTTTTTCGGCGTTGAAAATGAATTAAATTTTCGCGGGTAACTCGGCGAGTTGGTCTGCCGATCAAACACTTGACGATGGCGGCAGGGGTGTGATGGCTAGTAAGCCGAGAAAATTTTATTCATTTAGTTTTGGTGTTGACAAGGAAGAAATTAACAGAAAAATAATTAATCTAGCTGAATATTTTTCGGGAGCGATTAGAGTCCCTGTTTAGCCACTAAACGTTCAATGGCTGTTCTAAATTACGGGTCACTCTTGCTGATTGTCGACCGTATGAAATTGAGAAGGGCGTCAAAATACTAATCGACTTTAGGAAAGAACCCTCGTGGAACTCGTGTGCATCGTCCTTGAGTAGATCACTCATCGACATCTCGTTCTACTTCGAGAGTGACACGTATCGGAAACCACCACCTGTGCGCTTCGCTTAGTACTGCTATTGTTGCAGGGCCTACGCTATGCCGAGCCGCATGTCTTCGCCAGCTGAGTGTGCACGCCCCCTACTGCGTGTGTCTGAATATCGACGTCACACCACGCGAGCCACCTGGCGGCAGTCGGCAGAAACACCTCAGCCTCACGCACAGCCAGTCGCAGTTGTTGTCCAAACCGACAGCAAAAAAAAGACTGCTCAGCCAAGCGACCAGAAGCAACTCCCAACAAACAAAAACTACCTCCAGTCACGCCGTGATAATGGATTATAAAATTAACATCTTTTTATATTTTTAAGCGATACATTTTTGGGTTCGATCCCCCGTTTGGTCATAGAAATATTGATTTTCTATGGGTTCCCGAAATAACGCCAGGCGAATTCAGAAGGCCATCCTATTCGTTTCTTCCCCCCCCCCTCCCTTTTTCTTCGAGGTTGAGGATCCGTCAAGATCAAATAAAAAAACAAAATATCGTTGAGTTAATATATGAGCATATAAGCCTTGCGTCTAGCGTTGCAAACTGAGAAAAAAAACAACAAAATTTTGTTCTTCAGATTTGTGAAAAAAAACCTAGCACCCTGTTTTTTTTCTAAATTTGTTTTTTTTTTCTTCGGAAAACAATATATTTGATAAATTATAGTTTTATTTACGGAACTTACATTTTACATGTGTGTTTTAAATCTTACTAAATCATATAATGTCTTACATAATGATTCATAAATGTATCTATATAGGTAACATAATTTTTTATCCATCCTCTTGGTCAGTACTACATTCACTACTATCAGCACTACCAACACTAGTTCGGTCGGAGTTGGAATTTTCAGTTTCTTCTTCTGTCTCCTCTAGATCCATAACTTCAGAAGTAGTTACATTTTATTTTACTGGTTGTTCTTGTATTGTACACAAAAGATTTTGAGATTGCAATTTTAAATTGTGAGCAAAGTACGCACTGTGCATAAAGACTGCGCCGATAGTTCCATATTACGGTCTTTTAAGTTTGATCATGCAAGATAGGAGCTTTATTTCTTTTCATTCGTTGGTTTATGCCAACGGTTGCAAGGAAATGATTCATAATAACTGACAATTTAATGACTCAGTATCACTATACACTGAGAGTTAAACAAGTATACGAATATAAGGAAAGCACAATAAGTAATAAAAAGACGCAAAAAAACCGTTGATAAATTGAAAATTCCTAATTTTTTGAAAAGATCCGTAGGTCTATAGATAAATTTGTAGGGCTGGCAGCACTAATTCAAAGAGTGAGTATCAATCCAAACAACGGGGATTCCTTCTCGTGCAACCTAGCCTATTCGGGAAATCCCCGTTCGTAAAAGAATACTTCAGTCAATGTTGCCAATATTTTTGTAATTTTTTTTTCTACTGAACCAGAAAGATGTAGTAGATTTAAAAATTAAGATAAGTATTTAGTATAAACTATAAAACAGTCATATTAAACGATAAATGCCTTAAACATATGAAATTCAGTAGTTATGAAAAAAAACATGTCCCAGAAAAAAAAAAATTTTTCACAGTTTTTTTTTCATGTTTTTTTCAAGTCAGAAAAAAAACCGTTTTTTTACAACACTACTTGCGTCACTGGACGATGAGAATTACGTAGGGGGTCGGAGCAGCGATTCCTACCACGAAATGCGATTGTTCGAAATGTATATCATCTTGGGGGCTTTTGAGGGAAAATTATGAACACCGCAAATTTCGTCCAACGAAACGTGATGCACCTTGTTTGTAAATACGACAAGCGGGGAGTGTACTCTCTTATCTTGGAAACAGCTAGTAGCAAGGGCGTATCCAGGATCAGAACTAGAGGGGGGCAGGATTTGAACTAGGGGGGCAACTCATTTTGGTTTCGAGGAAGTGGGATGGGGGACTGAAACATGACATTACAAAATCAAACTCAAACCTATTCAGGAAACTATTTTTATCATTGATTAATATAGTAACCCAACTACTTAATCTAAGGACCTACTATGTAGTTAATTAAGATCGTAATTCAGTTAGTTTCTTATGTAAACATTAATTGTCTCGGATTTTCAATTTCAATAATTTTTTTTGTCAATATCTCATGGTGTTCTTTCACGATATTTCGATGCACACTCATCAGTCATAATCCAGTCAATCTTTCCTCTCCCATAGTGCTCCTGAACTAGTTCTTCACTCGTACTGAAGGCAACTTGATTTTTGTTCTAGGGGGAGGGGGGCAGCAGCCCCCCTCTGCCCCTCGCTGGATACGCCCATGGCTAGTAGCAAAAGGCTGCGGAATCAGATAAGACCCGTATGTCTAAAACTCGCCTTCGTGGGTAAAACAGTTCCCAGCCGGATTTCCTGGTGAGCGTTGAAGAGGGTGATGGGACGACCTAGGTAGGATGATGTTGCATAGTGGGTCTAGAGCAGTGTTTCCCAACGTGGGGCCCACGCCCCACAGGGGGGCAATTTGGTTTTTTTAGGGGGGCAATTTAGAAATTGACTTGATACGACTTTACCACTTTCTCTTCGGGTTATTTAAATGCAATGCTAGATATAGGTACAAAATATAGAAAAACGCAAACTCTTAAAACAGTGCTGTAAATAATTATTAGGTATAGTTTCGTTTGATGCTAGCAAAATATATCATCTGGATGATTTGAGTCGTCAACTTGACCTTTTTAGGATTCACCGCGTAATGTGCCGCCTGTTTCGGCCTGTTATCAGTAAATGATTTACTGATAAAAAAAAAGAAATCGACTTGATATATCACAATGTGGAGACTTGAGATTAAAGCTAATCCCTGTCCGGGCATCCAGATTTGGGTTTTCCATGGTTTCCCAAATAACTCCAGGCAAATGCCGGGATGCTTCCTTCAAAAGACCATGGCCGAATTCCTTCCCATTCCTTGCCCCCATCTTTCCCGTCTCTAAAGACCTCGCTGTTAAGAGACGTAAAGCAGTTAAAAAAAAATTAAACCTTACTAAATTGGAGCCTAATATAAAATTTATATGTAGCAAGCATCAAGCGCAAGGATCACACTAAATTGCCATAATAAATCTTTATTAAAAATCTTTTGAATTTGAATTTTAGTATTTCATTATATTTTTTTAAATTTTACTTACTGTGTTTTATGACAATATTAAAGTGTTTTCTTTCAAAAAACCATCCTATATGAGTTTCTTTAATAACAAATAATTTTTTTATTTAAAATTATGTATGGGGGGGGGCAAAAAAAAATGTTAAAAGTGGGACATGACCCAAAAAAGGTTGGGAAACACTGGTCTAGAGGCTGCCTCCGTATCACGGTGACTGCTCTGCTGTGTATTAAAGCAACTCTAGCGCGCATGCGCACGAATGTGCCGGGTCGAGTCAACGGCGGCACTGCCTACCCTTTTCTCGAAGCGATTCGGGCATGGGCGTATCCAGCGAGGGGCAGAGGGAGGCTGCTGCCCCCCCCCCCCCCCTAGAAGAAAAATTAAGTTGCCTTCAGTACGCTTCGACGAGTGAAGAACTAGTTCAGGAGCACTTTGGGAGAGAAAGATTGACTGGATTATATCTGATGAGTGTGCGTCGAAATTTCGTGAAAGAACACCATGAGATGTTGACAAACAAAATTATTGAAATTGAATTCCGAGACAATTAATGTTTACATAAAAAACTAACTGACTTACGATCTTAATTATCTACATAGTAGGTCCTTAGATTAAGTAGTTGGGTTACTATATTAATCAATGATAAAAATAGTTTCCTGAATAGGTTTGAGTTTGATTTTGTAATGTCATGTATCAGTCCCCCACCCCACTTCCTCGAAACCAAAATGAGTTCCCCCCCCCTAGTTCAAATCCTGCCCCCCTCTAGTTCTGATCCTGGATACGCCCTTGGATTCGGGAATTTTTTAATCTCAATTTCTTCGGTCATATTCACGCTACATATCAGCAATCTTAGCAAACGAACTAAATTTTATTTCGTTACTTTTCTTAGTTTGGATGTTATTCGAATGCAAACTTCAGCGATTTTGTCACTCACTGACTGATTGACTAACTGATGATCATCAAAACTCTAAGCTACTTTCCGAAGCCGCAGAAAGCTCAAATTTGGCACGCTGATAAGGTGATAACATTTTACCCACATATTAGAAGAAAAGTCTGAAACTCGTAAATTTCCATTAACCTTACCCCTTACATACCCATAACTTGAAATCGCTTTTTATCCTAATAACTTTATACACCTCAGATTTTCATTGTAGAGTGAGCTTAGTAAGTTTAACTAATGTCTTAGATTTTACTTCTTTCCTTTTCTTACTTTGGGAGTTATTGAAATTCAAAATTTTATTTCGGCCATGACACCCCGGCATCAAAATTCCACTGTACTGCCAATAATCCTAAAAAGAAGTAATTTGGTACACATATATAGTTTCATCCCTAAATCATAACAAAAGTCTGATATTGGAGTTTTTCTCCTTATTTATTTAATTACAGTCCCAAACAGGAAAAATTTTGGCAGATATTTGCGGCTTAATTGCTTTGCTCCGGATGATGCTCTATATGACTGGGAATTTTTATATGCCTAGAGATCAGCAAGTTTAACTAATACTTTAAATTTTACTTTGTTGCTATGCTTGGTTTGAAAGTTACTCGTAATTTACTTATGGTGGTACTTAAACCAGAGGCAATACGCATTGCACTCCTACGGTGCACACCCATTGTTTACAGAGAGTGGGGCATTGTTGGTAAGGTATATTGATGTCTTCAATTCCGACATGATCTTATTCATCGATTTTCAAAAGGAATCATTACTTCTAATCAGCGATTCGGAATAAGCGTTAAACTTATAAAAAGAAATTAGATCCCACAAAAACAATTCGTGTAAAAATAGGCCAAGTCTCGTGTAGTGACAGAAAGTTATGAGATCTTCTTCTGAGCCTGTGTATTCACTTTGTGAAACAGAATGGTATTTCTCGATGTTATAGATCATTTATTTAGAATATTAAAATAAAAAATCTGTTGAACTGGTCATTATGCACGTCGTAATTTTTACTGAAATTGAAGACATACTTGTCAAATTCGAAAAAGAGCGAGGAAATCTTGACTATAATGTATTTGTAAGTTTGACTAAGCAACACATTTAAGATATTTATATAGGTTACCTAAAACATGGCACGCATAATGGCCAAGTCACCAGATTTTTATTATTATTATTATTTTAAATAAATGATCTATAACATTCTGTTTCACAAAGTGAGGTGAATACACACAGTAAAGCGTAGACTTGGCAGAGAAAAAGATCTTTGTCACTACACGAGCCTGTATTTACAAGAATTGTTTTGTGGAGTTATTTACTACCACAGTCCGATTTACCAACTGGTTCCTCATATGTGAGCCTAATCTTACTCATTTATTGTTTTTTTAGGAAATAACAGTCGTGAGCTGTGGTGGGTGACAGAGCTGAGCCGTGGGGGCTAGTGCCCCCGCTACCTGTCATTAACGACAATCATTACCCTAATTATTCATTTCTGAGACGGTTATGTGACATTATTTATTAGCGTGCGGGTTACGTAAGTGCGAAAACTTCATATAGTTATCAACGGGACACACATTTTACGACGCGCAAATTATGTCGACTTTTATCGCCTCTAATGTTTGCTAAGCAGTGCTGCTCTTCGATTCCCGGGCGTCGTACCCTAGGTTCCAGCAGCGTACTTTGGCTGGGGGACTCCGCTCGAGGCCCGAAACTGAATATGTCTGGTTCGACTCCCTTCAACATGCTAAACTAAAAACTTAACATTTTTGTCCCATAAAACCCGCTGTTTACATCCAATCATGGTTAAGCGCGAAGGAATCTCTCCTTACTTATCACCTTCTGCGCTTACAACAAAGTACGGAAATTTTCAAATTTACCAAAACTTTTTTATTGTTTGGTATGGTTCAATTTTTCTTAATGTCATCATTTCAGCATAATCTGCTCATGTAGAACGACCTGCGCCAGGATAAATCAAAATAATGGTACCTAAACATGTCAGATAAGAAATAATTATGTAATAGTCCTTAATTGGAAATTAATGTTATATGACGGCTAAGTTAGACTGCTTTTCCACCAAGCGGCTAGTCGCGGGCGACCGCAGTCGCTAGCGGCTAGTTTTGTAGCGACTAGGCGCACGACTGTATTCCACAAACCAGCTCATTTTCAATATGGATGTCGAAGAAATAAATGATGTTAACAAAAAGAGAACGAAAACATAGATTTGGATACATCCTTTGTTTTTTTGCATTGATGTCGGAGCTTACGGAAAATGCAGTGTCGCATCTATATTTCGATATAATATATTCTATAAAAATAACACACGGTTTTCGTCGGTGATGATCCTTTCTAACTAACTGATAAAGTTTTGCGTCCGTAAAGAGGGCGAACTT
The DNA here is from genome assembly GCA_031002005.1 of Vandiemenella viatica. Classification (NCBI taxonomy): domain Eukaryota; kingdom Metazoa; phylum Arthropoda; class Insecta; order Orthoptera; family Morabidae; genus Vandiemenella; species Vandiemenella viatica. Next base: position 6,279,462 of record JARYHS010005557.1, on the reverse strand, counting down.
TGAAAACAAAAAATAGTTTTCAACTGCAGGTAAGGCGATACATTTGGTATAATTAATTAAATTAAATTGCAATAGAGCGCACGCTCCGGTGGCAATTTCCCCTCTTCCTGCATCCACCAACATTCGCACTCTACATATTTTAACTTTATATTCTTTCAACTTTTTGGTAAATTATTCATCATTTCTCTTGGTAACTTATTCCAATCCCTGACACCCTTACCTAAAGAAGAGAATCTTCCCACACCCTTGTGCCTGAAATCGAGTCCCAGCTTGTGTTCATGGTCATCTTTTCCCTTCCATGCATTACTTTTCATTCTTACACCAATATCTTTTGCCTGAAACCGAGTCCCAGCTTGTGTTCTTGGTCATCTTTTCCCTTCCATGCATTACTTTTCATTCTTACACCAATATCTTTCCATGTCTCCTCACCAATATACGAGTTGTACACACCCATGACTCTCTTCACCTTCATCCTGTCTTGCAATTAATCCCATTCCATGTCTTTTTAAATGGCGTATATTTCACAGAGCTTTAAGCGGATACATAGATTTTTCGATAGATAGCGTAAGCTACGTGTATTTTGCGTAATTTTGTGCGTGAAAGGCGGTCAGTCGCGCACGGCTATTCGCGCAGTGTGAATGGCGCAGTAAGTTTACATCGCTATTGAGTCGCACGCGGCTGTTCGAGTCGCGTGTTCTTTTGCAGTCGCGACGACTGCCAAATCGCGGTCGCGTCAATGGGTATAGTCAATGCCATAACTGAATAAATAGGAATCGCGCGCGGCCAGCCTTGTAGTGGAAAAGAGGCCTAAAGATCTATGCCAGAGCGCGTAGTGGTTGCGAGAGTTGATGACACCGCAGTAGACTACGTAAAAATAGGTCCGCGCATGCCGCATTAACGCGGCAAGAAACGAGAAGGGATTCGAAACAACCGTTCGTGTGGTGAATTACGTGAAATATGAGTAGGCGGACGGGGGATCGAACCCCCACCCGTCAGATGCGGTCAGCTGCTTTCCGCAGTATGTGACTGTTGCGTGTGTGTAATAAGTTGCTTCCGATGTATGTACACGCGCGTTCCCACGATCCCTTGTAACGAAGGCGAGACGGGACGGGACGAATACCAACCACACTCCATGGGAACAGGGCCGCCTCTGCTAGCGGAGACGAGACGCAGCTACCCACTCTGAGTCGGTAAACATCACAGGCGTGTGTAGCGGTGCGCTGTTGCCATCGGTTTGCAGCAGAGGTGCGCACCCCTTCTATTGCTGTAAAGTGCTCTGTGCCAAACGACACTAGGCAACATGGTGCGGAGGTGGCGGCGAGGTAAGCTAGGACTAACTTGCGGCCCGCGGTCGTCCCTACACTTCGGTTAATGAGGTCCCATCCCGCCTCGTCTTCGTTACAAGGGATCGTGGGAACGCACCTTAAGAAGGAAAACGATGAAACGTCGCGCCAATCCCTGCTCGAAGGAACACCAAGGACTGGCGATTAGTCTAACCGCACTACGTCACCACGAGACAAACTCCATATTCCACATGACCGTCACACTCCACAGTACACACCCGTCGAGGCTGTCATCGTCGTTTATGCAATGTCACAGTTCGTCTGTAACTTGTGAACTACTCTACCCGACATCAGTACCTCAATCGCAGCAACTCGTCCGCCAGATAGAATGTGAAGTGTCCGAGAACATGTCTAGGTTGATGTTCGCATAAGATGTGCCTACAGGACGTAAACCGCATGCTTCTACCTGTCGACGGCGGAGGTCGAAGCAATAGCTCGTCAACAATCGAAGAGTACTACAGGGGAAAAAGATTACGGTCCAAAAACAAAAGTTTCGAGAAAAAAGAATTTTTGATTACAAAATGATCTCCTTCCATTACCTTTAGGAGCTGAGTTTGTTCTAAGGCAGTATTTGCTGTATTATGGTCTCGTGTGAACCCCCCCCCCCCACCTCCTCCCTGCACGTAGCCCGACGTGGCTTTTGCTTCAACCCCCCCCCCCCTCTTTCGCGTGGAACGTAGCTTTCTCCCATTCTTGATTCCACAGTACATTCTGTACTGTTTTCTCTTGACACACTATCGTAAATGACATACGGACGTAATTAAATGACGGAAATATATGTTCATATGCTTCTGTATCTTATTTTAACTAGGAATGGAAAGCTACGTGGCCTGGCTCGAAAACCCCCCTCCCCGCAAGTAGCCCAGGTTAGCTTTCCAGCCAACCCCTCCCCGCCTTTTCTATACCGAGTCACGGAGTTTATGGACATTTAATATTCTCTATTTATTTAAGATTAATTGTTATTTAAAACATATTTTAGGCTTTAACAAGTTGTTTTAATAATACGATTTCACAAAAAATAATACAAAATCACGAAGGTCCAATGTTGAGGCCGGTTTGTGACTTTTCTGAAGTAAACCTGTTGAGATGCATGAAGCGCCATCAGAGTTCTCTCACTTTCAGTAGAAACAAAGGAAAAGACTTAAAAAATTCTTGATTTTCACAAGACACGAATTTAAATGTCTGGGCTTGCATCAAGCGTTTTCAAGTACTTCATTCCATTTTCTTATTCTTTTTTCCCTTTCCGTTTCAGTCATCTATGGTCTACGACTATGCAACTTGATTTCCTCTTCTGAGTTTCCTTCCCCCGTCGCCTGTACTCTTTCATTCTCTGGCTCTCTCTTGCTTTTTCTTCCTCTGAAAATGCCCTCCTTTTCCTGATTGGTTTTCTTCAGTCAGATCCTTTACCTCCGCAATTTTTCCTCTGCATAATTCCCTGCCATGGATGTCGTCTATGCTGATCCCACATCTTTTCACATCCTGATTCCATTCATAAAAACAAAAGATTTTGATCACACTCAAGGTATGAATGCCCACGTACTGGGAACACGATCTTTATTACCTATTAATATCATCATATCTATTATTTCCATAAGGATTATTTTCTATCTTTTTTTTTTGTTGCGAAAAGCCATTATTTTCCTTGATAACTAACTAAAATTTATGAATGAGCTACGATTTTAAAGCTTACAATCTCCACTTTAATCAGATCATATTTTAAGAAAGAAATTTTTCGGAATTCTTCCCTTAAAAGACGAAAAGGTCACTATTTCTAAAACGCTGTTTTTTTGTAAGACGAACCATTTAGCTCCCTGCACTACAAACCGAAATGAAGTATGATTTTAAAGATTAAAGTATCCGCTGTGGTCACATCATATTTTTAAAAGCAATTTTTCGGAATTCGGCCCTTAGAGGGCAAAACTATCAATATCACTACAACGCGTTTTTGTGTCACGAGCCATTTACATCCCTTGATATCTAACCGACATAGATCAATGCGGTATTATTTTAGAGATTAGGGAGCGTCCATAAACCACGTAGCTTCCTTTTGGCCTCCTGTGAACCCCCTACCTCCCATGTAGCCCCACATGGCTCTTGCCTCTACCCCCCCCCCCCCGCTCCCTGACTTAGCTTTTTTCCCTTTGTACTGTTTTCTCCTGTCAGATTATTGTAAATTACATACGGAGATAATTAAATGAAGGAAATAAATATTCACATGCTGTTGTGAGTTCTGTTCCTCGTTTTAACTGTGAAGAATGTTATGAAAGGAAAGCTACGTGGCCTTGCTCGGAACCCCCCCCCCCTTCCCCCACGTAGCCTTCTAGCGAGCCCATCCCCCCACCCCAGGGCCGTGCCACGTAGTTTGTGCACGCTCCCTTCAGGTCTTGGGTTTGGTCATATCATATTTTAAGAAAGGAACTTTTCGGAATTCCACCCTTAAAGTGCAAAATCATCACCATTTCCTTAACGTATTTTATGAACGTTTATTTCCCTTGATATCAAACCGAAATGGATAAATGAGCTATGTAAGTTTCCCGCTTTATTTGCTGGTAAGAGCTCTTTATTATAGCTCTTCTTGATGTATAATATGCGCGTCGTCAAGCTGAAATAATAGCTATAGAAGTCGGCAGATTATATTATTTCACAGCTCAGAACCAAATAATAAATGTATTCCGACAGGATCATTTGAAAACACTCGAAATCAATTTATTATTAAACACTTTGTGTAAAATACACTTCTTTACATTACACTACGGAATAACAGACTACATTCCGTTTTATACCATCGCATACCCTCTATATCTTACATTCTCGCACACTCTCTTCGCCATAACATCATCTTTTTTTTATTTTTCCTTTGTCCAAAGATATTCACTGTCTTAGACGGCCACTGTTCATAGATATTCCGGCACTCTAATATACACGTATCTTTTATTTTACACACAACTTCAACACATTTGTATCAACAAAGCAAGAATAATATTTAACTTTAACAAAGATATTCATCAAAAATTGTAAGGGACCCTGTCACCTTACAGCTATCATGTTAAAGATTAAGGTCTCTGCTTTCGTCAAATCATTTCTTATTAAGAACGAAATTTCACGGAATTTGACCCTTGAAGGACAAAAGTAATAACCGTGATAGTCGCGCGTATGAGACAGTTCAGATCCAAGCCGCTAGATAGCAGCAGCTCATATCACAGAGATATTAATAAACTGCTTCACTGGCGTCAACTTTTGTTACGTAGCTATTACACTAAACAAATAAACAACTGAAACAAATGCGGCGGTTCTTCTTTTATCCTATTACAAACCACCAACCATACTATTCACTGTATTAGCAAAATTTTCGCACGAGTCACCTAGTAGTTATTATTATTACTCCGCGATTCATTAAAAGTGGATGGCGGATGGTGCATTGCAATGTTTAATCTCTGCATGAAACGCACTGTGTAATGAAGCAGTCGCTGTTAGTTCTTTTACTTAGGGAGCCAAATTATTAAAAATAAAATCCCACAACACAGAACAAACATCACCATCCCCTTCACATACATAAACTTTAGCGTACGTGTAGCTCAGAACAAGGCAGTTTGTGTACATTAAACACACAGAATATAACTGACGGCTATAGTACTCGACATTAGTGATAATGTTACGAACAGGAAATACTTCACTATTGGCGCCTTGCAAACACATTTTTCTGCTTCCACTTTAACTTGTTTCTTGTGCTTGTAGAAGGATTCTGCTTTTGATACGTGCAATTCTTTTTGGATTTGTAGTAATTTTAACTGCGAAATTGTATTATTTGTTTCAGCATGTATGAGACGAGGTTTACCAACTTTTGGTTGTAATGATTCTACTTTGACCTTAAACTCATGACAGATGCTACAAGTATCACTCCTTGGACAGCGATTCTATGATGCATTAAATTTTGTTATGAATATTTCCCTATATTTTTCATACGAATATTTTTTTGTGTATGTTACCTCAGACATAGTACGCCTTTTAATTGAGTTCTTCTGGTAAATATAACTGTCTTAGCCAGGCTGTAGTGAAATGTTGTACTTTTAAAAGCAGCGGATATGTTCCATTACAGTGTCTAATACATCACCGCGAAGCTCTTTCCCTCAAATGTCTAATCGAGGAAAGCCTGTAGTTTCTAGCCTTTTAGCAGTGATTGCATGTAATGCAGGAAAGGCTGGAATTATTCGGCTGAAGTAAATTAAGTTTTGAAACAATAAGATTTCTCTCACTTGCACTTATGTTTTAAAAATACAGTTTTTAAAGCTTTAAACAATTGCAATTTGGTCGAATCTCATGTGAACTTAACCTCAAAATCTCTGAAACGACTTCCATTCCCCCATATGATTTTCTTATCTTTCAGGCTACTTTGAACAACAATTTTCATCCACATCATTCATTTTAAGCCAAAATTTAATGCACCGGTACGAAAAAACTAAAATCCACACTCAAAGCAACTCAATGTATCATCTCTCTCGCACACACTCGTGTTTCTTGCCCAAATCGCGTATTTCCCAATGCCTTATATATCAGCACCATCATCCTTACTGCGATTTTAGCTATGACTACTGTATTCTATACGACTTGTATATTTTAAAAAATACTTTTAACTATTTTTTTTAATGGACCCTAATCTTTTTTTCCCCCCCTGTAATCTTCAATTCTTTCAGTGACTATCTTAGAATGCTATTTCTAACTAACACATATGTCTGTTCATTACTACACGTTTGATAGATAATATTAGGATAACGAAAGCTGCAGGGGCAGACGCAGATCAATACAGGAGGGGGGGAGGGAGGGGGGCGCCGTGCGTAGGCCCTGTGTCCCGGTCAGGATGTGGATAAATCCACGGCCTGGTCTACTGAGTCCAGGATCCCTTACGGATCCACCCGTTTGTCTAAGTGTCAAACCACGATAGCTCTGAAACTGCGCAATGGAGTACAGTGCTATTCTTAATACAATTACGCGAAAATAATCTGAAATTCAGAATAAAATAGGGGGGGTGTCAACCGTTATAGCGGGTTCACTGAAGTATCAAAGCGAAGGATCTGCCATTCCCCAAAATGTTTGGCTCTTTTTATTTCCACGATTTGTAACAGTATTTGTCGCAAAAGTATTTTTTTAAAAAAAAAATCCGATTTCCAGTTTCTTTCCCAAAATACTGATCCGAAACATTTTGTACATAGAATTTAAAGAAATAGATTACAGGAAAGTATAGATCTTTTAGTTTTCGCAAATAATTAATTGTTTATTTTAGCTGATTTTATTCGGTCAGTATATAATTCTTTAGAGGAAAACAAATGTGAATGTCATTCGATAGAGTGTTTAATGAGTCTCGTGAAAATGATTTTCTTGACAATGTTCCTAACACGTAGGCCTACCACAATTTTTTCCGTAAATGAAAAAAAAAAAAGTTTTTCATTCATACGTATCATTTGAAAGACAATTTCTCATATGAGTGGTTTAAGAATCATGTTTCAGTTCATTTTTTTTAAATACAGAATATTTTTTTATGTATTTGGTTTAATGCAGTCGCAGAGGTTTGGAGCCGACACTGGCCACGCTACTCGCGGGAGGGGACTTTGTTATATCGGGGTCATAAGGGAGCGCCCATAAAGTACGTGGCTAGATCTAGGGAGGGAGGAGTTGGCTAGTAAGCTACGCTGCGCTACGTGAGGGGGGGGGGGGTTTGAGAGGAAGGCCACGTAGCTTTCCATTCATATTATTTTTCAAAATTAAAATGAGGTACAGAACTCACAACAGCATGTGAATATGTATTCCCTCCATTTAATTATCTGCTTACGTTTTTTAGAATAGTCTGACAAGAGAAAACAGTATAAGATCTCTTCCGAGAGGGTAGAGGGAAAAGCCACGTCGAGTTACGTGGGGGGGAGGGGGTTCACAGGAGGCCAAAATCGAGCTACGCGGTTTATGGACGCTCCCTAGGAGGCGGGATTGGAACCCTCTTCCTCCCGAGTGCGAGGCCAGAGCGTTACCGCTCACCCAACACACTCGGCGACAGAGTGGAATTCAGGAGGAAAACATCGTGGAATTCAATACAGAATACAGGCTCCACACACTGCCTACGTCGGAGCCGCCAGCTCCAGAAGTCGTCGCTATGCGTGCTGGGCGACGTTTTGGTATGAGGTGAGGTTCTTTCTCAGTGGGTATCGTATGGTCCGATCTCCGCTGGGTTTTCCGAGAGCCCTTAACCCGTGGCTAAATTTGCTGTATGTACGCCAGAACGCTTTTCTTCTTCCGTTTCCACGCTGCATTATAGATCCAGTTTACGAGCTGAGATTACAGGTTTAGATTGTACTTAGAGTGTCACGGACGTCCATTCCGCCCCCTATGAAAGGTATCATATGAGGCATGTCAAGTCCAGATTTGATTTCTCTTACGATTTCTATCCAGTTTACAGTTTTACAAAGTCCTAAGTTAAGCTTTTCCTCTTTCTAGCATTTCGTACCCAACAATTCTGTCTGTCTGTCTGCGAAAGGCCTTTGCCACTTAAACTGAGACTTCAAGGAAACTTCAAATTTCTAGTTGTGTTCAGTTGGCGAAAAACAGACTTTCGTAACTTTATAAAAGTTTCATATAATTAAAGAAAGTCGTTTAACAGAGAATTTGTTTATTTAAAATTAAAGATGTCAGCAGCTGTCAAGGTGAATTTGGATATCGCGTCTACCTAAGAAAACTGTTGCACAGGGACTCAATTTATCACTCACATTCTGTATTTATAGGTCAACTACTAAAAATACATCTATTATAGCTATCAGAAAACAACAAAAAAAATATTTAGAAATTATTTTTGTGATCAGTAAATACTATTTTACTACAAGGTGGTTTCTGTAGTTCACGGCATACTGATATACGTGTATCACATTTTATTTGAACTGAACGATTGCACTACCCGCTGGAGAGAACGCCAACCGGAAGTGCGTCAGTTGTTGAATCGTTCACCTTCGACCTGTCACAAAGCTCATCACACCCAGTCGCACCTTCGTCTACGATCTCATTAAATAATACTTCTCTTATCGCTTTCCTTCAGATTACATTGTTAAGAGCGCTAGATCTCTTTGTGGAGATTACCGCAGAACCATTCAGTAACTGATACAGGGTGTCCAGAAAAGGACTCCCTGATTTCAAAATTAAATATCTCGAAAACAAAGATCGATAGAGGAATGCAGTAAACTGTATGTTTATTGTGACAGCTGTAAGAAGTGTACACAGCAGTTTGAAATAATAGTTACAAAAGCTGCTAACAGATGGCGCTGTAATCGCCATACGTAATGCCTAAATAGTGATCCGAAGCTCAGGGCGATCAGTTCCACCATTGAAACGTGAAAGGAGGTTAGCGTGCCGAAGGAAGAGTTTAAAACCATGTACACCATTGAACAACGCATTTTTCTGGTGCTAGAGTACCACAGGTTAGAAGAGAGTCCTACGGCAACACAGCGAAGTTTTCAAGCACGATTTAATGTTCCAAAAGGACCCGATGCGAAAACCATTCGTACGCTCTTCGCAAAATTTCAACGAACAGGCAGCGTAACTGATGATCTAGTGGGGCATGTTGGCCGCAAGCCAACCGTAGTTACGCCTGAAAATATCGCCACAGTGTGGAATTATTCAGCGAAATCCAATGTCATCCGTCCGTAGAATTGCATCGGAGACTGGTTTGAAGCGTTCCAGCACGCAGAAAATACTGCGAAAGAGCCTACACATGTTTCCATTCAAAATTCAAACGCACCAGGCCATACCCGGACGAGCTGTGCAACAAAGGGTTGCCTTTGCTACTCAGATGCTCACAATGATTTACTGTGAAGGATTTGATGATGTTGGCTGCATCTGGTTTACAGATGAAGCACATTTCCACCTGAATGGCTACGTGAATAAGCAGAACTGGCGATTTTGGGGTTCCGAAAAGCCATATTGGTGTGAAGCGAAACCCCTGTATTCTCCTAAAGTTACTGTGTGGGCTGCAGTATGCAGCAGAGGCATTGTTGGCCATTTTTTCATTCGAGAAACGGTCACTGGTGCACGTTACGTTGCAATTTTGGAGCAATTTGTCGCCACACAGCAAGCGTTAGAGGATCGACCAGGTACTGAATGGTTTATGCAAGATGGGGCCCGACCATATCGGACTGAACAAGTGTTTCGCTTTCTTGAGGAATACTTCGGGAATCGAGTCATTGCTTTGGGATATCCCGAATTTACTGGTGCAGGCATGGATTGGCCTCCATATTCGCCGGATGTGACTCCCTGTGGGGCACAGTGAAAGACGTGGTCTACCCGAAGCATCCCGCCACGCTGGTCGAGCTGGAATCGGCGATCTCTGCGGCATGTGAATCCATTTCGGTCGAGACACTACGAAATGTGATGGCGAATTTCATTCTTCGTTTGCGCCACCTCTGTAGTGCCAATGGTGAACATTGTGATGTGATTGTTTGCAAAGATTGTTTTCATACGATTATTTCACTTATGTATGCTGATATGAGCTGTATAGCGTACAGCGCCATCTGTTAGCAGCTTTTGTAACTATTATTTCACACTGCTGTATACACTTCTTACAGCTGTCACAATAAACATTCCTCTATCGATCTTTGTTTTCGAGATATTTAATTTTGAAATCAGGGAGTCCTTTTCTGGACACCCTATATGATAAAGGAGCTGGGTTGTGAGTCATTGGAGGGTGAAGAGAGTGCTGGAGTGTATAAGACGTGTATTAGTGACGAGGCCTGGATGGATATTCGTAGAAGAAATAAGGTAAGACATGACAATAACCACGAACTAGCGACTGATTTCGGGTGCGAAGGACAGAGAAACTTTTCATAATTTCATAAATTACCGAGCGTGGTGGGTGAGTTGTAACGCTCTGGCCTCTCATTCGCGAGGACGCGAGTTCAAATCCCCGTCTGGCCATCCAGATAATGGTTTTCGATGGTTTCCCCGAATCACTCGTGGCGAATGCCGGGATGGTTAAGGCCCGTCCATGCCTCCCGTCGTGTCTCAGCTCTCGACGAGGTAAAGCTCGAGATATGCTGAACTAGATCCCCTCCGCAATGAGTCAACTAGAAGTGAAATTACGCCTAATGCTAAACTACTTGTGTCGGCCAATTAACACCGTGACTGACAAGTGTTCTATTGCAATTAATAATAATCACATTTCATAACAAACCTTCAGTGATTTCTCCATGTTGTCTTTCTTCTGCTAATACGAAAATACCAAAGAACTCACTATTTTTCCTCAATTGCTTCCACTACACACACAACTTAAATTTCATTGACCACTTGCTTTGTCCCGTTTTTTAACCAATGCTCTAGTGTTTTTCTAATTTTATTATAGTCAATAGATTTTTATATCTTCGTATTTGACCTATTTATTAAAAGCTAGTGATCGCCCATCGGTCAAAATTCGACCGTAATTCATTAAGTTTTTTAGTTTCTTTCATGAAAGAGTAATAATCATTATTTGAATTTGTTCTATTGCGTTTGGTGCGAACATAGATATATTGTATACTGTATACCCTGACCTCGTTGGCTGCGAGCGTGTACCAATATGTTATTAGCATGTAATGTTTGGCTTAATTCTCTGCATTTTAAAATGATACACTCCACGCGTGACTGTATGCTAAATTTGAGATAATGAACTAACCATAGCAAATGATGAAATGTATTTATCGATGGTTCATTTGAATTTAAAATATTCATTTTGACTTAAGGCCGGAAAACTGCTTTAGCTTTATGAAACATCAAGTAAATGCAGTCCTTTCACCTGAAGTGACTTCTGAATCGAAATGTTTTTCATTGCGAAACCTGCATTATAAATTCGAAACTGTAAAAATTTCGTGGAATGACATTCAGTGCGCATTTAAATGTATGTATCAAAATAATTTCGTCATTTTGTGTGTTCGCTATTTAAATTTGGACTATTATCATTTTGAATTTCACGCAAATAAGTATTCATTGTTCTTATCTCTCTCTCTCTCTCTCTCTCTCTCCATTAATGAAATTACTGAAATTAAAAAGACACTTAACCAAAGTTTAACACTTTAAATAATCAAATGACCAAATAGTATCTGGCAGAATAGCTACATTCCTTTTCGAAGTATTTCTTTTATAACTTCAAAGATTAATCTCTACTTTATGCGAGTCTTTCGTTTTACCAAAGACTACAGAGTGTCTCAATGCTGGGAATTCACGTCAGAACGTTAGATCCGGTCCTATTTCACGCACACACATACGTCCGCAAATTAATCTTTTATTTGAATAATCTATTTGTAACTTGTATTAACTATGCTTATTATATTTTTTTCTTTACTGCTGCCTAAGATTACAGACATCGGCAGATTCGCTTACCACTAAAAAAAAATAATTAATATAACAACGAATTTTTTATTTAATTTAATTTGATACATCTGTAACACATATTATACACAGATTTTAGCTTCTTGCATTTTTTCTCCATATAAACTTTAACTATGCCAAATCTCACACTTCTCCGTGCGCGCAATATTCTTAAAAATGTATCATATGTTTTCGTTTAGCGTGTTAATATATAGATACTATGTATGTTCAGAGGTTAAGCTCGACTGTTTTGTTTCACCAAAGACCACAAAGTACGCCATCTATCAGCTAAAATTTTAGCTTTCTGTATTTCTTTAAGTTCCTCCGTTTGCCCAATATTCTGGCCGCTAGTTGCGCTATCTACCAGCCGTCAGGTGAAGCAACGGCCAGAACTGGCGGCATCTGTGCGAACTACGTAGGCGAGCGAGTGTTTTATCTAATTCAATTTAATGTATTTGTACCACATATTATATATAGATTTTATCTTTCTGCACTTCTTCCCCATATTAACTTTAACTATGCCAAATCTCACACTTCTCCGTGCGCGCAATATTTTAAAAATGTATCATACGTTTTCGCTTAGCGTATTAATATATAGATTCTTAACATCCTTGTCCATACTGGAGATTTTCTCGGCGTTGTAAATGAATAAAACTTTCTCGGGTAGCTAGCCGAGTTAGTACATCGTTTGACCACGACGTTTCGGCGGTCACAAACTCTGCCGCCATTGACAATGGCGGCAGAGATTGTGACCGCCGAAACGTCGTGGTCAAACGATGTACTAACTCGGCTAGCTACCCGAGAAAGTTTTATTCATCCTTGTCCATTCAAAATTAAAAAAAAAACTTTTGCAAATACAGAGATATTATCGTTGTTGTTCTCAAACTATTTCCACTGAATTTCGAGTAAAAAGATCAAAGTAACAGCTTCAACAAAAAGGGCATAATAATAATAATAATAAACATAATCCCATCGTCGTCTATTTCCAACCGTCACACATTATAGTGGTGAAATGCATAGCGATAAAAGATGAAAAATGGTGGTCAGAAAATACGAACAAAGTGTCCAGAAATCATTTCTAGAACCTTTGCTCTACTTTCTCCCGTTTGCATATTCATGAGAATAGTATTTCCTCCGAGAAAATAGTAATGTCAGCGATTTGGCCGAGTAAATTAACGAGAGGCTATATTCAGGAGACCTGTTTATGGTATTTGGTGTTCTCAAGATCTAACATGCGAACATAGAGCAGACTAAATGAGGAACGCATTTACAAACTACGTACAAAGTGCGAAAAAAAATCTGGAAAAGCTGGTATTTCCGTTAAGTTTTTCTTCACATCATTCAAGGCGAATGCGGGATGATTCTTACAAAAAAGGCCAGTGCCGAATTCCTACCCGGTCCTTGTCCCCAGTCCATTCTTCGTCCCTAACGACCTTGACTTCAAAATACACATCGGAAGAAGGGTCCTGTGTCCTTTGAAGAACTGCACATTGCACAGACAGAAACAAACAGTCCAAGTGAAAGTTACCTACAGGAGAGAAAATTTCAATAAAAATGCGAAAGAAGATTGCAGAGTTAAGAGAAGTAAGTCGTTCAGTCAAATGCTTCAACATCCTCGGAAATATGAAATCAGATTCATAAATAAAAACACTATGAATACGAACAATACTCCCTGAATTAACGATTTAATTAAAAAACGGAGACTTTGCGGGTTACATGGTACAGAAGAGATCGACCACAAAATTTCGGGGGTAGCAAATACGTAATATACTGCAAAGAGGAATATCTACAGAGTAATGGTGAAAATAAGTGAATAGACAGCCAAGGGGGTATCCACAAATTATGTGAGGTGTTTTTCCGGATTTCTGGACCCCCCCCCCCCCTGGTGAGATCTGGTCCGTGAGAACCCCTTCTAGAAATCGCCCTGGAAACTGTTGTAGACCTTTTTTTTTTAGGTCATACCCTAACTTTTTTGACGAAATACTCTCCTAAAATCGAGTTTGGCGCAAACTGTAGAGATTTCCGTAGACCCCCCTCCCTCCCCCCCCTAGTGAGATCTGGTGAGATTTTGTCGGACCCCCCCCCCCTCAATTCATCTCACGTAATTAATGGATGTCCCCCAAGCCTATAACAGGACGGAACTATCAAATCGCCGGAAAAAAATGTCTCTAATTTATGAGAAACCGCGTTTCTAGGTCGTAATTTAAAACAGTGCACACCAGATGCATACAAGTCACTGGTGCGTCCTCACTTAGAATATTGTTGTTCTGTATGGGGTCCCCATCAATAGGGGTTAATGGAGGCAAAGAAGAACCTCCCGATTTGTGACAGGTATATATAGTTAGAGGGAAAACTGCGATTACTAAGGGGACATCCATTAATTACGTGAGGTGAAATGGGGGGGGGTTCCGGCGAAATCTCACCAGGGGGGAGTCTACAGAAATCTCACGTGAGATTTGTAAAAGGTTTACAATTTGCGCCAAAGTCGATTTTAGGAGGGTATTTCGTCAAAAAAGTTAGGGTATGACCTTTAAAAAAAAAGGTCTACAAAAGTTTCCAGGGTGATTTGTAGGGGGGGGTTCTCACGGACCAGATCTCACCAGAAAGGGTGGGGTCCAGAAATCCGGAAAAACACCTCACGTAATTTGTGGATGCCCCCTAAGGAGATATGTTGGGAAGACCTGGAACACCGAAACCATTGCTCTCGACGGAAGCTAAATGAAAAATTCACGACTGACTTTTATTTCGGAATGACAGCAAACAAATATTACTATCAGCAACATGCATATTTAGTAATGACCGCGAAAATAAGATAAGCGAAATCGGGACCAGAACAGATTTATTTCTGTACTCATTTTCTCCGTGAGCTATTACGGTATGGAATACGAAGGTTTTACCAGGCGAGTAATCTTAAGAAACCAACAGGAGGATTTATCGATAAATCACTTCGGCCATCCTGAACTGGGTTTTCCATGGTTTTCCCAAATCGCTCCCGACTCCTGCCCATGGGCGACTCCTCCCATTTCCCGTATATCCTTTCCTACACACAAATAGTTACACGCCAGGATCGGTGCAATGCACCCTCCGCCACCTACTTTTGGTGAATTGCGGAGTATTAATAAGAATAGCAATTAGACAAAAAAGCAACTTTATTAAAAAAAGAAGCAGCCTCTCCAAGCAGAAAACTTTATCTGGCTATAGAGGGCAAATGAAGTGAAAGCGAAGTGTTGTGGCTAGCTGCGTGCGGGCGTGCCCTTGAAGTGACCTTGTGCTCGCCGTACTGAGGGGGTGCGGTTGCCAAGGCGACCAACTCGGCTGCGCCTCCGAGACGCCACGCTTCCCCCCCCCCCCCCCAATCAGCTATTCCTCCCCTCGTTTCTTTCTGTCCGTTAGTTTCTTTTCTTTCTTCTTCCCATTACAGTGGTCTAGCCTTAAGGCGGCCACACACTATACGGTACACCTTTAGTGCATTTCCACCGTGTATATATGGTGGTTTTGGTGAAAAAAAATTTCTGGTCCAGGCCGGATCTCACCCTAACCTCCTCACTTTTGAGATACAATATCTCGAGAACTAAGCGAGATATCAAAAAACTTTATTCTTTATTTTCCGTTTGTCTCGTCGAGTTACATACGAATTCATCATCAAATTTGGTTATAGCGAAATTTTTCTTCTGGTTCAGGCCATATTTCAAACTAACTACGTCAATTTTGAGATACGATATCTCGAGAACCAAGCGAGATATCAAAAAATTTTATTCTTTATTTTCGATTTGTTTCGTCGAGTTCTATAAGAATCAATCATCAGATTGTGGCGCCACGCTAATGATAGAATCCCCGAGGTGATTATTATCTTGGTTTTGAATAAACGTTTCATGTTGATGGTGAATATGGGTGGTTTTTTTGTTTGTTTATCAAACATCATATTCAACTAAATGCATTACATTAATATGCACAACTGCCAAAACAAATAAAAGGCATCACCGGCAGGTTATAACCTGGCTTTCCTGGCGAGGTTGAAAAGAAAATAGCCGGGTTATATTTGGCGACCCAGTACCAGAATTTACGAGTGTTAATTACTACTAAACGACTGGACTTCTGATGACGCAGTGGCAGCGGCGAGTTCCAGATTTTCATTCTACGCAGCGCGGCAAGTAGAGAACATTCCATTTATAAGTTCTGAGGTGGCAGTAATCATCAGTCATATAAAGGAAAAAGAAATGTAATTAAAATTTGGCCACTGAGTAAATGACGTACAATAAAGAACTTGAAACTGAAGCAGTGATTGTTGTTGAAACTGTCTTTCTTCAGTAGTAAATTAGTTATTTTTTTGATAAGTAGTGAGTAGTGTATAGTAAAGCAGTTAAATATAGAGCAGTGATTTTTGCTGTGGGGATTGGCTCTGTTGAGTAGTAAAACTTTTGTTGTTGCTCGTAATATATGTATTATATATAATAATTGAATGACACTAGATAGCTAGAATGAGTGCTGAAGGTAATTTGGGAGAATTTGAAGGTAGTGTTTCCGAAAGAGAGATGGGAAGTTCAGAAATAGTAAGTTTTGATGACAGCTATAATTTAATGGGAGTCTTTGGCGACAACAATCTTATTCAAAACGAATCCTTTGATAATTCTATTATTTGCGGGAGTAAAGTTAAGCTTTCCGGTTATGTTGCAAATAGTAAACTTCATAATAATACTGAAAACAATGAATTGATTAATGAAGAGAATAATGTTAGTGGGGGGCAAAATTTGATAGAGAGTGCAGTTTCACCAAAGCCAGATAGACCAAACGATATTCGCGAAATGAGTACGGATCTTGAATTGATATTAAATGTCATAACGCAAACCAGACAAGACATCCGAGTATTTGAACAGAGCCAAGAAAAAACCAGGAAAGAAATGAAACAAGACATCGGAATAATTAATGAAAAACTCACGCAAGTTATACAAAGGAGTCAAGAAATTGAGAAAAGGATTATGGAAAGTATTAATCAGAATATTAAAAGGGCAGAAGAAATGATAGTGTGTCTGGAAGAATTTTTAAGGTGGAGAAGGAAACAGAAAAAGAACTGAAAATAATGAGGGAAGATACTATTGAAATCAAGACAGTTATGGAAGAAAATGAGAAAATTAATGTTGAAACGGTAGAAGGGTCATTAAATCGAAAAATAGAAGAAAGTCAGAAAAATGTGGAAAATAAAATGGAATAAATTTTGGAAGGCCAAGTACGAAGTCAAGAAGAAGCTGTTGAAGAAAAAATGAGTATAGCGGAAGCACGGAACGAGTCGTTAAAAGATACATTCGAGGAAGAAGAATTAGCAGATAATGATAGCGAGCTACCGTTAAGTATTAATGAAAGTGAAGAAATTGAAAATGTTCCTAGCAGCTATTCAGAAGAGTACGAATGCAGAAGTAGTGAGAATGAATATGAAGAAAATGATGAAAGTGGGATAAGAATGTTTTTCATAAGGAGTTATGACGAAGAAGATGATGAAAATGTATGGCAGATGGGAACCGAAGAAAATAATAATGTACCAGGTCCATTTTTTTTTTTAACAGTTTAACGTCCCTTTTTAACAACGTGGTCTTTAGAGACGGGAAAGGATGGGGGCAAGGAATGGGAAGGAATTCGGCCATGGCCTTTTGAAGGAAGCATCCCGGCATTCACCTGGAGTGATTTGGGGAAACCATGGAAAACCCAAATCTGGATGCCCGGACGGGGATTCGAACCGCCGTCCTCCCGAATGCGAGGCCAGAACGCTATCCGTTACACCACCACGCTCGGTGTACCAGGTCCAGGTAGCGATAAAAGAACGAATGTATTTTTCCGGCACGGTAATACAGATGCCGCTACATATGTTTCTTTTGACGGGAAAGATGAAAGGGGAGCGATGGAAGTATTGTTGCAGGACACAATCGATGACGTCAGACACCAAATTGCTTCACCTGATATAAATACAAGAGAAGTAGTTGAATGGTCTCATGAAAAGGTGAACTGGAAAACAAGAAATTAATTACATGAAGGAGTGGAAGAATATGAAAAAGCGGCAGAAAGGAATTGGAAAAGGCGGAAGAAAAAGCTACGGTAGAACGATGTGTATGCAAGGAGCTTAAATGTTACTCACGGGGGCAAGTATTCCATTATCGAGTCGTTTTCGGAGATATAGTTTTTGGTGAAAACTAGAGAAAAATCTTGCGAAATAAATTCAGAGATTAAAAAATTCTTTAAAATCTATCACGGACCTTTTAAGATTGTTGATAAGCCAAACGCGAGCGCCTATTTGCTTGCTTATCCCAAATCTAATAAAATACTAGGATTAAGAAATGTGGTCGATTTAAATTGTATAGAACAAAGGACTAAAAAAGATAAAATGTTAAGTAATTGACAAAGTAATATTGTATTAATCTTAAAACAGAATAGTATCATAAAAGAAACATGAAAAGCCATCCAATGGTTCATAGTAATATGTATTTTTATTGTTAACGCCTTGTTGTGACGAGAAAGTAGCATGATAAATGTAATGGTTAAGACTGAAATTTGAGCATGTATAATCTGAACTGAGTGTACATGTCAGGGGGAACGAACAATAATAGAATTAATTGGACGCTATACAGTGCTTATGATGCCAGATTTAGTGACAAGCAAAAATGTTAATAGTGAACTGATATATACTGTGAAAATACTTTGGATTTTTAATCAAAATTATTAGCATTGTGTGGAAAAAGTAAGGACATTGCAAAGTAAATTTGAGAAGAACTGTTGGACGTTGTATTCAAGGAGAAATGGTGTCATCCATTATGTATTTCAGTAACTTCTCGGCAAATTAAAAATTGTGTTAAATTCATTAATCTGCCTCGAAGTGGGGCCAGGTGTATAGCATATACGCTAAGACTAGTTTGTAAGTATTAACTTTTGAGTGGCCGGCCTCGGTAGCGTGCTCCACGTGCCGAAGGTCGTCGGTTCGAGTCCGGCCGAGGGCATGGGTGTTTAGTGTATGTGTTGTCTCTATGTCATGTCCATCGCGTTGTGTCTAGAACCACTTGGAAAAATAATACACTGTGAAGCAATTAAATACACTGGATGATTCAAAATACACTTGAGTTGGCTGTATGGCTTCGAAGCCAAAAGCCATTAAAAAAAGAAAAAAAAAAAAAAAACTTTTGAGTGACAATAATCTTTGGTCCGCGGGCGCGGCCAAAGAAAATTGTATAGTAAGAGAGATGTGTGTGATCGCTGAGAAAAAAAGGAACACGGACTGTATTAAGATTGCGAGAGGTGATTATTATCTTGATTCTGAATAAACGTTTCATGTTGATGGTGTGTATGTGTGTTTTTTTTGTTTGTTTATCAAACATCATATTCAAGTAAATGCCTTACATTAATATGCACAACTGCCAAAACAAATAAAAGGCATCATCAGCAGGTTATAACCTGGCTTTCCTGGCGAGGTTGAAAAGAAAATAGCCGGGTTATACTGTTCATAAGTACTTTGCAATTTGTGTTCGAGTAGTCGAATATTGTTCTCGTAAATATTTTCAGTTTACCGTAAGAAGCTGCTACCGTTTTTATACACTGCTTTTTCTTGGGATATTCCTTAATATTTTTCTTTACATCTACCTCTTCAGTGTTATTCTGTTACACTTTTCAGTTACCGGTAACAGTTTCTGTACGTTTGCTCCGTTGTTTAGCGTACTATTTCAACTATACGTTACGTTGATTTGTTGCATCCCCGCGGTGTCCCTTCCTCTTGGTGCCGCTAGTTCCTCCACTACACGGCTGAAGAGTCATAGTGACACATCATGTACCCGTCTTTAATTCAATGCTTCCGGATTTATTTATTTTACTTATGGCTTTACGCCTCGTCGACGTCGAGGTCATTAGAGGCGGGATGGGATTGCGGACAGGGAACAGGGAAGGAATTCGGCCATGGCCTTTTGAATGAAGCATTCCGGCATTCACCTGGAGTGATTTGGGGAAACCATGTAAAACCCAGATCTGGATGCCTGGACGGGGATTCGAACCGGTGTTCTCCCGAGTGCGACGCCAGAGTGTTGACCGCTCACCCACCACACTCGGTGATGGTTTTGTGCTATAGTGCGCGCCACGAACGATGGCGGGTCGCGCAGAGAGACAGAAATAGGAATGACATAGAATATGCGACGTTGCCGCGTTTAACTATTCGCTGTACACTTCTAAGGCTCTCCTGAGCTCTGGCAACGTCGCAGTTCGGCCATCTGGCATCTGTTTCGCACTTAAAATGCTTATATACTTTAAAAATATGCTCTCTGCTTTGACTATGCAGAACCTTACGCTTTTGCTGGTTGTCTTCCATTATTTAGAATAGGAATTATTGTAATGTCACTGATTTACAACCGTCTACTTCACAAAAACATCGCATTCGACACTTATGTTACCACGACAGGCTCTGGATTGTTACTGAATGTGGCGGAGTGATGACGCATATGCGCATAACCTCGCTAAACTGGGCCGCCACTGTTCGTGGTGCGCACTATATAGTAATGGGAATATCCGTCGAAAAGGTCATCAATGTCAATCATTCGTCCGCGCCCCCTGTTGTTATGCAAATTATACAAACACAGTACACTATATCCATGGCCTTGGCAAGCGGGGACACCTCCCCAACACATCTTTGTGCTCGATTAAGGTAAAAAAAAAAACAAAAACCTGCCCCTCGACAGGCTTGATGGAACTAGTCTGGTTCACATAAGAGGCTCTTTTATAATTGGGCTTTATTAACTGAAGTTACAGACTACCAGAAGTGTTAACTAACCAACCAATTATCATATATATTATTTCTATTTGGTATTTTTTGTCACAAGCCTGTATCTTCCTTCATACTTAACCGAAATCAATGAATGAGGTGTCATTTTAAAGCTAGTGGTCTTCACTTTGGTCACATCTTATCTAAAGAAATGAAGTTTTCGTAATTCGACCCTTAAAGGGCGAAAATGTCAATATTTCTAAAATGCTGTTTTCTGTGTTACGAGTCATTTATCTCCCTGGATACCTATCTGAAATCGTTTAATGAAGTATCATTTTGAAGATTAAGATCTCCGCTTTAGTGACGTCGTATATTAAGATAGAAATTTTTCGGAATTCGACCCTTAAAGGGCAAAAGTATCAATATTTTTGCAATTCGTTTTTGTGACACGAGCGATTTATCTCCCTTGATATCTATCCGATATAGATAAATGAGGTATCATATTAAAGAATAAGGTCTCCGCCGTGGTAACATTATATTTTAAGAAAGGAGTTTTTCGTAATTCGACCCTTAAATGGCAAAAATGTCAATTTTTCTAAAATGCGTTTTTTGTATCTCGAGCCACTTATCTCCTTGGATATTTATCCACAATCGATAAATCAAGTAGGATTATGAGGAATAATGTCTCAGCTTTGGTGACATCATGTTTTAAGAAAGAAGTTTCTGAAATTCAACCCTAAAGAGAAAAAGTATAACTGGTTCTACAACGCATTTTTGTGTCATGAGCTATTTATCTCCCTTGATATCTAACCTATATAGATAAATGAGATATCATATTAAAGACTAAGTTTTCCGCCGTGGTAACATTATATTCTAAGAAAGGAATTTTTCGTAATTAGACCCTTAAAGGGCAAAAATGTCAATATTTCTAAAATACGTTTTATGTCTTTCGCCGGCTACAACCCCCGCGTGTGTTGCATCAGCGACCAATCAGGCGGCGGGTAGAGGAACTCAGGGTACCGGGCCGGAATGAAGTTCAATGTTTTTCGATGCCAAGGAGGTATTGTCGGAACTAGATCAACCTATTGCGGCTCAACTAGATTTTCCGAACGTTAGTCTGTGAAGTTTTCGATGTGTGATTTTCTTCTCCTGAATTGAATTTTTTCGTAGCAAAGGTTAACTAGTTTACATTACAAATAAAGTTAGCAGATGCTTGAAGTACGTTTAATTGTGTTTAGTTTCGTGTTTGTTTGTGTATCTTTGCCGAGTGACCTTACCTCCCAGGGGCGGATCCAGGATTTTGTTGGGGGGGGGGGCTTGAGTGGACTTTGGTTTGGGGGGGGGGCTTGGCTTGAGTGAATTTTGGTTCAGAGGGCTTGCGTTCAGTGGATTTTGGTTTTCGGGGGGGGGGGGCTTGAGTCGGGAAAATGGTAGTATTTGTAGCCTCCTCGGGCCTCAAATCCGTAGAGCTAATAAAAAAAAGTCTCAAAACTACAATGTCAGGGGTGGACCTAGATACGTTTGGGGGGGGGGGGGGCTTGAGCCCCCTAGCCCACCCCCCTGGATCCGCCCCTGTTACCTCCCTAACCTGAATCGTGTCACTGGGACGGAATGGGAAACTGCCCCACTCTGCCCCGCTCTTGCATGGCAAATGACAACAGGGACTCTTCGTTTTGTATACTTCATCTGGTATTCTAATGCCTATTCCAAAAGTGAAATAAAGCAAGAATAGGACGAACTTTTTATGTTTCACCTGAAATTGTGATTCCTATTTCAAAAGTTAAAGAAAGCACGAAAAGGGCGAATCTGAAGATGTGGAAATCCGATGTTTTTAACAGGTTCCCCATCAAAAAAAAGGAAAAAGGCAAAGAACTTTGCAAAATAACAAAAAGCAAAGATAAAACCGTTTAAGAAAGATAATAAAATTAACAATATAAAGAAACAAATGGATGTGCCTGAAGATAAATTGAAAAAAGGAGCAGCTCAAGAGAGAATCCAGAACTAACGAGAGTGATTCTGAGCACTGTTCCGACCGTGATTGTCTATATTGCAACCATGGAGGAAGGAAATATATGGAGACGACGCAAGAGACCTTCACCACGCATTGAAGTGAAGCAGGGTGGAGGAGGAGTGGGGGGCATGGCCGCTTCCATACAGACACGGGGAATATGTACAAAAACCTCAAGGGGACTCTAGGATAAACGTGACGCCGCAATCTGGTGATGGATTATTATGTAACTCGATATGACAAATAAAAAATGAAAAATAAAATTTTTTGATATCCTGCTTAGTTTTCGAGATATTCTGTCCCAAATGTGAAATGGTTTTGGTTGAAATTCCGAAGAAAAAATTGGTCAAAGTCAAATTTGATGATGGATTCTTATTTAAAAAGACGAGACAAATGTAAAATAAAGAATAAAATTTTTCGATATCTCACCTAGTTCTAGAGATATACTGTATCAAAAGTGAGGTGTCTTGAGTTGAAATCGAGAAGAAAAATTTCGCAAAAGTCAAATTTAATGATCGATTCTTATGTAACACGACGAAACAAATCGAAAATAAAGAATAAAATTTTTCGATATCTTGCTTAGTTTTCGGGTTATACTGGGAACATCGCAATTGTTTGGAAGCGCAATATCGCCGCTGCCGCCACTGCGCATGCGCGAGCCTGCTTCACCAATTTAACGTCACTTCTCCTCCATATATTTCCTTCCTCCATGATTGCAACAAGCGGTGTAGTGTCAGAGTCGTTAGGCCTCAGCCTGCCGGGGTGACGTGGGCCCCACCGCGATCCATCAATTCCGATAAACGCGTTTTAATTGCGGTACGTGACCTTTCTGACCGACATTTCCATATCTGCTCTTTCACTATTGCTGTGGGATCTCATCAATGTTGCCACCTTAGCGATTTTGTCGCTAGATTTAGTGAATTTTGAAGTTCGACAGCGACATTCTTAAATATTTTATCGCTGAAAAGAAATTTGGTGATTTTTAATGATATTCAACCTTGCAGAGTTTCGGAAAATATACTCGCTTCGTTTCAACTACATTATTTGGGAAAAAATGTGTCTTTTGAGTGTGGCAAACACTCTGCGCCAGGGCAAAGACAACAAAATAGTAAATCTTTCCTCAAAACTCGGATTTGATGACGAAAAAAATTGACAAACCCCTACAGTAATGGCATGGTATAATTATGTTCAGTGGAACGCTACAAAAAATGTCATTGAATTTTGGGTTGAAGTTCGAAAATACAAGAATGCCGCTGGAATATTTTTTTTTTTTTTTTTTTTTTTTTTGTAACAGTTTTAACGTCCCTTTTTAACAACGTGGTCTTTAGAGACGGGAAAGGATGGGGGCAAGGAATGGGAAGGAATTCCGCCATGGCCTTTTGAAGGAAGCATCCCGGCATTCACCTGGAGTGATTTGGGGAAACCATGGAAAACCCAAATCTGGATGCCCAGACGGGGATTCGAACCGCCCGCTGGAATAACTACAATTCTGTAGTTATCTGATTTAGCCGTATTCGCTTTATCACTTCCTCACTCAAATGCTGCAGTAGAGAGGATTTTTAGAGCAAGAACATTGTTAAAGACAAATAGAGAAATAGGATGGCTGTAAATACTCTTAATAGCATTATTTCTGTAAGGAATCAGTTAAAAATTGTGGAAAAAACCGTTGCTGTTACGAGCTTCCGTCTGATGCGATTGCTGCAGTTGATAAAGATGCTAAATATTCTTTTAAAACTGAGACTGGCGATTTGTGTCATCTTTCCACATGTGCAAGTTCAGCAACTCCAACGATAGACCAAGACGACGAAGAAGAAGTACTGATTGAAGAATTTGTTGTCGATTTTTAATACAATATTATCTTGAATTTAATGAAAACACTAATTACTAAAATATTTTTATATTACTTACTTTACCATTTTCCTTTATTTTATTTAGCGATTTCTAGCGAATCTTTTAGATCTAAATATCCCGTAATCTAGTGAGTTTTTAGACCGGGTCTAGCGACTTTTGTTTTCGTAAGGTGGCAACACTGGATCTCATTGACTAGGCAGGGTCAGATACTGTGATAGGCCAATTCGATACAGGTAACTAGAAGCGTTAGAAAAGTTTGGAGACGAAAACATTTATCACGCGCGGGCAGACATGTGTCACATATCAAATGACGCTTACGAGGGGAGATGCAATCAACGTAATGTGAGACGTTTAGTCAGACGCGAGTTGGACGTGCTAGCTACGATATGGTAGTGCAGAAACAGGGGAGGTCATTCTTAGCAAGGAGTTAGGTTGGGAAGACCTGGAGCACCAAAGGCGTTGCACTCGACGGAAGCTAATTGAAAAATTCACGACTGACGTATTTCAGAATGACAGCCAGCAAATATTGCTACCAGCAACATTCATATCTCGAAATGACCGCGAAAATAAGATAAGAGAAATCAGGGCCAGAACCGATTCATTTCTGTACTCATTTTTCCCACGAGCGATTAGGGAGTGGAATAGAAAGGATTTACCGGGCGAGTAAACTTAAAATCCGACAGGAGTAGATTTCGATAAAGCACTCCGGCCATCCTGATCTGGGTTTTCCATGGTTTTCCCGGATCACTCCACGCGAATGCTGGGATGGTTCCTCACAATAGTAAATGGGCGCCTCATGCCATATCCCGTATATCCCTTCCAAACCATAACCCTTTTCGATAGGTGCAATGCACCCTCCGCCACACACTTTTAGTGAATCGCGGAGTAATAATAATAATAATTTACTAACGTAACACAATCAAGTATCGAGTTTTAAACTATGCATCAAATTTATGCCCGGGATAGGATGCCAGATAGTCGACTGTGAATTCGAAGTGTCGTGGAATACACCGTATCCAAGCTACAAACAATTTTTTCTGTAAGAGACAGAACCAGACGGTACCTGACGACCGGTTCAACGATACTTCAACTGCGAAAACCATTAATCAATTGTAAATTTGTATCGACCGTACCAGTGGCCGAAATTAAAATAAGATTGTGCCTAGTGGTGGACTGACGGTACCTGGTGCAGGCGGAGGCGGAGGGTCGGGCTCGGAGGCGGTCTGGACGGCGACCGCGGCCACCTCCGTGGGGCAGGGCGCCGGCGAGGTCGCCATGTCGGCGCGCGACTCCGTCTCGGCTGCCTGCGCGGGAGGCGGCTCGGGGGCGGCCTCCGGCTCCTGCTCCTGCTGCCGAGTCTGCCCCCGGCAGGACAGGTCGAGGAGCACGTGGTCGGGGGCGGCCGCCTTCTGCTGCAGCAGGGAGGCGGCGATGGCGTCGATCTTGCGGAGCGATTTGTGGGGCTGTCTGCGAGCCACGGGGGGCGGCGGCGAGGGCCGAGGCGCGTCGGTCGGCGACGGCGGCGGCGGTGGAGGTGGAGGCGGCGGGGGCGGTGGTGCCGGGGCGGCGGGCGCCGGCGGAGGCCGAGCCTGCGCCAGCATGGGGGGCGGGTCGTGCAGCTGTGCGTCGTCGGTGATCTCCCAGATGAGCGGCCCCTCCCTGCGCGGGGGCGCGCGCGGGGGCGGCCGCACCGGGGGCGGCAGGTGGGGGCCGCGCGCCGCCAGCCGCACCCGCGCGTCGCACGGCGGCTGACCCGGGCCTGCGTGCACAAACAACCAGCTCAATGCAACTAGCCAATCGCGATCATCGGCATGCAACTGATAAAACCTGCAACAAGCATTAAGAGATGTGGATACGAGGGACTCCTGGAAACACCCTGTAAAACTGCCTCATCAAAACAGTGGCGTAGCTAGGTCAACAAGGGCCCCGGTGCAAAAAAATTATTTTGGGCCCTCAGGCCAGATGGGCGACCTTTTTTTTGCTTTGTGTTGCTGGTAGGGTCCCCCTGAGCTGAGGAGGGGGGCCCTTGAGTTGTGCTTAGGGGCCCCCCTCAGCAGTGGGGGGCTTTCTGGTGTCTCAGGGGCCCCGTTAGACGACTGTAGAGCTAAAGAAAAAAGTCTACAGTTTGCCATGAAGGTTCATGGGCCTTCTCAACCCCGCTTGGGAGCCCCCTGAGCGTAGGGGCCCCTGTGCACTGCATCGCTTAGCCCCATAGTAGCTACGCCCCTGATCAAAAAGAACCAACCCAATTAGGTATCCTGTTCAGATCACTCTCCAGCTTTTTACAGTCGTCTTCTATTTCCCAGTTATGGTATGATTACATTGGCAGATTCCTAAGGTTTTTGACGTTGCATCAAATCACTTCATATTCATATCATTTATGACGTTCTTGCTATCTCCCTGCGCACACCCTACGCTTTGGCTTTACGGTTTGTAGAGGCGAAGGAGATTAGGGCGAGGAGAGTATAGAGACCAAGGAGTTCGGCCAGTGGCGGATCCAGGGGGGGGGCTAGGGGGCTGAAGGCCCCCCCCCCCCAAATGCACCAAGGTCATCCCCGACAACACCGATTTTGGGGACTTTTTTTTTTTGCTCTACTGTGTTTATAAGGGCGTCATTCTGGAAAAATGTGAGATTTCTCTCCTTGCCCGAGTCAAGCCCCCCCCCCCCAAAATCAAACAAGCCAAATCCTTGCCCCCCCCAAACCAAAATCCTGGATCCGTCACTGAGTTCGGCAATGGACTTCTAACTAAAGGCATTGTTGAATTTCTTCTCATTACTTGGCTCCAGTTCCCTATCACTATCACCTACAATGACCACGACGTCGACGAGGCGAAAGGCACTAACGAAAAAAATAGCCTGTTATGAGTGTTCGTAACCGGAAGGTTTTGTGAAAACAAGACGTTTCGACAGAGTGGTCTGCCATCTCTATCGGGTTCGCTGCCGCTTGTTACTCACCGCGGTAGCCGGTCTTGGCGTTGACGGCGGCCATGACGCGCGCCGCGGCGGCCACCACGTCGTAGCCGGGCGGCAGGCCCTTGGTGCGCGACAACTCCGCCACCAGCGCCATCGAGGCGTCGGGCCGCGACATGCCCAGCGACATCCTCTCCAGCGTCACGCCCACCAGCCGCTCCTCCAGGTCCTCCTCCGACGAGTCAGACCCGCTGCCGTCCTGCAACACGGTCGCCAAATACCACATGCAACAACTACTATCAGCAAAGTGATGTATCCAGCCCCTCCAGCGTCACGCCCACCAGCCGCTCCTCCAGGTCCTCCTCCGACGAGTCAGACCCGCTGCCGTCCTGCAACACGGTCGCCAAATACCACATGCAACAACTACTATCAGCAAGGTGATGTGTCCAGCGATAGCCCCTCCAGCGTCACGCCCACCAGCCGCTCCTCCAGGTCCTCCTGCCGTCCTGCAACACGGTCGCCAAATCAAAGAATAATGTCTCAGCGAAGTGATCTGCCCTCGCTCTGTATGCACTGTAGAGAGGTTAAGGGAAGTCGTCCACTGGAACTAGTGTTGTAAAAAAAAAGGTTTTTTTTCTGGCTTGAAAAATACATGAAAAAAAAATGTTTTTTTTCTGGGACACGTTTTTTTCACAACTACTAAATCTCAAATTTGTAAGGCAGTTATCGTTTAAAATGACTGTTTTAGAGTTTATTCTAAGTACTTCTCTTAGTTTAAAATCTACTATATTTTTCTAGTTCAGAAGAGAAAAAAAATTACGAAAATATTGGCAACATTGACAGAAATTTTCTTTTATGAACGGGGATTTCCCGAAGAGACTAGGCTGCGCGAGAAGGAATCCCCATTCCCCATTGTTTGGATTGATACTTGCTATTTGAAATAGTGCTGCCAGCCCTACAAATTTATCTGTAGACCTACAGATCTTTTAAAAAAATTAGGAATTTAAAATTTATCTACGGTTTTTTGCCTCTTTTTTTTATTATTGTGCTTTCCTTATATTCGTATACTTGTTAAACTCTGAGTATAGTGGTACTGACTCATTAAATTGTCAGTAATTATGGATCGTTTCCTTGCAACCATTGGCGTAAACCAACGATTGAAAAGAATAAAGCTCCTATTTTGTAAGAAATAGATTTAAATTCAAACTTAAAAGACCGTAATA
Source organism: Vandiemenella viatica (assembly GCA_031002005.1). Taxonomy (NCBI): domain Eukaryota; kingdom Metazoa; phylum Arthropoda; class Insecta; order Orthoptera; family Morabidae; genus Vandiemenella; species Vandiemenella viatica. Next base: position 6,251,036 of record JARYHS010005557.1, on the reverse strand, counting down.
CAGAACTATCGGCGCAGTCTTTATGCACAGTGTGTACTTGCTCACAATTATAATTACAATCTCAAAATCTTTTGCGTACAATACAAGAACAACCAGTAAAAGAAAATATAACTATTTCTGAAGTTATGGAGCTAGAAGAGACAGAAGAAGAGACAGAAAATTTCGACACCGACTGAACTAGTGTTAGTAGTGCTGATGCTAGCGAATGTGGTACTCACATAAGAGGATGAATAAAATTATGTTACCTATATAGATACACTTATTAATCATTATGTGAGACATTATATGATTCAGTAAGATTTAAAACACACTTGTAAAATGGAAGTTCCTTAAATAAAATTATAATTTATCAAATATATTGTTTTTTGAAAAAAAAGTAGAAAAAAAACACGGGTGCTAGGTTTTTTTTATGTTTTTTTTTTCACAAAGCTGAAAAAAAAACAATTTTTTTTTTGCAATTTGCAACACTAAATGGAACCGAATTTCGTCCGTACCGCATTCGTCCGAATAACGCCCGATTTTAGAGCCGACCAATTCGACGAATTAACCTCGTCCACTGCAGCCGAAAAACATCCGACACAATTGCCTATCCGTCACTTGCAATAATTGTTCTTTCCACAGATATTTTTTATTAAAATATTTATAGTGACTTTGTACCACCAGAGTGAGAGGTTGAAAAAATATAAATAAAGATCAAATAAAAGACAAAAAATGAAGACTTGTTATTAGGAGCGCAACATGCATTTGTCATTCGGCCGAATTCGTCCGACTGATACCATTTCAATGGGGTCGGTCCGTCACTCGGCCGTATTCGGCATGGATGGTCGTGTCCAGTGGACGCGTGGCAATGCCTTTACCTGTCCCGGGATTAGTCGGTCATATCCGGCCGAATACGTCCGACTGATTCCATTTCAATGGGATCGGTCCGTCACTCGGCCGTATTGCCGTATGGATGGTCGTGTCCAGTGGACTCGTGGCAATGCCTTTACCTGTCTCGGGATTAGTCGGTCATATCCGGCCGAATACGTCCCACTGATTCCATTTCAATGGGATCGATCAGTCACACGGCCGTATGGCTGGTCGTGTCCAGTGGACGCGTGGCAATGCCTTTACCTGTCCCGAGATTAGTCGGTCATATCCGGCCAAATACGTCCGACTGATTCCATTTCAATGGGATCAGTCCGTCACTCGGCCGTATTGCAGGTCGTGTCCAGTGGACTCGTGGCAATGCCTTTACCTGTCCCGGGATTAGTCGGTCATATCCGGCCGAATACGTCCGACTGATTCCATTTCAATGGGGTCGGTCCGTTACTCGGCCGTACCAGGTCGTGTCCAGTGGAAGCGTGACAGTGCCTTTACCTGTCTCGGGATTAGTCGGTCTTATCCGGCCGAACAGTCGGCGGACGAAGTCGGTACCAACGGACGACCGGCCTACGCAGGTCGTTGGTACACACAGTAACTGCGGTCCACTATCTCCTATACTGCCAGAGATAAACATAAAACGTGCGCTACACGGACTATAGCTGTGGCCAAATGTATTGGCGGGTCAGTGTGAATGCGCTGTTGCCGTACCTGGGAACAATCTCGCGATGCGCTCTCTTTCTATCACTAGAAAATTGCAACGCTGAGCGTCCAGTGTTGCCTAGTACGAGCGACAACAGCTCGCAACCCAACCCCAAACCTTCCACCTCCCTATCAATACACAAAAAATGTGTGAACGTGTGAATGGGAATTAGAAAGTGTGTCAATGTCAGGGTGAGCGTGCTCGAGAGAGGATATTTTGATTTTTAGTGATGTGCGATTTTACGTGCGATATTGATTCATTTTAGTTATTTATTAATTTTAGTAATTTACTTTAATAATTTTACCGAACAAAAAAGTGTAGTTAGTATATTATAATTGGGATAATTTAAGAAGAGAATGCTGATACTAAAAATGGATACTCAGGAAGGGACTTATTTTCCTACACCAGGTGTTTACTCCAACAAGACGCACGTCATCGACAGTAGAACCATCGCGGCTGATGAAGACAATAGAGTTTTGCCGGCAGAATAAATCTATCATTCACAATGTGTACAAATATTTTAAACTTCTTGTAGACAATGATGGCGAAATTTTTTCATCTACATAGACGCTGGTGAGAAAAGATTTGAAAAATATGGACATACTTGATAGTAATGAAATAAAAAATAGTGATTTGTTACCGCAAAAAACAACCATATTGCGAAAAAAATTAGGGAATGGACAGGCTATTTGCGCTGCAGCTTGTGATGGTTTGAGAACTGTCCAGCGCGTGTGTCGTGAGGGAAAATAACCTACGTTTGTTTCTCGAAAGAAAAATATGAAACAATACAGCACTCAAACAAAGCTTAACGACTTTGACAGGGACATTGTCAGGAGGACAGTACACGAATTTTACGACAATGATGAGTGGTAATATATAAACAGATAATTTTGTCGTTATTTATGCAAGTTTTTCAGTGCAGAGGATAACAAAATGAAATTTTGATTTTAGTTATAAATATACAAACTGAAAATAAAATTTATCACGTGGCTTTTTAGCCACAAATAAAAGAATAAGAGTACTTCAATTAGTTTCCTTAGTCTGTCGAGAAAGTCTTTTTTTTTGCGCAGGTAATAGAATAATAAATAACAGATCTTTTGAAACCTCTAATTATATTAAATGCATCTGCAATGACATAAATTTCTTAGCGAAATGACATGCATCACTATTTTATCACAGAATAATGATTATAAATTACTTAAAACACACTTACAAACTATTACTACAAGAGGTGAATACAACTGTTACACGCACGGTTTGGCAACTACGCATTTGACGCCACCCGCCAATACATTTGGCCACAGCTATAGCTGACGCCATGGTAGGCTATGGTCAGCCACTGTTTTTGCTTATGACTTTACGCCTCGTCGACGTCATTAGAGGCGGGGAAAGGACTGGGGACAAGGAACGAGGAGGAATTCGGCCATGGCCTTTTGGAGGAAGCATCTCCGCATTCACATGGAGTGATCTGGGGAAACCATGGAAAACGCAAATCAGGATGCCAGGACGGGGATTCGAACCGGCGCGGCGTCATTCATGGTACTGACTGGGCGAGCGGGTTTCACTGGACTGTGCTAGTGCGCACAAAATACCATTCAAATTCCAGCCGCGTCTGGAGATTCTTCACTTAAACAACGTCTGAATCTGTAACAATTGTAATTTGGTTGCTATTTATAGCAGGCGAATTATTATTTCTTCTGTTGGTATTCAGGAGCTTTGTTCTAGTCTCCTTGTTTCTTCCAAATCCGTCAGAGAATGCGAGGAACGAACAATAAATATCGTGAATGGTGCTGGGATCCAACGGCAGAGCAGCGAATGGTCGGCCGGACCGCCAACCACGCGTTACCACGAAATTTTTTTAACTAATCGCAGAAACGTGCAAATGAACACACGATGTGTTAGTGAGACTGAAGGTCGGGCCACACTAGACCGCAACGCAACCGGGGCGCACCGCACCGTCACTTTTCTTATTGTTGTCGCTCACTCGATTGAAGTGAGTTCAAAGGTCACCACGTGTCGGCCGACACACGGCCGTGTGTCGGCCCGGATAAATTTGGTTTATATTTTGACGGTGCGGCCCGGTGTCGGTCTGGTCGATATGGAGAACTGTATAGAAAGAGTTCGGAAATTTCCGGTCCTTTACGACTAAATATTGTTTAAACGTTACTGATTGCTTTAGAAGTGTGTCTTTTTTTTTTTTTTTTTTCAGCCTCACTTCAGGTTCATCAGATATTCGTAAAATGTAGTTAGAGCCCTTGCATGTTCGCATTAACAAATCAAATCTTTGCCAGTGCTGAAAGTCGATTTTAAGGACTGTAAAAATTGCATCCGAGATCCGGATTTTGAACCGGGGACCTTCCGTACCCAAATCACTCGCCGCAAGAATATGAATCTAGAAGTAATGGAAAATATGTATTTAATCATATAATAAAGTACATTTGTGTTTTGGCATGGCAAAAATAAATTATAAGTACGTTTATTTTATTATATTTGAATAATAATTTTTGATTATAACCAGATTTGTCTCTCGTCTCAGAAGGTTACGGCGTACAATTGGGGAAATGAAAGTCCCTGGTTCAAATCCCTGTCTCAGCTGTAATTTTTATGGATCGTAAAATTGTCATTCACCTCTGGAAAAGCTTTGATTCGTTAATAACATGCTAGGACGCTCCGTGTTACGAATTTCACGTTAATCTGTACTTTTCCTTTACACATTAGGTGACAACGATAGAGGTGTACTGCGCAGCCGATAAGTAACTCCGTGACTGGAATTTTTAGATCACATGAAATTATTATTACTTTACGGAATCTTTGCGGTCTGCATGAAAATAAAAATGTATAATAATCTTATTGTTTTTTGTTAAAAAAATATTGAGTGACTCTAAAAGGAACCTCAACCAAAACAAACACGTTGAAATTGAAGTGAGTGACGCTTGACATTTAATCGTGACTATATAGAGATACACGAAAATCTTTCAATACAGTGTGACGACCATTTGTCAAAACAATTTTGGAATACTATTTTTGTGCATAAGAGTTCAAACAATTAGGTGATAACAGGAGTCACACAAAAAAGTAGTTTAACGTACTTTATTACCTTCGTAGATTATAAAGTACAGTACTCTATAATAAAGTACGGGTGGTAGCCGCAGCTACGATACCCAAATCACTTTTAAGGTAATTTTTTAACATTAATTCCGTGAAACAGCCAAGTGTATACGTTAAAGGAGACCGAGTAGGAACCCGTCCGTCAGAAGGCCGTGCTACGGACCAGTGTGGACGCGAGGGGAGCGAGCCGTCACATGGCCGAGTGACGGTGCGGGCTCGGTGCGGTCTAGTGTGGCCCGACCTTAACGGTTGCTGTTATTGGTGGTTGCAACGAATTCGTGATGGCTGGAAATCGATTGTAGATTAACAGCGATCAGGACACTTTTAAATAGAAAAAAAATAATATGGACGATGTGCAAGGAATGGCCGAAACGATGTCATCAAAGACTACTGACACTTGGGAAAATTTCTTATCGGTATGGGAATATGTGTTATGGAGTTGCAGTTGGTAAGGCGGATCAACTCCCGTCAAAAGGTAAACCTACGGCGCGTCCTGGCCACAGGGTGATCGCAACAACCTGTTACTTTTCCCTAAACTGTAATCGGTCGCTTTGAATCTACTGAGCACATCAAGACATCGCGACTGACACCTGTAAAGAATCGCGACATCATATCAATAACTGCTTCAGGAAGCGACTTCAGCTCTACTACTTTGTCTGCAGTTTACTTGCTATACTGCAGTGACCTCACTGCGATGTACTGCACACGCTACATTCGACCCTGCTTGACAGGAGGACAGCTAGGAGTCGTTGAACGGGCGAACCACAATAGAAAGTGGCCGGTTCAGTGTTTCAAAATGAAAAAAAAAAAATCAAATTTGTGAAAAAAAAATAATAATTCAGATTTGTGAAAAAAACATGAAAAAAAAAACCTAGCACCCTTGTTTTTTTCTCTTCAGAAAACAACATCTTTGATAAATTATAGTTTTATTTACGGAACTTACATTTTACATGCGTGTTTTAAATCTTACTAAATCATTTAATGTCTTATATAATGATTCATAAATGTATCTATATGGGAATACATTTTTTTTCATCCTCTATGTCAGTACCATATTCACTAGTATCAGTACTACCAAATCAGATTCTTCTTCTGTCTCTTCTAGCTCCATAACTTCAGAAATAGTTATATTTTCTTTTACTGGGTGTATTGTACGCAAAAGATTTTGAGATTGTAATTATAAATTGTGAGCAAAGTACACACTGTGCATAAAGACTGCGCCGATAGTTCTGTATTACGGTCTTTTAAGTTTGAATTTAAATCTATTATCATACAAAATAGGAGCTTTATTTCTTTTCAATCGTTGGTTTACGCCAACCGTTGTAAGGAAACGATTCATAATTACTGACAATGACTCAGTATTATCACTATACGCTGCGAGTTTAACAAGAATACGAATATAAGGAAAGCACAATAAGTAATAAAAAAGAGGCAAAAAACCGTAGATAAATTTAAAATTCTTAATTTTTTGAAAAGATTCGTAGGTCTACAGATAAATTTGTAGGGCTGGCAGCACTGGTTCAAATACAGAGTATCAATCCAAACAACGGGGAACGGGGATTCCTTCTCACGCAACCTAGCCTTTTCGGGAATCCCCGTTCGTAAAAGAAAACTTCACTCAATGTTGCCAATATTTTTTTTATTTTTTCCCTACTGAACCAGAAAATATAGTAGATTTAAAAATTAAGATAAGTACTTAGTATAAACTCTAAAACAGTCATATTAAACGAAAAATGCCTTAAAAATTTGAAATTTAGTAGTTATGAAAAAAAACATGTCCCTGAAAAAAACGTTTTTTTTTTCAGTTCCCCCCCCCCCCCCAAGTCAGAAAAAAAACGTTTTTTTTACACACTGGGCGGTTTCGGCGGAAAATTTGCCGTCATCGTCCTTCCCGTGAAGTGTTTTTTTCGGAATTGCGGACACCTCTCCACCCCTCCCCACACACACACCCACTCTTCGTGAGATTTTGACGGAGACACCTCGCCCCCTACTAATCGACCTCGCAACTCATGCTTCCCAGGGCGGTTATACGCCTCCCCCCTAAGGACCACATACTCCCCCTAAAGTGGACTTTTGCGTCATTTTTTTTTTTTTAGCTCTACCATCCTACAAAAATTTCAAAACCTCAAATGAGATTTCTGTTGTGCCCTCTCCCCTCCCTCTTGGTGAGGTTTCGTAAGATTTTACTGGATCTCCCCCCCCCCCTTATTTCACATTACGTCATTAATGAACGCTCCCTTAACACTGAGCGGTAGGGAAAATCGGCGGCAGAGCTGCCGTCGACGGCAGGTATGCCGTAGTGCGCTGCCACTACATTCGACGGTAGTTTGGCCGCCCCAGTCCAGACAGTGGCCCATGTGACCGGATAGGCGCTTGCACACTCGGCGGATTTTTAAACGTCTTGTGCGTTTCAGTTTGTGTGAAGTTAACATTTTTTTATATGGGTTAAGTGATGATAGATACGATCTCATTTCGTTAGTAGAAGCGAGACCAGTTTTTTGAGACAAAACAGGTTCTTTTAAAGATCGGGACGCTACCAGGAACGCTTGGAAAAAAGTGCGCCTTGAAATCAGGAATGATTTTGACGTACTGGAAAATGGAGAACAAAAGCCTTAGGATAGTAAACTTTTTGATGACATATTTACACACATTTGTACAACTTCAATTAGAACTTGAAAAAAGTTGAGTCATATTTTATAGAAAGATTTTGATGTTTAATACTGTGTAACTGTGTCCTTATATCTTAAACGAATGCCGAGGAACACTTCCAACATTAGACCGAAATTCTGTTGCTCCACGAATACAGCGAGACAAGCCGTTCAGTAAGTTCGGCTTCTTCGCTAATTACTTTCGATTTTTCTTTGCAAAGTAATAATTATTAAAACAGTTAACATATTACAATCCAGCAATAAAAATTTAAATAATAGATTGCGTTTGTAAGGATAAAGGAATATAGAGTAAACTCAACAGCCAACTGTTGATTACACAGTGAAGTATATGTATTAGTCACAAATACATGTAGGTCTTGGCCATTATATTTCTCAAACTATTTCTGTACACCTGTATACCTAATTCGCATAAAATATAATGGATTGGAATTATATAAAATTAAATGTTTATCTATAGTAAGCCCATGAGGAAACTGCTTACTTCAACGCGACTGCCAGAATTTCAACACGAATACAATTCATCGTCAGGGTATTTCTCCTTTTAATGCTGTGCTTTAGTTTCCCAAACAGTTCGTCAAAATAAACATTCACAAATTGCATTGGAAAATTATCATACTAACTGGTTTTTAAGTAACTGAACGGTTATCAGTTGTTGGTAGTATTAGTGTGTACTGTACCACATGAATAGTAACTAACATGATATAATATGTAGTTGCAGATAACAGAGAAAACTTATTATGCTAATTGGTCTGTACGAAAATAACTGGTTATTTAGACGCTGGTAAGGAATGTATACACTGTTCCACACACTGTATTTTCAAGTTACAGTGTATAATGATTATACTAATGGGTTGATAAGTAGATAACTTTTTATCAACTGCTGGTAATATAGTTGATAGTACCTAGGTGACCGATCTTCGCTCGGCATATTTCGATTTTTGTTCAGTGTGCAAGATTTCATCAAAATCGTAAGACAAGTTTGTGAGAAATTAATTTTATCGGGGACTGCACCACCTTTGGAACCGACGCGAAATTGGTAGTAACCTGTTGAAATTTGTTTTAATTGCTTCGTCATTATGTCCTCTTTGCGTTTTGCGCTCTTACTTTGCGGAAAACTTGCCAGGAATTTAATTAAAATGCCGAAATATGACAGCGACGCACAGCCGTTGGAGGCAGTCAGCGTTGAAAAATCAGTGATAGTCTCTTAAAATGTTGATTTAATCATTTATTTAATGTTTTCTTGCCGTTTCAGCTTTTCTCCCTTGGACAAAGTCGCATTTAATCCGAGTTGTAATACGGTGATGCCCGCCATCTTACAGGGTGTCAAGAAAAGGACTCCCTGATTTCAAAATTAAATATCTCGAAAACAAAGATAGATAGAGGAATGCAGTAAACGGTATGTTTATCGTGACAGCTGTAAGAAGTGTATACAGCAGTGTGAAATAATAGTTACAAAAGCTGCTAACAGATGGCGCTGTAATCGCCATAAGTAATGCCTAAATAGTGATCCGAAGCTCAGGGCGATCAGTTCCACCATTGAAACGTGCCAACGGTGAACATTTTAAAAACATTGTGATGTGATTGTTTGTAAAGATTGTTTTCATACGATTATTTCACTTATGTATGCTGATATGAGCTGTACAGCGCCATCTGTTAGCAGCTTTTGTAACTATTATTTCACACTGCTGTATACACTTCTTACAGCTGTCACAATAAACATACCGTTTACTGCATTCCTCTATCGATCTTTGTTTTCGAGATATTTAATTTTGAAATCAGGGAGTCCTTTTCTGGACACCCTGTATACAGAAACAAGCATTCAGTGAATGCTTCCATTGTAAACAAATACACCATTTCCTATTGACGCCGCAGAACGCAAAATTTTTCTCTTGGTCCAGGCTATATTTCAACCTAACCACGAAATCTATGACGAAACGAAACTGTTTAGGTTGATATGATCCCTGTACCGATAATTTTTTTGTTATTTTTGCAGTGCTGATAGCATTTCGCAGTTACTCAGCCTCATATTTCGGCATTTTTAATTTTTCTAGCGACTTTTCCGCAAAGCAAGAAGACATGTTGACGAAGCAATTAAACCAAATTTCAACAGGTTACTATTAATTTCGCCGAGCTTCCGAAAGTGGTGCAGCCCCCATTTTATCTATTTTCAAGAGTTGCTCATATAATAGTATTAGATTGGATAGAAGGAAGCATATTAAGCAATTCTGTCAGAGGTAGGACGGCCAGTTCCTTTTCTCTGGGACATACAATTTTACGTAGAATCCCAACCACAGAACGCCTCACCGTAGTTCATATGGTTAAATACAAATCTCAAAAATTCTTGCTCCCACCGGAATTTGAACCCGGGATCGAAGCCAGAATTTCTCCCATTAATTATATATTTGTTATATCTTATATATAAAAATGAATCGCAAAATGTGTTGGTAAGCGCATAACTCAACAACGCCTGGAACAATTCGGCTAATTCCTTTTTTTATATTTTCGTTAAGGCATAAGGAAGGTTCTTATGGAGAGAAAAAACGCAAAAACTGGAAGGAAAATAGTAAAAACAACACTTTTCTTTTCCCTCAATCAAAACAAAACAAAGGCGCGTTAGGATTATCTTTGGTATGACTTCAAGTTGATTAGGCTCTATGGATATTAATCTATGCCTGCGTGTGATCAGCGAAAATAATATCACTGACGTACGTGTTATCATTATTTCCTCCGTGCGTGGCATTTTCTTGGTTGCTTTTAAATTTTCGTTCTCTCGAAAACCATTTGTGTGTTTATTTGTTCAGTGTGTTTACATTTATACCCATGCCGCCTACCACGAAAGTTTCGACTATGAAAATAGAATGCATCAGTTTAGAAGGATGCAATATTAAGAATACCTAAAAAGCAAAATCGATTACTGGTATTTCAGTTGAGAAGCGATATGCATTATCGTCTGACGATCGAGCCACACTTATCCTATTATTTTAAGAATGCAATGTTCTGGTAAGCCTTGTGGTGATGGGTTCCATTCGTTTTAAACTACAGGGTGTGGTAGATAAGTAATGAGACTGGCCGCTGCGCGGCGCCCCAGTCGCTCGCAGGGCGGTCTCCACCTGTACGTCACGTGGTGGGGGATCTGAGCTAACAATAGAACCGGTTCGCAGTCGCGTCGGAGTTCTGGTGCAGTGAGGGTCGAGCTTCGCGTATTACGTTATTTGTGTGCCCGTCACACTTGTGAAAACGCTGAAGATGGATCGCTCGATAGAACAGCGGTATGCAATCAAATTTTGCTTTCGCTTGGGCAAAACTGCTTCGGAAACTTTTGCTATGATTACGGAGGCCTACAAAGAAGACTCCCTATCAAGAGCTCAAGTGTTCCGGTGGTTTAATGAATTTAAAAACGGGAGGGAATCCGTTGAAGACATGGAACGATCTGGACGCCCTTCAACGAGTCGTGTGGATGAAACGGTGGCCAAAGTGAAAGAACTCCTGGACTCCGACCGTCGTTTAAGTCTCAAAATGATCGCCGATGAGGTCTCCGTGAGTAAATTTACGGTTCACCAAATTCTTACGCAAGATTTGATGATGAGGAAAGTTTGCGCAAAATTGGTTCCCCGAGTGCTCACCGCCGAACAAACGCAACGACGAGTGGACGTTTGCCGTGAGATGTTGAATGAATTGGAAAATAATCCAGACTTTTTAGACAACGTAGTAACAGGCGACGAATCGTGGACATTCCAGTACGACCCGGAGACGAAAGCCCAGAGCTCGGAGTGACACACACCGGCATCCCCGCGGCCGAAGAAAGCAAGAATGTCAAAGTCCCGCATCAAGACAATGCTGATTGTGTTTTTCGACAAGCGGGGGTTAATTCACAAAGAGTTTGTCCCTCAGGGGAAGACTGTCGATGCCGAATTCTACAAAGAAGTCCTTCAGCGATTGCACAGAGCCGTCAAACGGAAGCGACAGGACCTTGCTCAACGCTGGCGTCTCCACCACGACAACGCTCCGGCGCACACAGCGTTCCTCGTGACCTCCTACTTGACCCGAATTGGAGTTGAAGTTCTGCCACAGCCACCATACAGTCCTCCTGATTTCTTCCTATTTCCGAAGGTCAAAAGATGCCTGAAGGGTCATCGTTTCGACGATATTCCGAAATCCAACGTGCTGTCACGAAGGCACTAACTGGGATAACTCAAACGGACTACAGTGGGGCCTATGAAGCTTGGAAAACGCGCTGGCAACGTTGTGTCAACGCCCAAGGCGAGTACTTTGAAGAATATTAACATTTTGTACAAATAGGAACAATAAATTTGTTTTTCTAGACTGAGTCTCATTACTTATCTACCACACCCTGTATGTTCGGGTAGAATTCATGGTGATTGAATTGGTTGCGACTAATAATACTTTCTAACTTTTAAAATCTTCTATATAAATAAAAATGAATCGCCAAATGTGTTGCTAAGTGCAAAACTCGAGAACGGCTCGACCAATTTGGCAAATTATTTTTTCCTTCATATTTTCGTTAATCCACAAGGAAGATTCTTATGGAGAGAAAAAACGTAAAAATTGCGAGGAAAATAGTAAAATCAACACCTTTCTTTTTCCCTACAAACCAGCCAATCAAAATAAAACAAAACAAAGGCGTGTTAGGATTAGCTGTGGTATGCGTTCAAGTTGATTAGACTGTATGGATATTAATCTATGCCTGCCCAAAATAAAGTTCGAAGGAAAAAAAGGTTTGCGTGTCATCAACGAAAATAATATTACTGCCAGTCAATCAAAACAAAACAAAGGCGCTTTATGATTATCTTTGGAATTGCAAAATGATTGATCGGAAGAAATGTTTTCAAAACAACTCATTGGCATTGGTAATGACAAAATCCCTGTAAACGTTTTGAGTGGCTGCATTACATTTCCTGTCAATTTTTTGGTTGAACGACCGAAATATATTACAGAGACAAAAACACGGACGTTAAATAAATAAATTTCGAAATTCAAAATGAAATTTCCGGTGAATTAAGGATATACAAATCAGTTGATTGCGCAACTAACCAAGATGATGTCGTCAAATATCCACCAGAATTTTTTATCTCACTGGATTTGCCAGGATTGCTGCTTCATAATCTTATATATATATACATATAAAAATAGACGTGTGTTTTCATAATTTCACTTTTCAACCACCACTACCAAACACAGATCACCGGTCTTTGTGTGTGGAAGTAGCATGGAGTTTCCTGTCGTGCACAACGTTGGCCGAATGACGATAGCTGTGGGGATGTGGGAGATATAATGATTAAAGTTGGCCAATGCATGGCGTTTTCATATTTCGATCAAAAATTTGTGTCTTCTTATACTTCTCTTTCCTGCCACAACTACATAGCATAGACCATTGGTGTTTGTGTGTGGTAGTATAAACGTGTCTCCTGTCATGCACTATGGTTGTTAGATGTCGGTAGCTATGGGGGTGTGGGAGATATGGGGGTTGAAAGTGGTCGACCTGCGGCAATTTCATATTTCTGCCAAAAACGCATGTGTCATGGTGTATCACTTTTCAGCTAAAACTATCTATCGCAGATCACTGGCGTTTGTGTGTGGTAGTAACACAGAGTCACCTTTAGATCACAACATCGGCCGAATTTCAGTAACTGTGGTAGTGTGGGAGATATGGTGGTTGAAAGTGGCCGGTCAAGGATATTTTCGTATTTCTACGAAAGACATGTGCCTCCGCAAATGTCACTTTTCTGCCAAAACTACATAACATAGAGCATTGGTGTTTGTGTATGGTAGTAGAATCGTATCTCCTGTCGTGCACTATGGTTGTTAGATGTAGGTAGCTGTCAATACGAATTCTTTACAAACACGAACGAAGTCGTGGGTACCAGCTAGTATTCAATATATTTCCTTCATACTTAAGAACTGCAGTCGGTTAAATAAATATCGTGAATAATCGTCAGGATTTTCTTCAATTGAGTCTTCACTGGGCGAAGTTCGAGTAACTTGGTTGAGACGATTTTCTGTTAGGTTTTCTTAAAATGATTACATTATAACTGTTAAGAAGTTTTGTCAAATAAAGTATCACTTCTGACAAAGCCAAATTTTAAATATCTTCTTTTTAGATGTTTTATAATACAACTGGTAGTAATTAATGGTAACCACTTTTTCAATATTTTTTTCAAAGAAGTTATGTAAATATCTGTATCACTTCTGAAAAAGCCACTTTTTAAATATCTTCTTTTGAAATGTTTTATAATTAAACATTCAGCGCTAGTATTCCCTCGAGTCAGCTAGCATACAAGAAATATTCATTTACGTATGTAAGTTCCTTGAAACCAAAGAAAAAAATATTAGTTAGCTTCCTGGTACCTCAATCATCTACGAGATGGCGTTAGAGGCGTTTTCGAGCCATTTTCGAGAGACCAAGAGCAAAAATTGTTGGTATTTTGTAAAACTGGTTTTTTTCAGGGAGGAATACTATTTAGATAATCTTAAAAGTCAAAACACTATCTAAATATGAAGTTTTATCCAAATCGTTAGCGCCGTTCCCGAGATCCAATATATATATATATATATATACACACACACAAGAATTGCTCTTTTGAAGATATAAGATTTTTCTTGTTCCATCGTTATGCCTAAGTCAGCGAACTTATCTAGCTGACGTGTTTTTCGTCTGTTTCCAAAATCTCTTCATCTTTTCGCTGTGCTCTTTCCTACGTTCTTCTTCCAAGTGTTCCTTCTTCTAATAGACTGGCTGTTGGTAAACTGATAGTCGTTGACCATGCTACTAAATCGGTATCTGCCCTGTATGATGTCCGTTATTCCAATTTCCTGCAAATCCTTTTAGATTTGAATTAGCCACTTTTTATTTTTTTATTTTTTATTTTTTCATTCAAATGGCCAGGTTTAGAATTCTCTTGGTTAGTCTGTTGTTCCTCATTCTGATAATATTAGAATTTAATTCGTCTTTTCCTGAATGCGTCTGAAATTTTTTTCCGAATGCCGATTCCTTTTTAACCAAATTTCTCGGGTACAAACTGGGCCAACAATTTTCCCTTTTTTCTTTTCAATATCTTTAATCAGTGATCTGCCCCCGACAATAAAAGTTTCCGATGCTTATAATCCCTCCGGTTTGATTACAGTGTTATAGTGTCTTAACTTGGCATTTCGGGAGATTGACTTTTTGTTGTATCTGTTCCAGGTGATTCTGTAGGCTTTTTGTTATTTAGTTATTCTCTCCTTGTTTGCTTCACGAGTTAGTCCTGCAGGTTGAATAATTTCTCCTAGATATCTGAATTTAGTTACGTGAGCAATATTGCCAAATCCCGTTTTTAAGGGTTGTCCCATCTTGGTTCCGCGAAGATCCTTCCATATATTGGGTTTTAGCATATGAGATTTGGAGACCACATTTAGCTGAAACTGCATGCAGTTTCTCAGGGGCGTAGACTTCCTCTTGTCTGTTGTTGGAAAGAATTCCTAGATCATCTGCAAAGGCCAAACACCGCAAGTGAAGTAGCCTGCCAATGGTTATTCCCTTTACTTCTTTCTCGCAGGCTTTGATTATTTTGTCCAGAACAAGATTGAACAAAAGGGGCGATAGACGATCTCTTTGTCGAACTCCTGTCCTGATTTTAAAAGGTTCAGACACCTCACCTAAGAACCTTACTTTTGAAATGATATCCGTTAATGTCTGTTTGGTATTAATAAGTGTATGTACTGTTCCACATCCCCGAGAATGTTCTCATATGCGATCAAAGCTAACATATCTATCTATCTCTATCAAAAATAATTGAAAAAGTTGGTTTCGTCGTTCCTCAAATATTCTATTCACCTTTGGTTGATTTGAAGGATCCAAATAAGACGATTTTTTCTTTTCGAATTGTAAGGCAACGGAACCGTCAAAATAACAATTTTAAACCCAACCATGAAGTAATAATCATCAAATTAACTAAATTCACAAAAGGAAACTCACCCGACCACCTCATCTTTCGCCAGCTGTTCATAGCAGCGGAAGTTTTACCGCTTAAATAGCAACGGCAGTTCTACCGCTAAAGGTGTAATCACCTCATATTGTGTAGGCGGCGACGGTTAATTTTCCGCTGCGGCAAAAACCGCCCAGTGTGTAACCGGAAGTACGTCCCAACGAGCTTCCAGTGTCGACCGTTATGTCTGGTGGGCGCGGCCATCATGCGGATTACGCAAAATACCAAAAATACAACGGAATGAGCCTCTCACGAGTTCCAGGGACACGTAATACACAGAGAGGTCTCAATGGTACGAGTCATCATCTGAAACCCTGGGGCGGCTTCTGCGGACGCGAGGAGAAGCGGCCCGTCCTATATGATCACCAATGTGAGAATGTTCTGAAGGTTCAATGAAAGTATCACGGGTGTCCAGCCGTATGGTGTCATAAAACGACGACGTTTCGACAGCCTGCTCGGTTGTCTTCATCAGGTCTATTTAGATGTTTCTTCTCGAAATCACAATAGACCTGATGAAGACAACCGAGCAGGTTGTCGAGACGTCGTCGTTTTATGACACCATACGGCTGGACACCCGTGATACTTTCATTGAATCAATACGCCGGGAAAGTCTCCATTCGCATATTCTGAAAGGTTAATCGCAGTAGGTACTTTGTTCCAATTGCGTGATTATTTCAAGGTGTTGTATTTTTCATAAACAGCGTGGCGCATTAATAATAATCATAATAAAGAAAATAGGTGAACAGAGAGAGAGAGGCGTACCTGGTCGTTGTCTTCAGACTGTGGCGGTTGGCAGGCCTGGTGCCTGGCTTGGTACTGCGGCACGTGCAGTATGGTGGCAGGCTCTGGACGGGGCATCCCCCGACCTGCAACCAACACACGCAAATAACCACAACTGCAAGTGATCAGCTACTAGGTACTCAAATAGTGCGACGATCAGCAGAATCCATCACGTAGAAGACATACAAATGTATAAATACTACATACTAGTTAGTTACACATGCATGTCGAAATCAAAAAGAAAGTGCTCATCCACGAAGCCGTAACCAACACGTGGTGTCATGTGTGAGGACAACCTTGCTAGACATAGAGACAAAGTTCTACCCCCCGATTATCAGACAAATCTGTGGTAAACTTCCATATATCTATCCCAAACGTGAAATTGCTTTCTACCCTAACAATTTTACATGGTTCACATTTTCATTTTAACGGATCTTACTAAGTTTAAATAATATGTTATATTTCACTACCTCCCTCTCTTTACTTTAGAAGTTAATAGAATTAAAAAAAAAAAAAAAAAATCAGTACTGTGACTTCCAGTCATCAAAATTCTACTGTACTTCCCGTGGTTCTAGAAATATGTAATTTGACACTCGTGTATGGTTTCCTTCCCAAATCGTAAGAAAAAACTAATATTTGTGATTTTCTCCTTATTTATTAAATGGCAACCCAAAACGTGGAAAATTTTGGCACACATTTGCGGGTTAATTACTTTGCTCTGCACAAAGTGGCAGTGGACTGTTAAACGTCAGTCACTTTTTTTAGGTTATTTTCGATTTACTCTATAATTTTCGTTGGTAGAGAATGATATATTCTATATTTTAGTTTAAACACAGACCGCATTAACAATTAAAATCTTTACCATTGGTGAAGGTCAATTTTAAGGCCCGTAAAAATTGCAGCAGAGCCCGGGATTTGAACCGGAAACCTTCCGTACCCCAATTACATGCTGTAACCATCTGAGGCATCAGATCAAATTCAGAAGTAATGAAAAATACGTATTCAAACATAATAAAATAAACGTACTTTCTTTTTTTAGAATATATTTTTGCCATTTCGGAACACGAACGTACTTTTATTGTATCATTAAAAAAGGGGGGGGTGCTATCTTTGTCACAGCGTCTGATGGATGAAGAAACGAAATTTTACGAATATTTTAGAATGACACAATCTACGTTTCACGATCATTTGATGAATCTGGAAGAGGGGATGAAGAAAAAAAGAGTTTTTTTAAGGCAATATATAACACGAAAACAGCATTTCGTGATAAAGGACCGTAAATTTCCGAACTCCCTCTATAGGCTTCTCCAAATCCATCACTGAATACCGGACGACATCGACAAAACGACGGGTTGTCGGCGGCTCGCGGTGTCGTCTGAAGTAACTTCAATCGGCGTGCCCGAAGTCTGCGCAGCGTAACCACTACAGTCGGCAGAGTGAAAAATCGGCGAAACTCGGTTCCAGTGTAAATGTAACACAAGAAATATTTCGATTCCGCTCTAATGGAAGGAAGGAGGGAATCAAGGGAACTACTAAAAAAAAAAAAAAAGGCAAGACGAGAGGGTGGTGGCGAATCGACGACGAATCGTAAATGGTCGGCACCACACTCAGGCGCACCACGGAGGCCACCGTCTGCTGCCCGTGGTATTCACGCACATGAAAAAACGCATACGCACCCCGCAGTCAGATAGGAAGAGGTGGAGCTGACTGATGAAAAACATATGCCTCATGTGAGCACTATAGTCGGCGGCATGAAATTAGGCCTGCCAAGGTCACGTAGTCTCCACTGCCTCCACTGCCCGCACCAACCCATCTGTCCCTTGGTTGGGCCGGCGACATTGCCACATTAGCTTTTGCCGGTCGTCCATGCGTATCTTTACACGCGGTCGCTTTATTTCCTTAGTTTAAGGTCTATTCGAGTAATGTTAATGGTGGTGATGATCAGGAACATAATCCTGCAATTAGTGTATTAACAGACAGAAGTAATATTCACCAACCTGCAGGCCGCCTGGGCATTGGAAACCTAATTAAAATCATTGTAGCAGATATTTTAAAGTATTTTTAAGGAATATTACCAATAACTAATACACAAAAAAAAAATACTTTGGTAAATTACAAACACTGACATGGAGGTATTTGTGGCAGTCATTTCTATGTATCGGTCCCTTATATTTGATAAATTAATTTTCGTTTTGTCTTTGCTTTTGAAGTTTTCTCGCGAAATTTGTCATGTATGGTCCGTTGTGTACAATGACAATAATAATTCTTACAGAAGCTGAAAATAGCTTTTCTGTGGAGGACAGGAAATATGTTTCTCAGTCGTAAACGAACCGACCGACCAGCCGGCACTGGGGCATGCGCTGCGCGCAAATACAGGGTGTCCAGAAAAGGACTCCCTAATTTCAAAATTAAATATCTCGAAAACAAAGATTGATAGAGGAATGCAGTAAACGGTATGTTTATTGTGACAGCTGTAAGAAGTGTATACAGCAGTGTGAAATAATAGTTACAAAAGCTGCTAACAGATGGCGCTGTACGCTCATATCAGCATACATAAGTGAAATAATCGTATGAAAACAATCTTTGCAAACAATCACATCACAATGTTTTCAAAATGTTCACTATTGGCACGTTTCAATGGAGGAACTGATCGCCCTGAGCTTCGGATCACTATTTAGGCATTACGTATGGCGATTACAGCGCCATCTGTTAGCAGCTTTTGTAACTATTATTTCACACTGCTGTATACACGTCTTACAGCTGTCACAATAAACATACCGTTTACTGCATTCCTCTATCGATCTTTGTTTTCGAGATATTTAATTTTGAAATCAGGGAGTCCTTTTCTGGACACCCTGTATAAAGTGTGAAACAATCCAAAAGGGGTTGTCTGAAGAGGCTTTGTCTGCTACCAGAATTAATTTCAGTATTTTCTTAGAAACTTTCTCGCTGGAAGTTTTTACGTAAACAAATAAAACGGAAGTTAATCAGCGACAAAATTTTACATTACACAGTCGAAACAAATAAGCGCTTCGTGTAAATTTTTTTTTTTTATTCACGTGCTTCCATATTTAATGAATAGAATGTATTCGGTATGAGTCTGTTAACTTTCAGGAAGGCGTATAATTTTTTTGGGGTTATTTCTTATTATTTTTATTGCCTTTTCTGTCAGTTGAAGTGAAAAAAGTATTTTGATTTCTAATTTTCTTGGAAACAACTTACTATTTTTTTTAAAAACTGTCACACAAATTTTTGGAATTACAAAGCACATAACCTAGTTCCGTATGTTAAGTATTATGTTTTAGAAATTTCTTCGCACTCATTACTGAAAGTTGATTTTTTTTGCTGATTTGCAACACTGTTCGGATACTCCGTGACCTTCACAGGACTAATTTCGTGACTGCCACTATAGTAGACACCCGCCCCCCACTACTTGTCCACGTTCGCAAATCTGTCACACGTGTGGGTTCTAACTTTGCGGACTGTCACACTGATATCTTATCTTATATCTTATATCTTTAAACGAGCAATTCTTGTATATATATATATATATTTCGGATCTCGGAAACGGCTGTGATGATTTGGATGAAATTTGGTATTTAGATAAAGTTTTGACTTTTAAGATTACCTAAATAGTTGTCTTCCCTACAAAAAAACGAGTTTACAAAATACGAACAATTTTGTCACTCCGTATATCGAAAACGGCACTAGCGCCATCTCGTAGACAATTCAGGTACCAGAAAGCCTACAAATTGATTTTCTTTGATTTCAGAGAATAATTAAACGAACAGTTCTTGTATACTGGCTGACCCGTAGAGATATTAACACTGCAAGTTTAATTGTAAAACATTTAAAAAGGAAGATAATTAAAAATTTATCAATGGTTTTATCAGAAACTTCTTTATAAAGTAATCATCGTTTACTTTTTGACCGTAAAAAGTGGTTGTTAGTTAGTCATTAAATACTACCTCCTTAATTATAAAACATCTTTCGATTTCTGTTCAATGTACAAGATTTCGAGTAGAGTTTGATAATAAAGTAAAAAACCGCGTGCGAGTGCACATACGAAAAAAAGGGTTCTGATAAATAGAATCTTGCCTTTTGAATCGTCTGACCTTGTGCTTTATTAATGTTTATAACGAAGGTTACTTCTTATGGGAATTGTTTTATTAGCATTTTGAAATGCTGATCAGAAGATGTGAGATTACTGCCATGTATGAGCATAGTTTTATCAGAGTGAATAAATTTAGCACAGATGATTTTCTATTAACGTCACAACCCGATGATGAATTCTTATAGAACTCGATGAAACATATCGAAAATAAAGAATAAATGTTCTTGGTTTTCGAGATATAGCATGTCAAAAATCATTTATAGGTATAGTTCCTTGTGCTTTTGGCGACGTTTCTTCTGGTCCAGGCTGTATTTCAACCTAACAACCACTAGGTACAAAATAAAACATTGAAATTACATTTCCACCATATAGACATGGTCATTTTGGTGGATTTTTTTCTGGTCCAGGCTGGAGCTAATCCTAACCTCTTCACTTTTGAGATATAATATCCCGAGAACTAAGCGAGATATCAGAAAAATTCCTTTTTTTCGATTTGTCTCGACGAGTTTCATACGAATTCACCATCAAACTTGGCTATGGCGAAATATGTCTTCTGGTTCAGGTCGCATTTCAACCAACCGCGTAAATTTTGAGATACGATATCTCGAGAACTAAGCGAGATATATATAAAAAAATATATTTTACTTTCAATTTTTCTCGTCGAGTTACATAAGAATCCATCATCAAGGGTTATCGTAGAATCCTCTGAAATACCACAAATCTCGCACCATTAATTAATAGGGCCTATCAAAATGGCATTAAGATTTCTATTTTACATAATAATAGCATTTTTTTAAAAGTAATATGTGAGGCGGTCTCGCAAATGGATCTAGCGATTTGGATGAAATTTCACATGTAGATAACGTTTTGCTTTTCAAGTTTTTAACACGATTTTTAAAAAAAAAAAAAAAAAGAAAGGAGCACATTTGTATTTGTTTTCTCGAAAACGGCTCTAACCTCATTACGTAGAAGTTTCAGGTAACAGTACGCCTACTGATGTTAGTTAAGCTTCTCTTTGGTGAACTGTGCACCTCAAAACGCCTAGGAAGCCTTCAAGCCTTTTACTTTAATCAAACTTTACTCGAAATCTTGGATATTGAACAGAAATCGAAAGATACCGAGCGTAGATCGGTCACCCAGGTACTATAACAAAATATGAACAACATCGGGCGGTATTTAACATCAGATCTTATAACAGTGATCCTCGCCAAACACTGGAAACTACTGTCGCGACGGACCGAAGTGAACCTCCAGCGGTACAACTGGAAGTTGCTGAACGCTGAGTAAGTGTAGGTTACTAGCTATGCGCAGTCTTCCAACGTACTATTCCTATCTCTCCGAGTCTCCATGCGCGTATAACCCTATCGACACCCTATTTTGTGCAGCAACAAGCAAGCGTGCGAGTCGCTGTGTACCATTCTGTTTTTCTTCGGACTTCACCCCTCGTCGACAGAGAGGTAATGAGAGGCGGGAAAGGAACGGGAAGGAATTCGTCGGTCACATTTTGAAGGAACCATTCAGGCATTCACCTGGATTGGAAAACCAAAATTTGGATGTCGGTACGGGGATTCGAACCCACGTCCTCCGGAATGCGAAGCCGCTCACCAACTCGCTCGGTACATTTTTACGAGTTGTGACTTAACGAAACAGGGCAGTGAACACAAGTACAGGGTGCGGCAGCATAACTTCCTTTTTTAAAATGCGCGTCATTCAGTCGGTTGATATCGTAGCGCAGCGCTAGTGGTCTCGTTCGAGAGGCGTGACACAGTTCAGTCGCCATCATGCGTTGGAACAGTGAGGAGCGTGCGATTGCCGTTGAGGCCTACTTTTCGAGCGGATGTTCTGTGATCATAACCCAGCGCGCTTATCGGAATCGCTTTAATTTCTCCCCGTTGGCCCCTGTCCCGGTTCGGAAATCAATTGTTACGAGGGTCACTACGTTCAGACAAACTGCAAGTGCGACAAGACGATATGGAGGCTCTCGGCCCATCAGATCACCTGAGAACATTGAGTTAGTGAGAGCTTCAATGTTGGGATCACCACGTCGTTCTGCGAGCAAACATGCGTCTGCCTTTGGTATTTCTGTGAGGAGAATTCTTCAGGATAATCTTCATTTCCATCCATACAAGATGCCGACTGTGCAGGAACTTTCTGAACGTAACTTCAATTCTCGGAGGAACGAGTGTGAGGTTCTTCTGGAAGACGTTCCTGAGGACGCTATTGTTCTTTTTAGTGATGAAGCCCATTTTCATTTGTGTGGATCCGTCAACAAACAAAACATGCGCTACTAGGCTGACTCCAATCCTCGACAAATGCATCAAAGGCCTTTGCATTCACCTAAAGTCACAGTGTGGTGTGAATTTCCTCAGGTGGAATTATTGGTTCCTGGTTCCTCGAGGAAAATGAAGTCACAGTGACAGTGTATTCGGACCAGTACGTAAACATGTTACAGGAATTTTTTTTTCCCACGGCTAGATTAGTTGGACTTAGGGGATACTTGGTTCCAACAAGACAGTGTAGCGGCACACACTTCAAGAGCAACGATGGCTGTTTTGAGGGAACACTTCCCAGAGCGCCTCATCTCAATTAGGGGCGATTTGGAGTGGCCGGCCCGCTCTACCGATTTGACCCCTTGTGATTTTTTTCTATGTTTTTTTTTTTTTTTTTTTTAAAAAAAAATCCCGTGTTTATGTGAACCGTCCAAGGGCCCTACAAGATTTGAAGACCGACATCCAGGAAGAAATTGCCAACATAATGCCTGCTATGCTGACAGGAATCATGAAAAACAACAGAAATCGGTTTATTCAGCGTGTGAAAAATGGGGGACGTCACCTACATAATTTCATCTTCAAAACTAGGTAAAACAAAACTTTATGTATGTGCCTACATTATAAACAACAAGAAAAAAATTTCTGATTCATACAATGGGTTTTATTAACTTTTGAAAAAAGGAAGTTACGCTGCCGCACCCTGTATTAAACATCCAAGTATACTTTGTTGTGATCGCTGACTAATAACAAGTAGTTTCCTATAACTACGCTTTGATAAATCGCTTGACTGATAGAATATTAAGTTTTCTAATCGGACATGCTGAATCAACTAAGCGCGGGCTACTAATTAGTGCGTCATGTTAAAGATATCAAACAGAACGTCGAGGAGAATTAGCAGCGAAGTCCCTATCACATGGCGACCCTGCCAGGACCATAGTATTGACTTTGAGCTCGTGTGAGAGGAGCTGGTTGAGAGCACGCACCTGCTGCGGCGGCGCGCCTGCCGCCCCTGGCCCGCCTGCCGGCCGCGGCCGCCGCCCTGGCCGCCGCCTGCTGCTGCTGCTGCAGGTGGTGGTGGTGCTGCTGCTGGTGCAGCTGCTGCAGCAGCGCCGCCTGGCTCGACAGCCACGACGCCTGCTGCTGCTGCCACATCGTCTCCAGCAAGGCCGCCTGCGCCGCCACTGCAACACCACCACGCCACACAACACATAAGTACGCATATAACACTTACAGTTAATGTTCCTGCGCAATAGAACACTATCACGCAATCGGAGAAACATAGTAGCAATTATCCGGATAAGTCGCGTGACAGAGTAATAGATCCACTTGTTCGAGAAGCCTTCTAGGTCAGTAGACTGTAAGGGAACGCTATATGTATTTGTTTTGCAGTGAGGAGGCGAGCGGAACTGGCATCAGCTAGGTGGAAGGGCGGACACCCTCGCGTATAGAAAACAACACCAATATGTTTGGCGCTCACAACTGGAACATACACGCTACAACTACTGAGCAGCTTCGTTCGTCATCATATGGACGAACTACTTAAGAGCTCTGTGCCATTCAGGGACATTTTTTTGAAAATAAAGAAAAAATTATAACGGTGTAAGGGGACCAAATAATCCCAAGGCGGCACAGCCGGCGAGGTAGCACAAGTCGCTATGTGCTGATATCAGCAGTCTCGCTTGGTCGCAGCGGAGAGTCTAACGTCGCGTACAGATGTAACACGCAGTTAGCGATTTATTACCAACGGTACCACTTTGTACCCCATTTCTGCAACTGGAGTCTAAATTCAAGATAGCGGGGGCGCAGCTAACATATTGCGTGGGATAGGAGTTACGTACGGTGTTTGTGAAACTGTTAGTGTACGAGGTGTGTACAAAAAGAAACCGAACTAATTAAATAGCGCGCCAACGGCTGCAGATAAAATTCTCCGATTTCCGTGCACACTAGTGACATCTCTCGGCAAGAGATTGCCTCTTGTCGCACTACGGTCGCTGCATTAGTTTACGAGTGACAGCCGGTTGAGTGAGGTCGTGCGCAGAGTGCTCGTCGGATTTGTGAGAAAGCGAGAATGAAGGAATTGGAGGAGCAACGCGTCTGTGTGAAATTTTGTGTTAAACTTGGGAAAACTTTTACCGAGACACTTCAAATGCTTAAACAAGCATACGGGGATGACTGCATGAGCCTAACACAGTGCTATGAATGGTTTAAGCGCTTTAAGGAGGGCAGGAGTTCGGTTACCGACGATCCAAAATCTGGTCGACCCTCCACATCAACAGACGACCACCATGTTAAGAGGGTTCGCACTGTGATTCGTGAAAATTGCCGTTTGACTGTGCGTGAGGTTGCTGAAGAAGTTGGCATAAGTGTAGGCTCTTGCAATCACATCCTGAGAGAAAAACTTGGAATGCATCGTGTCACTGCAAAACTGGTGCCGCGTTTGTTGACGGACGAGCAGAAGGAGAATCGAGCTAGGATCTCTAAGGAGTTGCTTGAAAAAGCAAATCAGTACGAAAACTTCCTCAAGAACATCATTACAGGCGATGAAACATGGGTTTATGGGTGCGATGTGGAAACGAAGAGGTAGTCTTCAGATTGGTTGGGGAAAGGATCTCCTCGACCAAAGAGAGCGTGGATGAGTCGGTCGAACATCAAGGTGATGATGGTCGTGTTTTTTTATTGCAAAGGAGTTGTACACAATGAATTTGTACCACGTGGTCAAGCGGTAAACAAGGAAGTCTACCAGAAAATTCTGACACGATTGAGAGATGATGTGCGTAGGAAAAGGCCTGAACTGTGGGAGAATCAGTCGTGGATGTTGCACCATGACAACGCACCCGCTCACGCATCGTTGTTTGTCACGAATTATCTGGCAAAACATCGCACTCCCGCTGTGCCTCAGCCACCCTATTCTCCAGACTTGACTCCGGCAGACTTTTTTCTCTTCCCAAAACTGAAAAACACTCTGAGAGGACGTCGTTTCCAGACCATTGAAGAAATTCAAGACAATGCGACGAGAGAACTGCGCGCCATCGGAGAAATTGCATTCCAGGAGGCGTTCCAAAACTGGAAGAAACGATGGCAACGGTGTATTGATAGTTAAGGACAGTACTTTGGAGGGGACAGTGTGTAAAAGTTAGTATGATGAACAATAGAGCAAATACAGCAGAAGATCGGTTTCTTATTGTATACACCTCGTATAAATGACCGCAATAAACCTGAACTGTGCTGTAAGTTCTGTTTCTTTACGTGAATCCTTTCTAATACGTATCAGGCTAGTAACACTCAAGCCACGAAGAACTTACGCAGCCTTATTATCAAAAATATAACATCTATAATAGACTTTAGTTGCTTTTTAGCAGCTACGAATTTGTCCATGCAGGCATGTAATACTGCTTTATCAACAATTAGCTGGTGTCAAGACAGAAGACCGTCAGCCTGACAAGAAGAAGGTACTATCGGACAGGTTAGTGATATCACGTCCCGTAGACAATCAATCAATATCCACTCGGCCACCTAAACCAACACTGGCGTCATCTGCGGGACTCAAACCCTGCACCACACGCACTACAACGGAAGCTACTTTTTTGCTATCAAGTACCCTCGCCAAAAACCGGAGAGTTATCGTACATGACTTAGCCCTACAGAACAAGTCACGGATTTTACTGGAGATACAAAGTTTAAGCAGAGTTGCCAGTTGGACTAACAAGTCGTGTCAGTGCTCGAAGGGATAATGAGACAACGCGCCACCTGCGCTAGCCACTACCAACCACCTCCTCAGGTCAACATACCCACATGAATAGCGGGTTATTCAGCGAAAAGGCCCAATTTCGTTCGAACACATGCCAGCTGAACGCTCGTTTTAGTTTAATTGAAGATAATCAATGACTTGTAGTCGCGAAACAACTGAGAGGTATTATTATCAATAGAAGAAATAAAAGTCGCTCCGAATGTAATACCACTAGATTTATTCACAGTTACGTCCATACCCTCGCTTCACTCCAATAGGCTCCTGCACTCTCCATATCAAGAGGCAAGTTCCACTGGACATTAACTAGCGACTAGACAGCACCATGGAGGAGAAGTGACGTAAAATTGGTGAAGCAGGCTCGCGCATGCGCAGTGGCGGCAGCGGCGATATTGCGCTTCCAAACAATTGCGATGTTCCCAGTATATCCCGAAAACTAAGCAAGATATCGAAAAATTTTATTCTTTATTTTCGATTTGTCTCGTCGTGTTACATAAGAATCGATCATTAAATTTGACTTTTGCGAAATTTTTCTTCTCCATTTTAACCTCACTTTTGATACAGTATATCTCTAGAACTAGGTGAGATATCGAAAATTTTTATTCTTTATTTTTCATTTGCCTCGTCTTTTTAAATAAGAATCCATCATCAAATTTGACTTTGACCAATGTTTTCTTCTGAATTTCAACCAAAACCATTTCACATTTGGGAAGGAAATCTCGAAACCTAAGCAGGATATCAAAAAATGTTATTCTTAATTTTTTATTTGTCATATCGAGTTACATAATAATCCATCACCAGATTGCGGCGTCATCTTTATCGTAGAGTCCCCTTGAGGTTTTTGTACATATTCCCCGTGTCTGTATGGAAGCGGCCATGCCCCCCCACTCCTCCTCCGCCCTGCTTCACTTCAATGCGTGGTGAAGGTCTCTTGCGTCGTCTCCATATATTTCCTTCCTCCATGGACAGCACGGCGCTCGACACACACTAAATCGCTGCCTAGGGTGCGTTTATGTCGGAGCTGCGATAAACGATGAGAGCGACCATAAATGCGGCTCTCAATTTCTTTCTTCGTGTAGTGTTTATGTTGGAGCTTCGATAGTAGTGTGTTACGTTGCAGGTAATTGTCAGCCGGCCAGATATGTAGAAATCTAGCTTATTCCTTACATATGGGAGTTTTTTTTCCCGCGTGAGGATTCCCTTGGTTCGATGGAACACGCTGTGCTCGGTCTAAGAACTAACGACTCCACATGTGACGCTGAACACAACGGATTTACTCGCCAACCTCCACCTTTGACCCTGCAGAGCTATTTGGGACGAGCTACACAATGTAAGACACAGAATAGAATTTGTTGCTCAGCAGTAATCGAACATCTCATTCTGAAGGTAAGGGGAGTCGAACAGCCTTCCAAGAGTCCAGCGCGCGAACGGCACAAGTTGCACACTTACAGTTTCTACACGACAGGTATTCCGTTCACCCAAAACGGAATATCCAATTAAAATTACATATATACGTTTAATCTTCAGGTAGATGATAGCGGTTCAAACACGTGACCGGCGAAAAATACTCGTCAAATTTAGCACGCTTTCGCTCTGAAGTAACGGTTAGCTAGGATTTGTCTCCAATATCGACCACACCCTGTATTTATTCGTTTTTTTTTATCTGCTTAACGTCTCTCTAACAGCGAGGTCTTTAGAGACGGGAAAGGATGGGGGGCAAGGAATGGGAAGGAATTCGGCCATGGCCCTTTGAAGGAAGCATCCGGGCATTCGCCTGGAGTGACTTGGGAAACCATGTAAAACCCAAATCTGGATGCTCGTACGGGGATTCGAACCACCTTCCCCCCGAATTTACTCAGACTTACACGTAATAGCTGTACCGTATGAGTTGCTGCTACTCTGTCGCTGTGCATTGCACCCTAGTGCAGTGGTCCGCAACCGGTGTGCCGCGACAAGGTGAAAGGTGTGCCGTGAAATTTTACCCATTATAAGGAATTAATTGTCAAGTTTTTTATTAATTATATTTTAGTTCCATGTGCCGCGAATTGTTACTTATTGTCGTATTCTAAGAAATTAAATGTTATTTATTTACTCTCAGTTGCTGTTAGTTTTTTTAAATTAATTTTTAAATATCTTTATTCCTCGCCTCTACTGTTGCGCTTCGAGGTTCTGTTATATTTACAGCTTGTTCTGTGTACATACTTTTCCTCAGTCTTAAACTGCTGGGATTAGCAGAACTTTCCAAGTTTTATTTTATTACGTTGTCGCTTCTCCAACAATACTACTTTGTTCCTGAGCCGTTGCACCGACGCGACGCCTTGTTAGACATTACTGTAAAAGCAATCGGCACTATATTAGTTACTCCTTTAAAGTGTATAAATCCTGCTTCTTACAATTACTTCAGTTCCATCATAGCTGTCTGTGGTCTGAAAACTGTTAATAGTTAGTCTCGATATTTTCTATTACAATTAGACGACTATTTTATTTCTTCAAGATGGACGAATTCCTTGAATGGAGTGTTCCGTCTGTGAGAGTAACTGGTGAAAACGTTGAAAGAAACAAAAGTTGATGCAGCGGAAATATGATGATACTTACTTATCCTATGGGTTTTTGTGTATGTGTGTGTGTGTGTGTGTGGTTTGTTTTTTTTTTTTTTTTTTTTTTTTTTGTGGTGAAAAAATGTGCCCAATTCCCGAATATATCGTCTGTGGTGAAAAACCCAGTAATGTTACTATGGTTACCAGTAAAATGAAACGACATTTGTCAACAAAACATTCTTCTCTGTCAAGCAGCAATCTCAATAATTTTTGTCGGTTGTTAGAAAATAAGAAAAAACAAAGAACGTTCATGACCGCTACAGTACGTGTTTCGGAAAAAGTACGGAAAGCTAGTTATAGGGAATCCAAAATCATCGTAAAGACCAAGGAACCACATAAAATAAGTGAAACACTGTTAAAGCCTGTTTGTAAAGAGACGGTAAGAATAGTTCTGGGTTTAGAATCTGCTAATGAGATTTCAAAAATTCCTCTTTCTGCTGACTCAGTCAGTCGCCGAGTTATTGATATGTCTCGTGATACTGAAGACATTATGGAGGATAAAATCAATAGTCAGAAGTTCTCACTTCAGATCGAGTCGGCAGATATTTGCCGCCACGCACAACTTCTGGCTTACATTCGCTACATCGTAGGAGATGTAATTATAAGTAATTTTTTCTTTTGTAAAGAAACTACCGGTGAAGAAATATTTCGTTTGACTGATGAATATTTGTTTTTTAAAGAATTAACATGGAAGTGTTGTGTTATTCTTTGTACAGACGGAGCGGCTGATATGACAGGCCCAATGAAAGGATTTGCAGCTAAAGTACGCGAAGTAAATCCCAACCTACGATGCAATCATTGTCTCATTCACCACGAAGCCATTGTTGCTAAGTCTCTGCCATCTTCTCTGAAAGATGTACTCGACGAGGTAGTAAAAGTTGTGAACTTCATAAAATCGCGGCCCCACGATGAAAGGTGTTTAAGCGAATATATGAACTTAGAGATGAGGTCCAGGCATACGTATCAGGTTGTTGAAATACATTAATACGTGGATTTATTCGCAGATGGCGATTGGGTATGTAAGCTGGCATATCTTTCCGTCATTTTCGTACACTTGACTGAGCCGAACATCACAATGCAAGGTAGGAACGATAATATTCGTATTAGTATGGATAAGATTAAAGAATTTGTGAATAAGCTGAATTTGTAGTTACAGAGGATTGAAAATGGGTCGTGTGAGATGATCCAGACTGTATGGTCACTTGATGACGGTAATAAAATGGTGATGGACTTAATTAAAGAACATTTAGAAGCCCTGCAGCAGAGATTCGAAAAGTGCTTTGGAGAAAGTGTTGAAGATTTTTAATGGGTTCGTGATCCATTCGTTGCAAATTCGGAACATCTTCCAATTAATATTCAAGACAAACTTGCAGATTTAAAAGCTGAAATCATTTTGAAATTAAAACGTCTCCAAGTTCCTTTAGATACATTTTGGCTAACAATAAGGAATGGCAGTTAATGTGTTACTCCCATTTCCAAATACATATTTATGTGAATTTGGCTTGTCGACGTTAATTGAGGTTAAAACATCCAAGATAGAAAGAAATAAGGCTTGCATTGTCAACGATTTCTCCACGGATCAGCCACCTGTGTGCTGTTAAGCAGGCACAAGTGTTACATTGAAAGTATGTGCACAATTATTTACTTTAATATCAATATAAAACTGCCTGATTATTTATTTTATGCAACCGCGGTTTTTACCTATAATTTTTTTACTTGTTAGGGGGCTTCACACCCCGGAAAATTTTCTCTTATAGTGAGGATTTTTTTTTTTGGTAAGGTGTACCGCGAGATTTATGGATAACCTTATGGTGTGCCGCGAAGTAGGAAAAGGTTGCGGACCACTGTCCTAGTGGGTGGGATGAACACAACACACCTGCAATGAAACTAATTAGATTCCAGGACTTACCGTCTAGCTGGTCGATGAAGGGCATCCTGCCGCCCCAGCCGGGGGCGGCATGGGGGGCGGCGGCCGCGGCGGGCCCCCCGGGCCGGGGGCGGGGCCCGTCGACGTCGGGGTCACCTTGCACCTGCCGAACAGGTCGGGCGGCACGCCGGGCTGTGGACACGACCAACAACACAATCACTGTCTGCCCGCAGCGACGACAACCACAAAACAAACTTTATACACATCATATAACATTCCCAAATAATATTTACATGTTTTTCATTTATATTCTCAGCTTTATTAATTCGACATAATAAAAATTATTCCAATAATTCATATATTTTTTAAAAAAATACTTCAGAAATTTAGGCAAACCTGTAGGTAAAATACCAGTGAATACAAAGCTAGAAAATTACCTAAAAAAGATGAAAAACAACATAACTTGGATCCAATATAAAACCTTCTACTAAGTGCTGGACCATCAACAGCAATGAAACAAGACATGCTCTCATTTTATTTTACAAATTTTTCCTCTGAGATATTTTAATTACATTTCTACATATATACTCTTCAAATCACAAAACTGTGGGTGGCAGAGGGTGCTCAGCACCAAGCCTAATCTCTTTGTTGTTCATTCCAATCCCTAATGGTACGAGGGAAAAAAGAATTCATATAAGAATCAGTCCGGCACCTTATTTCTCTAATTTTATCTTTCCTGTCATTCCGACCCAAATAGATTGGTGGACGAAGTATTTCACTACACTCGTGAGTGAAAGTGGGAGTACACATGTTTACCAATAAGTTTAAACGAAACATGTGTCGTCTATCTACCAGAGACTCCCAACCTAGTCTACTAATCAGTTCTGTGACGCTTTGATAAGGACTGTAGCAAGCGGTCACGAATCGAGTGGCTCTTCTCTGTACTTTCTCTATACTCCCAATCAGCCCCTTACGAAACGGATCCCAGATGACACAACAATAGTCCAAATGTGGACGCACAAGAGATTTGTACGCCATCTCCGTTGTTTGTTCATTACAATTTTTCAAAATTCGACCTACGAACCGCAGCCTAGAATTAGCTCTACCTACCAACGTATTAATATGTAAGTCCCATTTCATGTTCCTTTGTACTGTTACTCCCAAATATTTCATAGAATCGACCATATCAATAACTGAATTGTTGACCTTGTATTTCTGAACAATCGGATTCTTTTTGTTAGTTATGCTCATTGTCTTGCACTTTTTACAATTTAGTGTGAGTTGCCACTCAGCGCACCATGCCAAAATAACATCCAGATCACGCTGAATTGCTGAACAATCGGCCAAATTCCTTACTTTTTTTTTAAAACTGCTTAACGTCTCCTATAACAACTAGGTCTTTAGAGACGGGAAAGGATGGGGGGCAAGGAATGGGAAGGAATTCGGCCATGGCTTTTTGAAGGAAGCATCCCGGCATTCACCTGGAGTGATTTGGGGAAACCGTGGAAAACCCAAATCTGAATGCCCGGACGGGGATACGAACCGCCGTTCTCCCGAATGCGAGGCCAGAACGCTAACCGTTACACCACCACTCTCGGTAAATTTCTTACTTCCCTATAAATAACCGCATCATCAGCAAACAATCTAAAAAGGCTTTTCACTTTGTCTCCGAGATCGTTATAATAATTACACATTTACACATTAGGCTGTTGTGTATTTGACTGTAATATTTCAGTGACACCCTAAACGTAGAGCTTTCACTCACTCACAAATGGGAGACACAAAGAACGAAACAGAAGACACTCCCACGAGTGTAGAACATGTAACAGTCTGTTTAATACATTTGTTGCAGGAGTGTCAGTTTGGTTAAGGCTTACTGGGTTCGAATCTCGAAGGGGGAGCGAATTTGTTGCGAGTTGTGGTTGGCATGTTGGCGTTCTGTGGTTCCGCTTCCGCGATAAAAACTGTACATCCAACATGGTCGTTGCATAGATTCAGCACGAACCGCAAAATAAGTACGTAACCACATACTGAAAAACAATCACCCACCTCCCAAACCCACAAGGACTCCGTACTGCGATCGTTCGATATGTATTCAAGAGAGATTGCTTGGGATAGCATTATTTAGTTGTCTCGTTCGCCGACACAGTTGTAATAAATGCCTTCGTAATTTGCCACCCTAAAGACTGAAAAATAAACAAAAATAACGACGATGGCACTCAATTCATGGAAAATTGTTTAAATCTTCCGATTTCTTACTATCCCAAAACAACATGGTAACTCCACAATCTTCGCACAGCTTAAGTCGAAACTCCACATCGGCTGAGAAATATTCACAAAAACATGTTTTTCAAGGTAATCTCCACATTCACAGCGGTCGGCAATTTACGGCCCGCGCACAAAACAGAGCATCGTTTTTATTATATTTATCTAATGTAAAATCATGATCATAACCCTCAAATGATCACAAGCTCAAAACGATGTTTAACTAAATAAAGATGTTTCTGAAGATAAATAACGATAATTAAAGTCATATGCAAAGTATTTATATGTAAATTTAGGATACATTAGAAAAACAATTTGTAAATGAAATATGTAAAATCTTAACAAGAATTATTCATATTAACTGATGACCATATACGACGAGCTACCAAAAGAAAAAGGAATTATTTTTAAAAGGTATATTTTTTCAATTTTTTTTTTACAAAACAACCTTATCCCCTTCAAAATACTATCCATTACAACTAATACATTTGTCCCAAGGGTGCTTCCACTGTTCGGTACATTTTCTGTAGTCGTCTTTAGAAATGGCTGACAGCTCCTACCTCGTTTTTTTACCTCCCTTGACGTCTTCAATGTTGTCAAACCGGTGTCCTTTCACGCCCCTATCCAAGCGTGGAAATAAGAAAAAGTCGCACGGAGCCAGGTCAGGCGAGTAAGGTGCGTGGGGCAGCGGAACCATGCAATTTTTAGCTAAAAACTACCTAACAGACATTGGCTTGACTGTTGCTTTGTTTCTGGGTCGTAACCATAGCACCATGACTCATCAACAGTAATGACATTTGACAGAAAATCTGGATCAATTTCAGGCTGTTGTTTCAAAGGACGACATGTTTCAACTCGACGTTCTTTTTGATTGTCAGTCAGACCCTGAGGAACAAAGTTGGCAGCAACACTTTTCATTCCCAAATCTTCCGTTAAAATTCGCTGAAACGAACTCCAAGATAACCCACTAATCTCTGACAGCTGATCAATTGTCTGTCGACGGTTTGAGAGCACAAGCTCTCGAATTTTTTCAACATTTTCGTTGATTCGGGTAATTGATGGACGTCCAGAACGAGGTTCCTCATCAACCTACCTAAACTCTCGTACACTTGAGTTTCTTCCCATAGCGTCATCTTTGTAAGCTGTTTTCAACATTAAAACAGTTTCAGCAGCATTTTTACTGAGAAGAAAACAAAATTTCAGAGCTGCACGTTGTTCAGTTAAACTTGCCATCATCAAAAACGAAACAATAACAAAACAGCGCTAGCAAAAACAATCACTGCAGATTAAGAGAACAAGCCAGGTCGACAACACAGGCGGCACTGAACTAGCAATGAGTTGCGCTATAAACGGCTAGCGGCAGAATCGTGTACTACACAAGCTCCGGCTACGGCAATGCTGTTCCGGTTATTTCTGGGGACCCCGTCGTACATGCAATGTTAATGACAGAAATTACTAGCTCATTCTGCACAATACTTCAAAGTATCGCAATTCTATAATAAGTTAGTTAAAAATGATTTATTTGTTTTTAAGTAACATCAATAATGTGTATCGAAAAAATCAATTCCTAATAATAATTTTAAAAAAACTCTGTTTCTGCTGTTTTAATACCTATTGAAGAATGCACGTGTTTGATTTAGCAACTTCTGTATCAGTCTATTCAGCAGTGCGTCCATTCATGTTATATGCTGACTAGTCACGGGTTCTCAATCACCCTGTACGCCCAGATCAGAAGAGAGCTTCACTAAAAGAAAACACTAGACAAGGATTATTGTTATGGCAGTCACTTATGATAATTTTTCACTTTCGTTCAACAAAACACGTTTCTTTACAGAAATTCGAAAATTATATTTGCTTGAAGGGTAAGAAAAAAAGACGGTGTAATTTTTATTTTATTTTTTTTATTCATTTTTAATGATATGCTATGTATGGTTTGTGAACAGGCATTATCTTTTAAACACTAAAAAAAATTAGTTTCACATCCTGAATGTTAATAAATGATAATACAACAAACACAACTAAGTGATACAAAGTTTTATCTTTCAGATTTGCTCCCTGTCTGCGCCTTGTACACACTGATAGGACGCGGTCAGCTGGTATTGGCAAGTCGCATTCGCCTGTTCTCACTGACCTGTCCCTCCGCCATATTTGTTATTTTTATCTCCACAGTTGTCAAGGAGCAAATCGAGATGAAAGTAGAGAAATCCAGTATTCCAAGTATTTCGCTACAAGCTCATTTATAGTTTTCACACAGTTTTCTGGTCTTTTTGGGTAACAATTTCAAACCAACCTTCTCGACCCTCTCGTTGGCGTTGCAGTCTGTCGGCAATTTTCGGACCTGGGAACCACCTTGTCGTGGAAATAATTAAAACTGACGTAATAAACCACTCCGGAGCTAAAAACAAAACAAAACTTGTCGCGCGCATATTTAAGGGAATTTGCAAGAAATTTGAGCAAAGAAAAAATATATCTCTCGCAAAGATAATGCAGCTAGGTGAAAACTAGCCTCAAATAACAATAACAATCCTTCATGACAGGTTAGCCAATAGTAAAAATAAATTGCGCTACATTTTAGAAATATCTCCTTAACCCCTTACTGCATGATTTTTTTTTTATTTTTCTGAAAAAAATGTCACTTGTTAAGCCCAATTCCGTGATTTCAAGAAAAATACTTTGAAAATTCCAAATCTTATTTGGGGGAGATTATTATTGATTTAAGGGTTTGTGCCATATATGGGACAGCATGCAATAATGGCTAACATGTTGTGATGCCAGATGGATGATGCAACATTTGGAAAATATGTAAGATATATGCATATACTAGTAGAACTTAGTTTATTTACATAAAATAATTACAATTTCTATTCATTAGAGTACACATTTATCGCAAATAACACTAATTGACTTTCCATTTAGTCTATTTGTTATGAAACTTGATGAAGCAGTTTTCTTCCTTGCCCAAGCACAATGTTGCACTGCACTTCGGACATGCTGTATAGGATTTTCCTTTGCAGTCTGGATAATTGCAACAATTACAGTTTCACAACCAGACGGGCATCTGATCTATCCAATCATGAGACTGCGGAAGATCTGCCGCAGGCTCTCTCTTCTTACTGTCCAGCTGTTTTTTTTTTTGTGGATTTCATTTTCTTGTCATACCCAGATTCTTGTATAAGGTTTCCTTGTTTGCCAGAGGACATCTGCAACTGCTACTCGAAATAAAATAGGAGCATTGTTGTCCGTATTTCTTCTTCTGATAGCGGCCAGCTTTTCACACAGTATGTTGTGCGATATCTGTCACAAACCATTTTTTCAATATTATATATATTCTAATGGAGAAATAGATAGATAGATAGATAGATAGATAGATAGATATGTTCACTTTGATCCCATGTGAGAATAATCTCGGGGATGTGGAACAGTACATACACTTATTAGTAATGTCAATATTACTATATAATTGATAATATTATTATATATTGACAACTAGTTAGCAACAACCAATTAGTATAACCAATATCTCCTGTAATCTACAAATACAATCCCGAGTTAATTAATACTTATTATGTGGAACAGTGTATACACTTGTTACCAGCATCTAATAACCAGTTATTTTCATACCAACCAATTACCATGATAAGTTTCACTGTAATTTGTGACTACATATTATATTATGTTAGTTGTTATTTATGTGGAACAGTACACACACCTATTACCAATATCAATTATATTACCAACAACTCATAAGCAGTCAATTACTTAAAAACCTGTTAATATGATAATTTTTCACAGCAGTTTTTGAGTGCATGCTATCCCATGTTAGTTACTATGTATGAGTGAAATTTTGTAAACAGTGTAATTAGTTCATTTGTCAAAAGTTTCAACAGAAAGAAAAACCATATATCATTTTAGTAATTGTGGACAACTTTCTCACCTTTCCCTTCCATACACCATATATGCTATTTTATCAGTCATTCTTAGTTACCAAATTCCCAGAAGAAAATTCTTTCACAGAGTAAAATGGGTTCTGAAGCAGAAACTCTTTCAGTTTGGACTTAAAGTAGTTGGGTTTTTGTAGATAACATTTAATTTCTGTTTGTAATACATTGAATAAGGAAGCTCCCGTAAATGTTAACCCTTTCTGTACAGTTGACAGTGATTTGTAATCCTTGTGAATATTATATTTATTCCTAGTATTATGGCTATGTATGTCAGCATTAAGATTGAAGTGTTCAGGATTTTCCACTACAAATGATAGTACAGAGTATACATACTGTGCTGGCATTGTTAGTACACCCAGGTTTTTAAATAGATTTCTGCACGACGTCTGTGGGCTTGCTCCACAAATAGTTCTTATAGCACGCTTTTGCAATTTAAATACCCTCTGTGCTTGTGACGAGTTTCCCCAGAATGAGATGCCATAAGTGAGCAGGGAATGAAAATATGCAAAATATACCAACTTTCTGGTTCCTATATTAGCTATTCTAGATATTTCCCTCAGTGAAAATGTTGCAGAATTCAGTTTTTTAAGAAGTTGTTGAATATGCTGTTTCCAGTTCAATTTGTGATCTATATATACACCCAGGAATTTTGTGAAACTGGTTTCATTGATTGCTTTTCCTTCTGATATATAAACTTATCACTTTATAATTGTCTACAGATGTCCTTTTCATCCTAGAAATTGTATAAACACTGAAATCAAATGTTTACTGTATCAAATACAACTGTTTGTATGACCGAACTTGGATGTAAACTGCTCACAGCGCAAGGCAAAAATTCATACTTCATAACTCCTTATTCTCTAAACAGAGCGCATTGAATATTTGCACAGCTCTTCTTGATTGTGTACTTTATCTGTACCAACACGCAGTTTCAAAGTATTTACCAAATATGAGTTCCAAAAAGAAGAAAATGGTATGTGCCATATTTGACCCAGTATGCTGTAAGGGGTTAAGTGTCGTAGGAAAGCAGCATCTTGAAACGAAGAGCTAAGAAGCCATTTTGACAGCCACCACGGTGTTTAGCAAGCGGCAAACACTCTTTATTATTGTGTGATCTGCTCGAGATCGATGCACGCACGGGGCGCGGCCGGCCCTGCAGTGCCGCAACACAACCACTGTGAAGAGATGAGGAAACACTGTAATGAGGCACTCGATTAAAGTATACAAACACGCGGCCAACAAACAGCGAAACAAGTTGAACCTGTAAAGGCTCGTTCGCACTGGGCTAGTAATTTAGTCGAGTGGCGAGTAGTTTAGTAGCTAAATTACTCGCCACTGACCAAAAACCGTTCGCACTACGGCCGAGTACAGTACACAAGTAGCGTGGTAAGGCTGCATCGCAATCAAATGAACGAGCTGATACAGCTTATGTTAAGCGCTATTTTAGAAGAGATGGATGTAGATAAAGAAAAAAGTAATAGGTACGAAAATGGGTTAATAGAAGCGATGAACTAGGAGCTAAATTGTCTTCTGAAGGAATTAGCATTAGAAGATCCCTACGAATAGTTTGAGAATATCGAAAAGTTGTGTTAATGAAAATGCAGTCGCAAATCCAGCGTGAAGATACCTATTTAAGGTGTGCAATGCCGGCAACTACGTAGTTACAGGCAGTGCTCTACTTTATTGCCACCGGATGTAGTTTAAAGACACTCACACCTCGTATTCACGGAAAATCGGGTATTTCCCAATTAATCACAGTGTGAAGGAATCTATGAAACATTAAAGGAATTGAAGTAATGTTTCATAGAGATGCATCCAGTAAACTGAATCATTTTACTGAAGGAATGTAAACTGTTTCAGTACCTGCGCCTTAATTTTTGGACTAATTATTTTAACTTCTGCGATTAGATAATACTAAAACAAGTTTTATCGCTTTATGTAGTACTTCTAATAACAATAGGAATAATATCTTAATGTATAATCAAGATGTTATTGTAATTAAATAATTAATAAAATTGTGCACTAAGCTGATGTTTTTAATTTTCAATTTACTTCTCACCAAATTCAAGTATGTTTATTGTATTTTCCAAATTCATGCGTGCAGATTGCTTCCTTTGTTTTTATAGTGCGGGGACTTAATATTCTACATATTTAGAAAGAAATTTTAAAATTGTTTCTTCGCTCCAGCTAAACGACATTTTTGCGGCGATTAATGAACTCGACTAAAACAATAGGTTGAGACTTGTTTAGCCGCTGAGCGAGTGGGCAGTGGCGCGTGGTGGGGGGTGCTACTCATAGAACAAAACGGATCGACTCGACTAAACTACTCGACTAAATTTCACTGTTCACACACGGTTAGTTACTAAATCACTCGCCACTCGACTAAATTACTCGCCCAGTGCGAACGTCTCTTAACAGCCCTCAAACCTACACTTTAACGGGAATTGTATTTTATGAAGCATTTATAATGTGATTGGAAATGGTTTTGTATATTTGTCTTGTATTTTATTGTAAATTACTGTAAATGGATTTTATTTTGTGAAAAGAAATTATGTAAATACCATGTAATATGTTTAAGAACATAACTATGCCAGAGAATTGCTTAAATGTTTGTAAGTATTAAGGTGAGCCATGATGTTTAAAGGATGATTTACTACAATTAAAAATGATTTATGTGCATAATTTTGTGTTTAAGTATCTCTAATTTTCATTTCTAAGCATTTTGTAATGATTGTAAATGATTATGTATTAGTTCTGATTATTTTTAATATGTTTTCAATTGTTTAAGTATTTTTAACGTTGAAGAAATATCTGTCGGAAGCCCTTGTAGTGTTCTAGAACTTTCGATAGAACTTATACAGGGCGTTCGCCGGGAAACGCTACCCACTGTTAGCGCTACAAGGAAGAAACTGCTCCCGGCGAGCGAGCGGTCAGCTTCCGGCATTGTTCGACCGTCGGCCGCGGACTATTTCATAATAATTACGCTTCATAAACTTGTATGTGCTAAGCATTTAAATGTGATGTCAGTTGCGGATCAACAGTGCCATCGTGGACACCCTGCAGGTACCAGTTGCAAAATCTAATCCTAGGCCCCTGGTCTATTTCTGTAATTTTATGCACCACAATTGTTTTGTACGGCTTTAAGTGAACTAGCTTTGTTACTTTCCAAGCTGACGTCTTAGATACGCCTGCCTGCTGCCCTAACTGACTTAATGATTTTTTGGGTGAATGTTCTAGTCGAAAAGCGATATCGTCAATTTTCTCCTCTGTGAGAATACGGTTGACCGACAGTCTCTTTTTGTTAAAAAATGAACCCGTTTCTCTTACTTTTTTAACCAGACGCAGAATTGTTGTTTTAGGTGGCAGTAAAGCGCCAGGAAATTCGCGACGAAATTTACTGCGACACTTTTTAAACGACTTCTTCTTCACATATGTATCGTAGAGAAATATTCTTTGTTGCAAACTGTAACGAACCATAATTTTACTCACACTCAAACACGGTACAGATTAGTAAGAGTATGAAGCCCCAAACCAGCCAAACCGCAAAGAAACGTTTATTCACAACACTGTTGGGGCAGCGGAGGTGTTAAACAGTGCGGTGATTCACGGCGCCGTGTGGCGGGAGTTGCTGGCACCACTGTCCCAGCAAGTTGCCGACGGCAACAGACTGGGAGGGTACCGTTTCCCGGCGAACGCCCTGTATAATGCGATCAGCAGAGACTAAGAGACAGTTTGAAAGATTCAGTTTACGTCGGCCAACGACAGTTTTGAACGAACAGTTTTGGTAGTATTGTCTTTGGAAGAAGTGTCGACTGCAATCGTTGGAGTGTTGTGTTTATATGTGTACTGTATTTTGAAGTTGGATGCCTCACTAGCAATAAAACAAGTTAAAATTTGAAACTTGATCGTGGACTAGTTATTTTATTATACTAATAAAACCACGAACAATGTAATAAACTGAAAATTCATGTATTGGGAAAGTAAGAGCGCGGGTAATAAATAATAGCTGTTGTCCTACCGAAATTTCACTATATGTTATTTACGCTATACGTTAGCTCAGTATTTGATCCTCCTACTATTATATACTTTTTTTTTTGTAAATGCTTTACGTCTCTTTTTAACATCGAGGTCTTTAGAGACGGGAAAGGATGGGGGGCAAGGATGGGGGCAAGGAATGGTAAGGAATTCGGCCATGGCCTTTTGAAGGAAGCATCCCGGCATTTGCCTGGAGTGATTTGGGGAAACCATGGAAAACCCAAATCTGGATGCCCGGACGGAGATTCGAACCGCCGTCCTCCCGAATGCGAGGCGAGAACGCTAACCGTTACACCGCCCCGCTCGGTATATACTTTGTGTTTCCAAAATTCGCCGCTAGTCAACGGTTCCCTAATTGTACTCACCATAATTTTTCTAATTGCTTTGCTGCTTGTAGAAGTCGGTGTGATAGAAGCGGGAGAGGACTGGGAGCAAGGGAGGGGAAGGAATGCGGCCATGGCCTTTATAAAGTAACCATCCCGGCGTTAGGCCTTCGGTAAACCGCGTAAAACAAAAATCTGCATGCGACTCTGAACCCGGATGCGAGGCTAGAGTGTTACCAACCTCTACAAAGCCTACTGCTGCACATCCAGTCTACCACTGCGTAAAAGAGAATGAGGAAGATCGCAATTTCATTCGTTTAGAGAGTTTGAAAGTTAGCAATAGTGTATTTTATATTTTTATTTCTGTTCGTTGATATTTATATAGTTCTACAATGCTGGAAATATAGGTTTTATTTAAACTGATTTTCTTAAGAAATTTAATAATTTGTTTTAACGTGACTGCCTCATACGGCTTTTCCACATCAATGTATATAAGCTGCGTCCGTATATTCCTGGATATTTGTTCTTATAATAAACATTTCACTATTATAAGCAGTTCACCTATACGGTTGTATGTTCTTACGCAACGCAAATTTATGTCTTAACTTAACTTAGTCCACAACCCGAAGGTTGGTTGGATCCTCCCTAAGCCATTGTGTCAGAGGTAAGATGGCCAGTTCCTTTCCTCTGGGACCT
Organism: Vandiemenella viatica; assembly: GCA_031002005.1. Taxonomy (NCBI): domain Eukaryota; kingdom Metazoa; phylum Arthropoda; class Insecta; order Orthoptera; family Morabidae; genus Vandiemenella; species Vandiemenella viatica. Next base: position 6,209,080 of record JARYHS010005557.1, on the reverse strand, counting down.
ACAGTTTAACGTGGAATCCCAACCACGGAGCGTCCTGGCATAGCTCATATGATCAAACACAACTCCCAAAATTCCTCCGCCTGCCGGGATTCGTGGCGGGGCAGAGGCAGTGAACGTTTTGAAAGCAAGCGCTTTAGCCACTGAGCTACCAGAACGCTCTTTTTATGTTTTAATTCCGTCTTTCATTACACTCCCGGTGGTTGCAGACAGAAGGGGGGAAAAATCAAGATTTTCAGAACACAAAACTCAACTGCTTAATTAACACCGAGCGTGGTGGTGTAACGGTTAGCGTTCTGGCCTCGCAATCGGGAGGACGGCGGTTCGAATCCCCGTCCGGGCATCCAGATTTGGGTTTTCCATGGTTTCCCCAAATCACTCCAGGTAAATGCCGGGATGCTTCCTTCAAAAGGCCATGGCCGAATTCCTTCCCATTCCTTGCCCCCATCCTTTCCCGTCTCTAAAGACCTCGCTGTTAAGAGACGTAAAGCAGTAAAAAAAAAAAAAAAATCAACTGTTTACTGAGCTAGTCGCGCAACTAGCACAACGAGATACTAGCCAACACTGTGCGATTTACGGGAGATGCGCAGTGGAAAAGACTTTCTCGCGAACAGCTGCAGCACTATCCAGATTAGAAAAAGCAAGGCGAATGAATGTAAACAGAGCAACGAGATGAAAATCAGTAGAAAAACAGGCAGGAAAGGTTTCCATAAAAACAGAGACTTGGTAAGGGGATAGTATTAATTGCACTGTACACGCAACGCGTAGCAAACTACACGGTATGTACTTCGAGCTTTTATTCTTCTGCAGGTACTTTATACTTTCTTTATGTTGTACTCATTTTATTGGGTAATGTTTAACCGTAAATAATATTCTCATTTACCAAGGGCTACGGCCAAAATAAATAAACGTAATTCCAAATTTTAAGACAGAATTGTAGCATGAAGTTCGCGTTGATCTGTTGCCAGTCCGTATTCATCTTTATAAACAGGAAGTGACTATATGCCGTAAAATAAACATACGAAACATTTAAATCGTCGTATTTATCTTCTTATACTAAATCGTCATTTTCTTCTGTACTTCATTACATAAAATAATTACATCAGAAACAATTTTTAAAAAAAAAAAGAGTCTACAAATATACAGGGTGTTACAAAAAGGTACGGCCAAACTTTCAGGAAACATTCCTCACACACAAACAAAGAAAATATGTTATGTGGACATGTGTCCGGAAACGCTTACTTTCCATGTTAGAGCTCATTTTAGTTTCGTTAGTATGTACTGTACTTCCTCGATTCACCGCTCGTATTGTGGACGGCTGTGATACAATACGCCATTCTCCAGGGCCGCATCAGCGCATCAGGGATTCCATGCGACGGAGGGTGGATGCATGTATCCTCGCTAACGGAGGACATTTTGAACATTTCCTGTAACAAAGTATTTGAAGTCACGCTGGTACGTTCTGTTGCTGTGTGTTTCCATTCCATGTTTAATGTGATTTGAAGAGAAGTAATAAAATGAACTCTAACATGGAAAGTAAGCGTTTCCGGACACATGTCCACATAACATATTTTCTTTGTTTGTGTGTGAGGAATGTTTCCTGAAAGTTTGGCCGTACCTTTTTGTAACACCCTGTATAATACCGAAATAAGTTACTTTTCTTGGCCACCTTACAGGGAATGCAGAGCGCAATCGCCGGTAGCACTCAGGTGTAGCGAAACTTATCCAGAATTTTCAAGCTTCCAAACAGAAAAACTACTGACCTACGAAGGCGAGTACGCCATGTATTATTAAGTATCACACTATTACTTCGACGCACTTCACACGTTTTTTGTTTTAATCAAACGCAATAAAGTTATTTATTTCCGATAAATTTCGATGTGCCGAGTTATGTCGCGGGACTGATGCTTGAGGTAGCCAAACATTACGTATTATTTTCTTCTCCTCGCTTCACTGGCCTCTTCGCCATACGTACTTAATCAAAGTCTTTTCCCTGGCGGCTAATTTACTTTTTACGTAATTCTTTGTTTCTTGTTATTATTTATTGTACTATACTGGTATCCTGTCATTTAGTCTGTCTGTAATTATCATATATATTATTTCTATTAGGTATTTTTTTGTCACAAGCCTGTATCTTCCTTCATACTTAACCGAAATAAATGAATGAGGTGTCATTTTAAAGCTTAAAGTCTTAACTTTGGTTAAATCGTATTTTAAGCAAGAAAGTTTTCGAAATTCGACCCTTAAAGGGCAAAAATGTAAATTTTTCTAAAATGCTGTTTTCTGTGTTACGAGTCAGTTATCTCCCTGGATACCTATCTGAAACCGTTTTATGAAGTATCGTTTTAAAGATTAAGATCTCCGCTTTAGTGACGACATATATTAAGCCAGAAAGTTTTCGGAATTCAACCCTTAAAGGGCAAAAGTATCAATATTTTTGCAATGCGTTTTTGTGTCACGAGCGATTTATCTCTCTTAATATCTAACCGATATAGATAAATGAGGTATCATATTAAAGAATAAGGTCTACGCCATGGTAACGTTATATTTTAAGAAAGGAATTTTTCGTAATTCGACCCTTATAGGGCAAAAATGTCACTTTTTCTAAAATGCGTTTTTTGTATCTCGAGCCATTTATCTCCCTGGATATCTAACCAATTTAGATAAATGAGGTATCATATTAATGAATAAGGTCTCCGCCGTGGTAACATTATATTTTAACAAAGAATTTTTCGTAATTCGACCCATAAAAGGCAAAAAAGTCAATTTTTCTAAAATTTGTTTTTTGTGTCTCGAGCCATTTATCTCCCTGGATTTCTAACCAAAATCGATAAATGAAGTAGGAGTATGAAGAGTAATGACTGAACTTGGTGACATTATATTAAACCTCACTATTCATCGCATTTTATTCGCGAAATTTTCGCACGGGTCGTCTAGTCGTTATTTTTTTTTATGTTTTTTTAATTGGCATTCGGCTACTGGGCCATACAGCCAGCTCAATGTGATTTGTTGCTATCAAGTATTGACACAAGGACACTACAACACGGACAAGACATTCACAGACACAACACTAAACACCCATGCCCTCGGCCGGACTCGAACCGGCTAGCACTCTAGCCCCTACGCTACCGAGGCCGGCATAATTATCTTCAATTCCTCTCCTCTACACCCCTGATTACAACCTAACGAGAATGATGCGTTACACTGAGGCCTCCCATTCGACTCCCGGCACCACCTAATATTCTTACGACTCCTTGACACAAGCTTCAGCTCTGGCTAAACGCGACGTGCTGTATGTGTGTGTGTGTGAAATACAGTACGAACAGTCCACCGAGCGGGTGACCTCGCACTGGGAGGACGCCGGCTCGAATCTCCGTCCTGGCATCCAGATTTGGGTTTTCCATGGTTTCCCCAAATCACCCCAGTCGAATGCCGGGATGCTTCCTTCGAAAGGCCATGGCCGAATGCCGTTCTTTGGGTCTAATCCTTCCCCGCCTCTAATGACCTCGACGTCGACGGGGCGTAAGGCCGTAAAAGTAAAAAAAAGAGAGAGGGAGAGGCAAATATAAGCCCCAACAATGAAAACGAAAAATACATCAATAGAAGCAGCAATGGAAAAAAAAGAAACTTAATCCCTGAGACAAAGAGAAAAACACTTATCTCTGGAAAGACTGAGAAGTTCACACAGTGTTTGTAAGGGACTGTCCAACAACAATAACACATACCAACAAACAATATTTCACACTAGCAGCACATCTTTTGATCGGGTCTAATGTGTATGCCACATATACACATATACGCAACACGTGAAGCAATTCAAATAAATGGTAAACTGAACCGATTGTGTATAAATAGTGTTTTATAATACCTAACTCAAGACCGGAAACTTGGCCATTTCTTTCAGTATAACGTTCAAAAGAATATAGAATGGAGTGAATACACTGTATTAAATATCAATATTTCCAACTCGTGCCAGCAAAGATTATAAGCTCGAAGCAGGTCCCCAACTAGGACTCTTGTAAACACCAGCGAGAATGTTAATGAAAAGCAACTGTAATCAAGAGCGGAGAACTGTTTATCTGCTTCGAATTTGACGAAATAATGATTGGAGAAATAACACGTCGAACAAATCTATATATTAATACGTGAAGCGGAACTTCAGATCCCTTTTCAAGAATATTGCGCGCAGGAAGGAGTGTGAGATTTGGAATAGTTAAAGCTTATATGGAGAAGAAGTGCAGAAAGCTAAAATTTATAAATAATGTGTGTTACAAATACACTATATTAAATAAAATATAAAACGAAAACCGGACATATTGGTCGTATAAAAACTCGGAAACTACGGGGCAGATTTCGATGGAGTTTTCACCGTTTTAAAGCTTAGAATCTTAATTCACTTGTCTGGCATGTCTTATGTTTCAACGTTAAATAATGTAGGAATTAAATGCAATTCTGAAAGTATGGTGAGAAATTCCACAGGAGGAATCACTAGATGCCGCATACTCCGCACTAAACACACAACACAATGTCTCTGACCATAGCCTTTAATTAAAGCAATAAGAAAATGTATTGTAATAACTATTTTGCACACTAAACAAAACTTTAAGTATTCTTTCTTTTAATTCGATATATTCAATTCTTAAAGGCCATAGCTTGAAGTATTCTTTCCTTTAATTCGGGATATCAATTTTTAAACGACATAGATAGCCGTAGAAACAACAGAGATTTTCTTTAAGCACGATCTCTGGACAATATCTCTGGCCTTCAGCATTAGTCTTCTGTTTACGATAAAATTATTCCGGATTCACTTTTGATATTTTATCTGCAGAGTTAAAGGATCTGGCGTTTCGAGCCACAAGTATATCCATTCACTTCGCAATTGAATCAAACGTGAGTTTTTAACATAATCTAGGGTTGTTCAGTAATGTAGTAATGAAATTTCTTAACCAAATTATCGAAGCTTGATATACATGAATCTTTTCGGACGACTGAAAATAGTATGCGTGCAAATAAACTTCAGCCCACCAGTTTCTTGGTAGGGGGCGGGTGAATGTAAGTTTGCTTTAATTCCGATAGAGTTGGCGCGTATTTTATGAAACTTTGTACAAATGTTTTGCGGAAATAAAAGTAGGGTACGGTTAAATCTACGCCAACTATACCAGGCAACGCCGGGAACTCCGCTAGTTGATTAAATAAAATAAAACATTCATTGTTTAAGTTCAATTGTTCTTTAATGGCAACGTCGCTTAGCGATTCTGCCAATGTCTGGGATCTTTTGTCGACAGCAAAGAAAAAATATATCAAACATAGTCAATATACGTGTTACAAATACATTATTAAATAAATTCGCGAGCGTGTGTATGGGTGAAATGGATCGGATCGGAATGTATCTCAGGTGTATTCCCAGCATTAAGACACTCTGTGGTCAAACAAAACAGTCGCATAGAGTAGAGTTTAATCTTTTAACTTATAAAAGGAAAATTTTAAAAAGGAATATAGCGATTATGCCAGATGCCATGCGGTCTTTGTTCAAGGAAAACAGTCGCATAGAGTAAAGATTAATCCCAGAACATTTCCAAAGGAATATTTTCTATATTACAGAGAATTCGACATCCTAACGGATAATTTGAACTGACTTTAGTCTCGCCAAAGGTTTCTGCCAAAAAGAAAAAGTAAACTGGTTTGGTAGTTAAAAAAATTTAGTAAATTTTATTATTTAAAAGGTTAAACTTTGGTTAAGGGCCTTTGGATTTTTTAATTTCAGTAATTTCATATTTTTTTAACATTCGGATATTCACACCTACTTCCATTATGCCTCGACATCGAACACTGACAGGTCGGATTGTGAGACATTGCGTGAAATTCGAAATGATAATAGACCAAATTTAAATAGTACACAAAATAATGAAATTATTTTGATGGATACACTTTAGTGCGCACTAAATGTCATTCCAAGAAATTTTGATGGTTTAGAATTTAAAATGCAGGTTTTTCAATGCAAAACATTTCGAATTAGAAGTTACTTAAGATGAAAGGACTGCGTTAGCTTTATGTTTTCATAAGGTTAAAGGAGCTTTACCTGCCTTAAGTCAAAATGAATATTATAAATCATTGTATGATGGACTAAATTCAAATGAACCATCAATAAAAAGAAAGTAAACTCTATGTGTGGAGCACAGCACTTTACGGTAGCGAAACATGGACTTTAGGAATACCAGAAAGAAGGAAAATTGAAGCATTTGAAATGTGGTGCTACAGAAGAATGCTGAAAATTAGGTGGACAGACAAAGTAAGAAATGAACGCGTTTTTGAAATGATGGGTGAGAAAAGAAGTTTATGGAAGAAGCTGACAGGAAGAAGAGACAGGCTGGTAGGTCATATTTTGAGACATGCTGGATTGGTTAATTTGTTAGTGGAGGGAACAGTCGAAGGTAAGAACTGTAGAGGTAGACAGAGATTAGAATATATGAAGCAGATAATTGAGGACTTGGGTTGTGAGGGGTATGTAGAAATGAAGAGGTTAGCACAGGATAGGAAGGGATGGAGGGTTGCATCAAACCAGTCAAAAGACTGATGACAGAAAAAAAAAAAAATAGTCGTAAATACGATTCATTATTTGCTATGGTTAGTTCAGAAGCAAAAATTTCTGATACAGTCACGCGTGGAGTGTATCTTTTTAATTTTATAGGTATTGCAGGGAATTAAACTAAACAACACAAGTTAATAACGTATTGGTATACGCTCGCAGCAAACGCAGTAGAACAAATTCAAAAATATATGCAATGATTATAACTCTTTTACAAAAGAAACTTAAAAAACTTAATGAATTATGGTCGAATTTCGACCTCTGGGCAATCACTAGTAATATTTATTTCTTGGGACGATCGACGAAATGCAAGTTACATCATCCTCTAAACTGTTCTAACAGAATCTTTAAAACTTCCCCGCTCGTGTTTACACGGCAGTTACGTGCGGCACCACATTACGTCACGATTTTAATTGGTTTCCGCGAAACGGCACGCTGAGCGCAAACCGAGTACTTCCGACAACAGCCGAGGCTGGCGCGGCGCGGCGCCCGAGCGGTCAGCTGTGCGGAGCTCTGCCTGTGGGTCGAGTGTTTCCGACCGCAGCCGAGGCGGCGCCCGAGCGGTCAGCTGAGGAGCCGAGTAGTTCCGACCGCAACCGACGGCCCGCGACGTCTTCCCCGCCGCAGTCGCCGCTGAGAAGTGATGCGCATCACTGCACGCACTGTGTTCGTGAGCGGGAGGTCCTAAGTTCGAACCCACGACAAATAGTGTTTTCTGTTTGTAGTTTTTTTTAATGCTATTCGATCTTGTAGCATTACACACCACCTTAACACGCACGGCTAAACCAATGTTATTACCAAATGGTCTTCCGTACAGATATGTCATTTAGACACAATTTTTACACTTTTTAATCCCAGATTTCTCTTAAACGGAAGCAAATCAGGCAGAACTGCTTTAGGGTAAGAAATCAGAGGTGACGTACGATTTACCAGTACTGTTCATTCTACGATAGCGATTTCCATATTGAAGAACTCTCCTAGTCAGTCGCAAGGGACCGTCCACAAACTACGTGGGACGGATAAGGGGACCGGGGGGGGGGGGTGGGAGGGGTTGGCTGGAAAGCTACGCTGGGCTACGTGGGAGTTCGGAACCAAACCACGTAGCTTTCCATCCATATTATTTGTCACAATTAAAATGAGGTACAGAACACACAACAGCATGTGAATATTTATTTCAGTCCTTTATTTACATATAATTTACGATAGGGGCATCCATAAATTACGTGAGGTGAAACAGGCGGGGGGGGGGGGGGGTCCGGCGAAATCTCACTAGGGGCGGGGGGGGGGGGGGGGTGGGAAATCTCACGTGAGGTTTTGTAAAAAAAAAAATTGGAGTGTGGAGCTAAAAAAAAAGTCTACAGATTGTCGGAAAGTAGATTTTAGGGGGTATTTCGTCGAAAAGTGGGGGTGTAACCGGATTTTGAAGGTTGACACCTAAAAAAAAAAGGCCCTCCAAAAGTTTATAGGGCGATTTCTAGGGGGGGGGGGAGTTCTCACGGACCAGATCTCCCCAGGAGGGGGGGGGGGGGGTCCGGCCAGATTTCACCAGAGGGGGGGGGGAGGGTCCGGAAATCCGGAAAAACACCTCACCTAACTTATGGATGCTCCCCATAGTCTGGCAAGGGAAAACAGTACAAAATGTCTTCTGGAATTAATAGTGGAAAAATCTACGGGGGGGGGGGGTTGAGGCAAAAGCCACCCCAGGGTACGTGGGGAGAGAGGGGAGGGGTTCACAGGAGGCCAAAATGGCGCTACGTGGTTTATGGACGCTTCCCAAGGGAAAACAATTCCTGCTCTCACAGATTTCGGGTTTAGCCTACTACGAGGCGGACGGCCAACTTCATCACTTATTCTCTTCCTTTTCTTTTTGCACAATCCTAATGCCCTCCACTTCGAAGATCTAAAACTAAGAATGTGACAACATTACTATAGCATAGTCGCAGTATGTTTTATTTACGATTTATAAATATATATTTAAAAAAAAAAAAATGCTACTTTGTCACGACAGGAAGAGAACTGTTGAAAGAGAAATGACGAGAACGTGCCTTTGGAGCGGAAGCCGCTGTTTGATTTGTTAATAGTAGGTTAGGCAGGGAAAATGACGACGCTTCAACGCATTTTACATTTATATATAACGTGTTTTATATCCTTTATAGTATATAAAAATACGTTGAACTTTTTTCGATCGATTGTATAATATACTACCAATAAAAATTTGAAAGAAGTATTTTTTCAATTTTTTACGTGGAAGCCACCAAGTGTTGGTGTTTCTCCGTGTACCTGCGAAATATCGACCTTTTTTTTACTTATGGCTTTACGCCTCGTCGACGTCGAGGTCATTAGAGGCGGGATGAGACTTGGGACAAGGAACGGGAAGGAATTTTTTTTTTTTGTAACTGCTTTATGTCTCTTTTTAACATCGAGGTCTTTAGAGACGGGAAAGGATGGGGGGCAAGGATGGGGGGCAAGGATGGGGGGCAAGGATGGGGGCAAGGAATGGGAAGGAATTCGGCCATGGCCTTTTGAAGGAAGCATCCCGGCAATAGCCTGGAGTGATTTCGGGAAACCATGGAAAACCCAAATCTGGATGCCCGGACGGGGATTCGAACCGCCGTCCTCCCGAATGCGAGGCGAGAACGCTAACCGTTACACCACCCCGCTCGGTGGGAAGGAATAAGGCCATGGTCTTTTTTATTGGAAGCATCCCGGCATTCGCCTGGAGTGATTTGGGGAAACCATGGAAAACGTAAATCTGGATGCCCGGACGGGGATTCGAACCGCCGTCATCCCGAATGCGAGGCGAGAACGCTAACCGTTACACCGCCCCGCTCGGTGGGAAGGAATAAGGCCATGGTCTTTTTTATTGGAAGCATCCCGGCATTCGCCTGGAGTGATTTCGGGAAACCATGGAAAACCCAAATCTGGATGGCCGGACGGGGGTTCGAACCGTCGTCCTCCCGAATGCAAGGTCAGCCGACATGCCTCCTGGGTAATTCCGACGTGGTTTGATTATTGTGATACGATAACCAAAATCAGGAAGATACTTCAATTTCTTTATTAGTGCCAAATTATTCTAACAATTACACAGAGTTCAGATGTAATGAAAAAGACTTTTCAGTCATTCGGGCCTCAGTATAGCCAAAACGTTTAGAAATAAACTGTGAGCATGGATTTCTTTTTGTTTGTTTGACTTTAAAAAAAAAAAATAGGGGAGAGTATAAAACATTCGATAAGCGTGAATATAAACCTTGATTCAGTCTCGTCCATGTTATACACTAGGAAAGCAGGGAAATTCTGTTTTTACAGACCGCATCCAAGTTCACATACTGAAGGCAAGAACCCTGTTCAGACTTGCTGTGGAGGCTTTTTGCAAACTTAAGTTTGGGTTTCCTTTTTTGGATGCTGATTCCAGTTGTTAATATCGTGTTTTATTTTCAATTTTGCAGCTAATTCGCAGGCAAGTCGTCGCTGATATCATACGTGATATCATATAATGCCTTGGCTAATGCTTAAAATGGTTTGTTAAAATTTATTTATTCTGTAGCCAGGTTTCTGACTGACTTGCCAGTTTGATTTAGTTTTACGGTTTCTGCACTCATAGTTATTTTTCTGCATCACGCTATCTAAAACACCATAAGCACTACTATTTAGGCCATATATGGGCAACCCCCGGCCCCCGGGCCGGATCCGGCCCTCCACCAGCTTCAATCCGGCCCGCGGGGGGTTCAGAAATTTCAGATACAAAACATACCTTTCCGAAGAAAAATATCCACAGCTGAGAGTTTTCGCACGAAAAATAATTTTCACATTCGGAAGCATGTATAAATGTGAGCAGCTTTTTTTTTTCAACCTGAAAATTAATAAAATAGCATCGTATTCTGTTTAGAGCATGGTTGGCCAACCCGCGGCCGCCTTGAAGATTTTTCCGCCCTGCGTGATTCATCTCACTTTTTCAAATTATATTTAGTTTATAATTGCCAATGTAATGAAAACCAATGTATTTAAAAATACACTATTTGTGCATCCATGTATTTCAAAATTAAATCTCGAAATTATGAGAAAAAATTAGTTTCATTTTAAAATAATATTTTTGCGAATATATGACAGATATTGCCTGTTTTATTTACGAGTTTACAGGTATCAGTTTGCGGAATAAGTATGTTATATGCTGCGAACTCATAATGCGCGCGCATCTCGGAACATCTAATATAATATACCATATAGATAGATAGATAGATGTGAGAATAATCTCGGGGATGTAGAACAGTATATACACTTATTAGTAATGTCAATATTGCTATATAATTGATAATATTATTATATATTTACAACAAGTTAGCAACAACCCATTAGTATAACCAATATCTCCTGTAATCTACAAATACAATCCCGAGCTAGTTAATACTTATTATGTGGAACAGTGTATACACTTGTTACCAGCATCTAATAACCAGTTATTTTCTTACCAACCAGTTACCATGATAAGTTTCACTGTAATTTGTGACTATATATTATATTATCTAGTTGCTATTTATGTGGAACAGTACACACCAATATTAGCAATATCAATTATATTACCAACAACTCATAAGCAGTCAATTACTTAAAAACCTGTTAGTATCATAATTTTTCACAGCAGTTTTTGAGTGCATGCTATCCCATGTTAGTTACTATATATGAGTGACATTTTGTAAACAGTGTAATTAGTTCATTTGTCAAAAGTTTCAACAGAAAGGAAAACCATATATCATTTTAGTAATAGTGGATAATTTTGTGACCTTCCCCTTCCATACACCAAATATACTATTTTATCAGTCATTCTTAGTTACCAAATTCCAAGAAGAATATTCTTTCACAGAGTAAAATGGGTTCTGAAGCAGAAACTCTTTCAGTTTGGACTTAAAGTAGTTGGGTTTTTGTAGATAATATTTAATTTCTGTTGGTAAGACATTGAATAAGGAAGCTCCAGTAAATGTTAACCATTTCTGTACAATTGACAGTGATTTGTAATCCTTGTGAATATTATATTTATTCCTAGTATTATGGCTATGTATGTCGGCATTAAGATTGAAGTGTTCAGGATTTTCCACTACAAATGATAGTACGGAGTATACATACAGTGCTGGCATTGTTAGTACACCCAGGTTTTTAAATAGATTTCTGCACGACGTCTATGGGCTTGCTCCACAAATAGTTCTTATAGCACGCTTTATAATTTTATATGCGGCCCGCGGAGTTATGACGCATTTCCAAAGTGGCCCGCAAGATCATTAGGGTTGCCCACCCCTGATTTAGGCGATTAAAAATCCCATTCCAAAATACAAAGACTTGTGGAAATACCAGCATGATATTAACGGGTCAACCACACCGGGTACAAACTAAGCTGTTCACTGACCAACCAAATTGATTACATTCGCCTAATTCCATACCTTCTAAAGACTTAGGGGGTATCCATAAATTACGTGAGGTGTTTTTTTCGGACCCCTCTCCCCCCCCCCCCCTATGGTGAGACTTCGTGAGATCTGGTCCGACCGCTCACCCCTAGAAATCGCCCTCGCCACTTTTTGAGACCTTTTTTTTTTTTAACGTCTCACCCTCACAAAGCCGGTTACACCCACACTTTTCGACGAAATACCCCCTTAAAATCGGCTTTCGCATCATTTGTAGTATTTTTTTTTTAGCTCTACAGTGCTACAAAAATTTCCAAATACCCCTTAACAACACGTGACTGTTGAGAGACTTACCTTCAACAGCGCAGAGGTAAAGATTTACATCAAAATTTGCCAAAAACATTTGTTCGCCACGTATAACACCTAGTAGAAACTCGTCAGGCATGAGAAGGCTCGACTCCCACTATGCCGTGACTCTGTGGGGGGGTCGCAGCAGACTCACGCAGCTTTTAATTCATTATAATAAATTAACATAACCCATTATTTATTCGATGATTTAGTTATCTCTAGTGTTGTAAAAAAAAAAAAAAAACACGGTTTTTTCTGACGTGAAAAAAAAATAAAAAAACTGTGAAAAAATAAACATTTTTTTTCTGGGACATTTTTTTTCCATAACTACTAAATTTCAGATTTTTAAGGCATTTATCGTTTAATATGACTGTTTTAGAGTTTATACTAAGTACTTATCTTACTTTTTAAATCTACTATATGTTTCTGGTACAGTAGAAAAAAAAAATTACAAAAATATTGGTAACATTTACTGAAGTTTTCTTTTACGAATGGGGACTTCCCGAAAAGGCTAGGTTGCGCGAGAAGGAATCCCCGTTCCCCATTGTTTGGATTGATACTCGCTATTTGAACTAGTTCTGCCAGGCCCTACAAATTTATCTGTAGACCTACGAATCTTTTCAAAAAATTAGGAAATTTAAATTTATCTACGGTTTTTTGCCTCTTTTTATTACTTGTTGTGCTTTCCTTATATTCGTATACTTGTTAAACTCGCAGCGTATAGTGATACTAAGTCAATGTAAGTAATTATGAATAATTTCCTTGCAACCGTTGGCGTAAACCAACGATTGAAAACAAATAAAGCACCTATTTTGTATGATAATAGATTTAAATTCAAACTTTAAAGACCGTAATAAAAAACTATCGGCGCATTCTTCATTCACAGTGTGTACTTTGCTCACAATTTAAAATTGCAATCTCAAAACTTTTGTGTACAATACAACCAGTAAAAGAAAATCTAACTATTTCTGAAGTTATGGATAGAGGGGACAGAAGAAGTAACAGAAAATTCCGACACCGACCGAACTAGTGTTGGTAGTACTGATACTAGTGAATGTGGTACCGACATCTAGGATGAATAAATGTTAGCTATATAGATACATGTATGAATCATTATGTAAGACATTATATGATTTAGTAAGATTTAAAACCCACATGTAAAATGTAAGTTCCATAAATAAAACTATAATTTATCAAATGTATTGTTTTCTGAAGAAGAAAAAAAAAAAAATTTAGAAAAAAAAACACCAAGGGTGCTAGGTTTTTTTCATATTTTTTTTCACAAATCTGAAAAAAACATTTTGTGTTTTTTCAGTTTGGAACACTAGTTATAACCGCCCTCGAAGCAAGAGAACTCCCCGGGGGAGGGGGGGGAAGGGTCTGCCAAAATCTCACGTCACCTTAGGGGGGGGGAGGGTTGTCCGGAATAACGTAATTAATGGAGGCCCCCTTGCAGATGTCACCCGGGATTTCCCAAGGTGGTGGCAGTTCGTATTGTTTGGTGGTTTGAAGTGTTCGCTGAAGTGTTATTAATCATTTTAAGGAGATGGTAGTGTCAACATTTTATTCCCCCACGGGCGAGATTTCGCCGGACCTCCCCCCCCCCCCCCCTCCATTTCACCTCAAGTAATTTATGGATGCCCCCTAAGAAAGCACTGGCCATAGACTATTTGCTTTACATTTGTGGGCATTTTAGAACGTTGTCGGTCTGAGTGAACGGGTATTATAATCATAAAAATCGAACCAAACATTTTTAAAATCTGTTCACTGGAAATTGTAAAAAAAAAATATTCAAGTGTTTTTGGGATGTCATTGAGAGGTTTGTTGGCCGAGTACCCAGTGGCGGATATACGAATTTTCCAAGCCGGGGGGGGGGGGGAAATTGACATTACGGCCCCTTCAAACATGAATTTGTCGCCTGGGGCAGTATAGAGCTGTTCTTTGATTTCTCCGTCCCCTGAAATTGCCGCACCGAGCAGGGCGGTGTAACGGTTAGCGTTCTCGCCTCGCATTCGGGAGGACGGCGGTTCGAATCCCCGTCCGGGCATCCAGATTTGGGTTTTCCATGGTTTCCCCAAATCACTCCAGGCAAATGCCGGGATGCTTCCTTCAAAAGGCCATGGCCGAATTCCTTCCCATTCCTTGCCCCCATCCTTTCCCGTCTCTAAAGACCTCGATGTTAAAAAGAGACGTAAAACAGTTACAAAAAAAAAAATTGCCGCCCCCCTCCCCTCCCCCGTGGTGAGACTTCGTGAGATCTGGTCCGCGAGACCCCCTTCCAAAGCCGGTTACACCCCCACTTTTCGACGAAATACCTACCGAAAATCGAATTTCGAGTCATTTCTAGACTTTTTTTAGGTGATATTTCGCCGGACCCCTTCCCCCCCCCCCTTATTTCACCTCACGTAATTAATGTACGCCCCCTTACCAGTCGGTCGGAACACGAGGTCGGCGAAGCCCCCTCTGCCGAGTTACACTTCACATAGAGGAGAATCGGGTAATATGGAATACCATTTATCTTTTGTTTTGTTGTAGAAAATAGTACTGAAAATAATTTAACACCTGAAACTATAACCAATACAACCGTCAACTTCTTGTGATAACATATATCTAACAAAAATCTGTCAAAACAGATTTTTTACTAGTAACATTTAGTTTAAAAAAAAAAAATTGTCGTTTTGAGGGTAATATGGAATAGGCGGGTAATATGGAATGGAAGGTTTCAAATAACGTAAACTATCTGGAATTGAGATAAACGGATTTAATGACACTTTTTAGTCAACATCATCATCATCTTTGTCGGATTCAATAGCTATCGCTTTTTTCTTTTCGGCTGTTCTTAAAACAAAACATAATTAATTAATTAAGAAATATTTACTTTCTCAATTGTTATTTTATTATTTTCAATCAATATTAACAAAAATCGTATTACTGACTTTATATTTGATTAAAAATTTATTTCAACTCAGTAATTATTTTTCTGGTTGTATGAAATACCACAGTTTTATGGAATACCAAGTATCTCATATTACCCGAATCGCTATCTTGGACAAAATAGGCTTGATGATATTATAAAAAAAGATGGAAGCCAGAAAAAAGACCTGTACAACAAACCATCACTCTTTTAGTACACATTACACTAAGACTAGTGATCAACAAAACAAACATAATGTTTTATACATATTTTAGAAAACATATCTGCAAAAATTCTCGAAAGTGGAAAAACAATCTTTGTCGGACAGCAAACACAGTTCAGCTCCCAAATGACCGACCTTCACAACAAAGCATCAGAGTAGTTTTGAGCAGCAGTTGATGGTACTTCAGCATTCGGCAGAGGAGAAACCTCGGTATTCCATATTACCAGACTATTCCATATTACCCGATTCTCCTCTACCATCACTTAGCAATTACGATATTCGTGTAAACATTAGTTTAAACTGAAATTTGTTCAGCTAGGCAGAGGAGTAATTCAGTTGTGGTGCTTTTCTATGGCTTTACAGTTCGCCGACATGGTGGTCATTACAGCCGGCATAGATAAGGAATGAATTCGACCATAATCTGCTAAAGGAACCATGCCGGCATTCACTACCTCAATCAGGATGGCAGAATGCGAGGCCAGAGTAGTGTTGCAAACTGAAAAAAAAAAAATGTTTTTTTTTCAGATTTGTGAAAAAAACCTTAGCACCGTTTTTTTTCTAAATTTTTTTTCTTTAGAAAACAATATATTTGATAAATTATAGTTTTATTTATGTAACTTACATTTTACATGTGTGTTTTAAACCTTACTAAATCATATAAAATCTTACATAATGATTCATAAATATATCTATATAGGTAACAATTTTTTATTCATCTTCTATGTCGGTACCACATTCACTAGTATCAGTACTACCAACACTAGTTGGGTCGGAGTTGGAATTTTCTGTTTCTTCTTCTGTCCCCTCTAGATCCATAACTTCAGAAATAGTTACATTTTCTTTTACTGGTTGTATTGCATGTAAAAGCTTATGAGATTGCAATTTTAAATTGTGAGCAAGGTACACACTGTGAATGAAGACTGCGCCGATAGTTCTGTATTACGGTCTTATAAGTTTGAATTTAAATCTATTATCATACAAAATAAGAGCTTTATTTCTTTTCAATCGTTGGTTTACGCCAACGATTGCTAGGAAATTATTCATAATTACTGACAATGACTCAGTATTATCACTATACGCTGCGAGTTTAACAAGTATACGAATATAAGGAAAGCACAACAAGTAATAAAAAGAGGCAAAAAACCATAGTTAAATTTCCTAATTTTTTGAAAAGATTCGTAGGTCTACAGATAAATTTGTAGGGCCTGGCAGCACTAGTTCAAATAGCGAGTATCAATCCAAACAATGGGGAACGGGGATCCCTTCTCACGCAACCTAGCCTTTTCGGGAAGTCCCCTTTCGTAAAAGAAAATGTTACCAATATTTTTGTAATTTTTTTTCTACTGAACCAGAAAGATATAGTAGTTTTAAAAGTAAGATAAGTACTTAGTATAAACTCTAAAACAGT
This sequence comes from Vandiemenella viatica, assembly GCA_031002005.1. Classification (NCBI taxonomy): domain Eukaryota; kingdom Metazoa; phylum Arthropoda; class Insecta; order Orthoptera; family Morabidae; genus Vandiemenella; species Vandiemenella viatica. Next base: position 6,192,214 of record JARYHS010005557.1, on the reverse strand, counting down.
CATATTAAACGATAAATGCCTTAAAAATTTGAAATTTAGTAGTTATGAAAAAAAACATGTCCCAGAAAAAAAACATGTTTTTTTTCACGTCAGAAAAAAAAAAAACTGTTTTTTTTTACAACACTAGGCCAGAGCAATGCAGCGGAGATTCCGTTCCCCTACAACCGTGAAGGAGGTGCTTCTGCCGTGCACAGTGGCTAAGGGGCATCCATAAATTACGTGAGGTGAAATAGGGGGGAGGGGGGGGAGTGTGTCCGACGAAATCTCACCAGATCTGACCAAGGGGGAGGGGGGGCAACGAAAATCTCATGAGAGATTTTTTAAAATTGGGCAGGACTGTAGAGCTAAAAAAAGGTCTACAATTGACGCGAAAGTCGATTTTAGGGGGGTGTGGGTGAGACCTTAAAAAAAAAGGTCTAAAAAAGTTGCAAAGACGATCTCAAGGGGGGGGGTCTCACGGGACCAGATCTCATCACGGGGGGGGGCGGGGCCAGATCTCACCAAAATCTCACCAGAGGGGGCAGGGGGTCCGAAAATCCGGAAAAACACCTCACGTAATTTATGCATGTCCCCCTCCACTGAGCGAGTCGATACACAATCACAGACAAGTTATGACAGCGGGTGTTATTTTAATTTTAGTAGTAACCATCAGTAAAATATGTTATCACAAAATTAAATGTGTCAACCCTCATCTCTTATGATTATCTAATCGGAGATTCATTTCTAGCGCACACTATTTTTCTTATCTGTTTGTGTCGTCACAATTGGTGACGGATACCCCCGATGTGCGAAAGGAGACAAGTTCGGATGTATGTTTGCATGGACGCGCTCGTGAAAAAAGCTTAGTCATTATTGCTAATAATAATCAAATTCCTGTTGCCTTATGCTGTCACAAGAACATTGTGGTTCACGCCGCGTTTCAACCCATCCACTGTCTCCGCTAAACAAACGATACCAACACTCCTTAATACAGTACAAGCATCGGAACTACATTTAGAGTAGTAGCAACGTTTTCTACATTAGGATTCCTAATTATCGTAGCATAACATATCACAATCAATTTCATTATACGCCTGCAATTGGACATCTTCGGTATTCCAGAGGCAATATTAGCGGAGTTTGTGGACTTGGTTGAAATGCTGCCTCGTCCAAAAGGACAACTGAAGCTTTAAGGGGATACGGTGGCAGATATCATGAACAAAAATCAATTTTTTTTTATTTGTTTATTTAAAAGGAAATATTGTTAGGATTATTATCACAAATATTTTCTTTGAAATTCGAACTACAAATGGTATAAAAACATTAAAACTGTAAACAGAGTAATGTGCCACGCCCATTTTTTAAGGTATCCAACGGAGAAACAAATGTCTCGCTTACTTTTTACTGTGTAACGTGGATATATACCTTTAGAAGGCTGTGATTCTTTTATATACAGAACAGCAGTGCTATATATATATATATATAGATGGCTGTGGAGCCATTTTATGATCCAAGCAGTATTGTATAAAAGGTTGTGAAGTTTCGGAAACAATTTTTGTGCTTTATAGTAGAATTTGTGTCAAATTTGATTTATCGTGTGATTCCTTGTGCAATATTGGATATATTGATACGGTTTAACAATGCCTAGGCCTGGTAAAGAATTTAAAAAATACAGTAAGTCCCATATTTCCAATATAAGGAGAAAAATTGACGTTGAGGTTAGGTCTGGGCCTGTAGATGTAAACATTAGCTTGTCTTCAAGTCAATCCAAAGTAAAACTTGAGAAAGATATTGTGTCAGAAGAAGCAAAACGTGTCAGAAGAAGCAAAACATGACAGAAACACAGGTTTCAGAATTGTGTATCTGGAATTGGTAGTAGAAGCCCTTAGGAATACTTGCAAGTGCTCTGTTCGTGGAGGAAATGTCAGTTTGGTGGACAATGGAAAAAGTTTTCATGTAAAATTTAAATTGATTTTTGTGCAACTTTAAATTTTTTCTTCTCTCAGGTACACATATATCAGAAACTACTCGAAGGATTTCTATGAAATTTGGCACACCCATTCTTCCAAGTGGAAGAAACATTTAAGTGAGAAAAAATTTTAATCAATCCATTTTAACGAGTTTTATGGTTAATAATATGTGGAAAATTTGACTGTAAAAAACCGCAAATGCAAAATATCACAGAAAATAAGTGAAATAATTTATCAAAAAGTTACTGCACTTGATAGTACATTTATTAGTGTAGATTAATTTGATATATAGAAAACTTAATAATTTTGACGGGAAACGATAAAAAAGTGTACCTCAAAAAAATAATGTAATAAAAAATTCAAAATACTCTGACAGCTATAATATTTTATTACAAATTCTGAAAAAAATTATTTAAAGCAAATAGGTACCCTATGCACAAGTGTGCAAAATTTCAATGAGATTGAACACGAAATGAGAGAGATTTAGATTTACCCATAATTCAGTGCAAGACTGCCACCGTTTCCCCTTAAGGTGCTTCCAAGGGCACCATTTTCGTGACGTCACGTATCGCGTTGTTAAGAAATTGTATATGAAAAGATCTAGAATAATAGCTCAGGAGCAGGAAGCAAACTTTTTAAAGTCGTACTGTCGGTAAGATGTCTTCAGTTGCGGACATGAAATAGTATGACACCTCAGGTATCGCACCGCAATTCCGTTCGTAATATATGTGAAAAATGAAAATGACTTCTAATATTCCATCGCGCATAGTGGATTAGGAATGAAGAAGATGGCAGCTACGCCAAATTCTGACTAATGATGTGAGTAATGTGCGTAACCGTATTACCCGGCTTTGAGCTACAGATATTATTATTATTATTAATTTAATTGCGATGGTGCCAACACTCCGCTGGCAATGTCCCTAGTCATCTAATTACCCCTTTATATGGTCTATATTTAAATTTTCTTTTATAATTGGAATATTAAATTCCTCCCCCTTTTACTATTCTGATTTACAATTTTTAAATTCCTTAAGCGTTTTTGGAAAATTATTCATCACTACACTTGGTATTTTGTTCCAATCGCTGACACGCTTAGCGAAGGCGACGAGATCCAAAATTGTTTGGATTTGTTCGCGCGAACACACAGTTCGCGCGACGGATATAGACAAAATGGTTGCTCTTGTTCAAGAAAGAGCCGCTTTGTGGGATCAAAAATTATCTCAATACCACCAGAGGAATGTCAACATGAAGATGTGAGTAGAAATGGGAACAGAAATGAATTTACCAGGTAAATTATTCTATTATTTATTCATTTATCTAAACAAAATGCAATATTACATACCTTTTATTTTCACATAGTATAGGCTTTTTTTTTTTTATTTTTGCTGTCATTAGTTTCTCTACTGGTTTGAAGTGATAGGTATTTGATGATTAAATAGAATCTTCCTGGCAACAATACAATCACATAAAAACAAAAATTACTGGAACTCGTCAGTTAATTGAAAATAGAAAATATAAACAAACATTCAGCAGCGCATTTACCAATTAAACGCTTTCAAACATTCAAAATCTCCAACATTAACCAACATAACCAATATTTATTGCACTGTACTGCTTTTAATACAACAGTCATTCAGATAATTTAAACCACTTTCATCCATTAAAACACAACATTGATGGAATACTCTTATAGATTTACAATCAATCATTTTGTTTTTCTCGTAAACAAAAATTCAATTAATTACGCGGATTGTAATTATTGGTGAATGACCTTTGGTACGTAACAGTACGTACAGTATTTGTTATGTTTGTTATCGTTTCTAATAAAATAATCAAATTACTCAACATTACGCATAATATTACGAAACAAACCACCCTCAATTTATAACGATTATTTGCGGCGTAGTTCAATTCATCTACAGTAGTTTAGCTTTGAGACACTTGTTTGAGACGCCCGCCCCACATCAAATTACTTTTTTGTGTCCCATATTGGAATAATTATTTTTCTCTTGAGACGAAATTATTTTTAAGTTTATAAGTATATTTTAATATAAAGTTAAATAGTTAATGGGTTACCAGATTAAAATGAAAGGGTTGAGGAATAAGTTTAGAAGAGAGTTAAGAAAATATTTGAAGAAAAATCAGGAAAGGTGGAAAAGTCTCAAAACAGTGGCCCTATTTCAACCAAATGGAAAACTCCTTTCTTTTGGCAAAAATATTACTCATCGATTCCTCTCTCTTTTTTGCAGTTCATCTTCTTGCTATAATTGTTGATTCCAATGCGTATTATTCCAACAACTGCGAGAAAGGCATTGATGCTTTTTTTTTTTTTTTTTTTTTTTTTTGCACTGGCGACAGAATTGCGCTAATCTGCTTTCAGTGGACGGGGTGTCTTCGCGACCGAATATAGGCGTATTCCCGCGAACATTTTTCGCGAGAATACGCGTCCACTGGACGGCCAGCCTAACCACCTGCCTTTGTTTGTTTATTCAGGTGAATTCGCTTGCAGTGTAACTTTAGCCTTATGCATGAAATCAAGCGCCAGCTTGTGGTCATGGTCGCCTTTCCGCTGTCATGCACTATTCCTAATTCTTTGACCAATATCCCTCCAAGCCCCACCACCAACATATGCCCTGTACATTCCCAGCACTCTCTTCACCCTCCAATGACTCCCAATCCAGCTCCTTTATCATATCAGTTACTGACTGGGTCCTGCGATAATTTCCACAAACAAATCTAGCTGCTCTTCTTTGCACAACTTTCAACTCCTGTATTTGATAACCAAAATGTGGGTCCCAAAACTACACCACCATATTCAACCAATGGTCTGACCAAAGTTTTGTAACCCAACTCCCTAACTTCTCTGGTACATCCTCTCATCACCCTCTCCAGCAAATCTTTCAGTTAACCATATTGTCAACCCCACAGTATAAATTTTTCAGCTGGTCATACTTTGAACAGTAACGAAATCTCTTATAGTTTAACACACTTTCAGTCCCGCGTAAGTGCTAGGTCTGATTCGAGCAGTAGCGAGTTATACGGCAGGGAGACCTGGTTTGGTGTGTTTGTGTTTTGAGAGTTGGCTCACCTGTCTGCTGGCTGCCTCATCAGCAGGCGGCGCTCCGTCCGCTGTCCCATCCTCACCTGAAACAACAACAACAACTGCGTCAGCAACAACAACAAACAACACACCGCGCGCTACCTGCTCCAGGTAGACGTCTAGAAATCAGTAGTGGTGGAAACTCACCGCCGCACACAGGGGTATTTGACACCAAAAGTAGATCAAAATTATTTCTACGTAATTTGGAGTTTTGTTTCGCTTCTTTTGTGCATTAGAACTTATAACTGTGTAGTAGGAGTAATTATAAAGAACACGTATTGTGTTCATACACTTTATAAAATATTAAGCGAATATTTACAAAATACCTAAACAATAATCACACATGTACACTACAATATCATTCTGACGAACCGTTCCATCCTTCGTCGTCGTAATCTTCACCTTATGGCTCGTTCTCTTCTTGAATACTCGGGTTCCATTAAAGTAATATTTTAATTGTTTCTGGATTTAATGATTTAGATGTTTTGGGGGTTTTGTGCCTGATGAAGCTCAAATACGGATCCTGAGTTAATGAAAGCCTATTAATGACATCTGTGTTGCACTAAACCCAATTAAGTTTTCTGGAGTGTGTCTTCCTAAATAGTCGAAAATATTTGTTTCTAGCTTCTGGCGCTGCTTCTGACAGAGTGCCTATAGGCAAAAGTGCATACTCTATTATAAGTGGGCACTCAATCAATACTTCTTGTATAGGAGACATTGGATGCCACGAGTACAGTTCAATGTACAGTACATCTTAAATTTTTCGTGGCGGTGGGGAATAATTTTTTTATATATATCTATCTTGTGTCCACTATATATGATTCACGTAATAGTATAAAACCTGTCAATCATTGTTTTGTTAATACCTATTATCTCTGCTGACATCATTTGCTAAAATCGGTCAAATCCTCGAAAGGTTTTCTAGGCCGACCCACATTGGTCGGACTGGATTTTATGGGTATTTAGATAGGTACATCTTTGAACCAATCATGGTATTTCTTTAAAAATACACTCTCAGTTCTCTTAGCAGCCTGCCATTTTCTTTTAATTTCAAATTTAAGCCTTGAAAACTTTTGTTAGAACTGTTGCGTTTGTTCGACGGTGAATGTCGGTTGATTTAAAATATTTTCCTAGACTAATTGCAACTTTTGCACGAAATCAATTCCTTTCTCGTGTTTACTCATATTACAAATAACTTTTCGGGTCATGAGGATGATACCAGAAGAGCCCATAACAAAGAAAATCTTATATGAATTAATGTGACGGAAAAAAAGTAAGTTTGTTTCATTGCAAATAATCTAGAATTTTTTCGAATAAATAGACGTTTGGCACTTTTTGGCACCTAATTTTCAATGATACACCAAGATAGTACACTAAACTAATACCATATAAGAAATCAGACTCGGGAAAGGTCCGGAAACATAACAAAATCACTGTTTAATACTTTTCGTAATAAAAAAATCAGTACAAAATGAGTCAGCTTACAAAAATGTACAGAAATAAAGTTGTGCGATACCTTTGGATGTATGTTACTATTATTTAAGTTCTAGGTACCTGGGTGAACAACATCCATGATTAAAATCACCGCTACTCACTTAACATCACTCACAAATTAAATTGGTACAACTTATAATTTTCTTGTATTTGCTTCGTAACAGTACGTGGGTCTTGGAATGTGCTCAGAAGATGACTGTTCACGGGGTGGGGAAATGAAGCTTATCTAAAAAAACATTGCCGATTGTTATTCTATATACATTTGCCTCGAGTCGGGTAGATACGGGTTCTTGGAATTTGCTTAAAATTTTTTTGGATTTTTGATCGGCTTTTTGTGTGGAATACCCCTGTGGTGCGCCGGTATCTTGAATATTCTCAAATATTCGCTGATTTTAATGATCGGTGGGGTAGAGTACAAGTTGGCTATAACGGTTGTTGACGACATATAAGCCTAACAAACACCATTACGTTATATCCTCTACGACCGCAAACGTCACTATATTTAGATGAAGCTAAATTTCTATGATAATTAAGTATAATTTGATCAGCGGAGAGTAGAAAAGTCCACATGGAACAATACGATGGCGTCTTAACAGTGCAATGGGTACCAAAACAAGTTCCTTACTTAACGCACAAATACAATGAAGTAACCTGTTTAGGAAACAATAAAGAAGAATAATAGTCGCAGCATGCTGTTTATATTATATATTCTCCAAAAGCCTTGGTTACGCCTTATTAGTGTTGGGATCAAACATAACTAGTGTTGCATAACAGAAAAAAAAAACAAAATGTTTTTTTCAGCTTTGTGAAAAAAAAACATGAAAAAAAACCTAGCACCCGTGTTTTTTTTCTAAATTTTGTTTTTTTTTCAGAAAACAATATATTTTATAAATTATAGTTTTATTTAAGGAACTTCCATTTTACAAGTGTGTTTTAAGTCTTACTGAATTATATAATGTCTCACATAATGATTCATAAGTGTATCTATATAGGTAATATAATTTTATTCATCCTCTATGTCAGTACCACATTCACTAGTATCAGCACTACCAACACTAGTTCGATCGGTGTCGGAATTTTCTGTCTCTTCTTCTGTCTCCTTTAGATCCATAACTTCAGAAATAGTTAAATTTTCTTTTACTGGTTGTTCTTGTATTGTACGCAAAAGATTTTGAGATTGCAATTTTAAATTGTGAGAAAAGTACACACTGTGCATAAAGCCTGCGCCGATAGTTCTGTATTACGGTCTTTTAAGTTTGAATTAAAATCTGTTATCATACAAAATAGGAGCTTTACTGCTTTTTAATCGTTTGTTTACACCAACGGTTGCAAGGAAACGATTCATAATTAGGGAGCGTGCACAAACTACGTGGCTCGGTCCAGAGGGAGGAGGGATTAGCTGGAAGGCAACGCTGGGCTACGTGGGAGAGGGGGGGGGGGTTCCGAGCCAGGCCACGTAACTTTCCTTTCGTAACATTTTTCACAGTTAAAATGAGGAACTGAACTCACAACAGCATGTGAGTATTTATTTCCCTCAGTTAATTATATCCGTATGTAATTTACAATAGTCTGACAAGAGAATACAGTACAAAATGTCTTCTGGAATCAAAACAGAAGAAAGCTACGTGGGCGGGGGGGGGGGGGGGGGGAGGCAAAAGCCACGTAAGGTTATGTGGGGGAGGAGAGGGGGTTCACAGGAGGCCAAAATCGAGCTATGTGGTTTATGCACGCTCCCTTACTGACAATTTAATGAGTCAGTAGCAGTACCACTATACTCTGAGAGTTAACAAGTATACGAATATAAGGAAAGCCCAATAAGTAATAAAAAGAGGCAAAAAACCGTGGATAAATTTTAAATTCCTAATTTTTTAAAAAGATCTGTAGGTAATTTTTTAGGGCTGGCAGCACTATTTCAAATAGCAAGTATCAATCCAAACAATGGGGAATGTGGATTCCTTCTGGCGCAACCTAGTCTCTTCGGGAAATCCCCGTTCATAAAGAAAATTTCAGTCAATTTTGCCAATATTTTCGTAATTTTTTTTCCTACTGAACCAAAAAAATATAGTAGATTTTAAACTAAGATAAGTACTTAGAATAAACTCTAAAACAGTCATTTTAAACGATAACTGCCTTACAAATTTGAGATTTAGTAGTTGTGAAAAAAAAAAACGTGTTCCAGAAAAAAAACATGTTTTTTTCATGTTTTTTTTTCAAGCCAGAAAAAAAACCGTTTTTTTACAACACTAAACATAACGCGTACGTTGAGACGTTAGCCGAGAAAAAACAAAATAAATCTACGACTCCCCCATCTGCAGTCGCCCGAGATATTAAACAGAGCGAAGGAACTATGGCAAACGCTTCTTCAAAAACGCCTCCGAAGCAGTGCTTCCCGTAAGCTATTTTCCCAGTTACTTAATATGTAGGATAGGTCTTCGAGAAAGCATACCGGTACCAAAAACATTAATCACGTCCTGTTTTACGGCAAGAATTGTAGCCTAAAACAGAACAAAATCAGGAAACATCTATCAACATACAATATTCCGTTTCTTAAAATGTAACTGCTTGCTCTTTCACTGATAACAACAATATTTACAGAACGTTTAAAATGGAAACATTGTAAAGTCCATTGAGAATTAATTATAAAATGGATGAAACTTTCTCGGTAAACTAGTCGAGGAAGTCGAGTTTCCCGCGAAAATTTCATCCATACACAACGCGATAAACGCTCCACTCTTACGTAATTATAAAATGGTCTATATATCCCCCCCCCCCAAATATACAATTTTGCGTTGTATGCCTGCTACATAGTGATGTAACACTTTTAAATTTTTTATTTTGTAAATTGTAATTTAATCTGTATTAATGATAGGTTTCCAAGAATATGCTAAGATATATTATATTGCTACTAGCTGTATGGTTAACGAGGCCAACTGCCATAGTAAATTAATCAAGACTCTCTGTGATGTAACATCTTTGATCGCTCGCTGACATTACAGTAGTAAACGGAAACGCGCTGGTCGTGTAAGCTCAGCCAGTGTGTTCTTGCGTTACATGCATGGACGAGTTGGAAGACGCGCGATTAAATTGACAAGGCATTCTCCATGTACTCACGTGGTACTGAAGTATTTATAGTCGAATCGAGACGTTAATATCGCATCTGTGGGGAACACGATTTCGTTAATTTCGGTACGAAAAACCATTCCCCACTGTGTTACAGAGTGTACCTTCAGCTGTAATATTACAGAGAATCATCAACTCTGACAAAGGACAATGGCACTTGGAGATTAGTGTATTGCTCAAGTTATCTCAGTTTCAGAGTTGAAATAATAAGTCGAAAGTGGGGATGCCGACCATGCTTTATATTAAAGTATCATTACTAATAGTATTATAACAATCCCTATCTGAATTCCCAAATCACTAATACCGTGCTTCTATGTTCTCGGGGGGATGCGATTCTCATTTATCCGTGTAGTAAGTTTTAAGATTAGGGGGCTTCCATAAATTACGTGAGGTGAAATGGGGGGGGTCAGTCGAAATCGCACCAATCGGGAGGAGGGGGGGGGTCAACGGAAATCTGACGTGAGGTTTTTGGAATTTATTTTGGACTGTAGAGATAAAAAAAAAGGCCTACAAATGATGCGAAAAGTCGAATTTAGGGGGGGGGGGGGTATTTCGTCGAAAAGTGGGGTTGTAACCGGCTTTGGAACGGTGAGAAAGTCTCAAAAAGTTGCGAGGGCCATTTCTAGGGGGGGGGGTCCTCGCTCACAGCCGATCTCACCAGAGAAAGGGGGGGGGGGTCGGACCAGATTACACGAAGTCTCGCCAGAAAAAGGGGAGGGGGGGGTCCGGAAATCCGGAAAAAAACCTCACGTAATTTATGGATGCTCTCTTACTTTCATTATCGCCGCCACACTGCCTGTGTGCGTTTGCTTGTGTTTGTCGCTAGGGACCCCTCTCTTTAAAAAAAAAATTGTCTTAAAAAGTAATACAGTCGCAAAGAGCAATATGTTATTAATTAATTTGGTGACTGGGCTTGTTTCTTGTCGCAAGTTGTGTCGAGTTTAGGAGCAATTTTGCACATTTTCAGTCTCAATTCACCTCAAAATACCGAGTCAGCCGCCACATAGTAAATCTTGTCGCGAACGCCTACGTTCAATTGGCGAAGGCCACTTTAAGAAACTATGCGACAGAGGATACTGTATGTTCCTTAATAGGTCAGTTCAAAAGTTTCCGCTTCGAATCCCTTGGTGTGTAGTGTGAGGTACGCCGGAACGCTTCCGTGCTTCGGATTCAACGTAAACTGTAGGTCCACTTTAACTGTAGGCATAGCTGGGCGCAGTTAAGCCGAAATTTAACTTCTTTAATCGTTAATCCGCTACTTAAATAGTTAACTTCGATAATCGTGAAGCGTTACATTGCACAAGTTACATTTATCCGTTATAAGTTAAGCAACATCTACCCAATGTCTCTCGGTTTCCAGCGTATAGTGAAATCATGAATCATGTTTGCAACGAAAAAGTTTACACTGTACTGGTCCAGATGAACTTCAGATAGGCCGCTGTCGGTAACTATGTTGCCAAAAGATTCACGAATGCGTTGTTGACACAACCATTTGTTGGCTGATGGCGATGGAAAACATGACTCCTGCAGCAATCTACATCAGGAGAATCCACAGCATTTCATGAAGGACTTGAATTGTTTTTCCTTTTCCAATGAGTTGATCCAGCCTTTTTTTTAATTGGATGTTTGCTTCCTACTCCTGTACAGTTTAAGATTATTAAGGCTAGAAACGTGAGTGGGCCTCGATTGTAGAAAGTTTTTTTTAATTTAATTTAATTGCAATGGAGCACAGGCTCAGGTGGCAATTTCCCTACACACCAATCCTCCCCCTATCCTGCACCTACCTACATTTGCCCTCTACAAATTTTATCTTTAAATTCTTTCAAAGTTTTCGGTAAATTATTCATCATTTCTCTTGGTAACTCATTCCAATCCCTGACACCCTTACCTAAAAAAGAAAATCTTCCCACACCCTTGTGCCTGAAATCGAGTGCCAGTTTGTGGTCATGGTCATCTTTTCCCTTCCATGCACTACTTTTCAAACCTATTGCAATATCTTTTCATGCCTCATCACCAGTACATGCCCTGTACACTCCCATGACCCTCCTCATCCTCCTCCTGTCTTGCAATGAATCCTATTCCAGCTCCTTTATCATATCCGTCACTGACTGCATTCTGCGATAATTTCCAGAAACAAATCTAGCAGCCCTTTTTTGCACCCTCTCCATCTCCTGTATTTGATACGTAAAATGAGGGTCCCATACTACACTACCATATTCGAGCAATGGTCTGACCAAAGTTTTGTAACCCAATTCCTTGACTTCTCTCGTACATCCCCTCATCACTCTCTCCAACAAGTGCAGAACTTTGAAACCTTTTCCTACCACCTGTCCTATGTGTCCTGCCCAGTTAAGTTTGTTATCAAAAGTAATTCCAAGATATTTACATTTCAAGTCTTCAGCAAGCAAGTTTAGAGAAACATGGTTTGAATTCATAATTCAACTGTTCTCCCAATCTTGATTTAAATGCAATATTACCACATAAATGTGGCAGAGGATTTTTAATCTTCTCGTTGCTATTGCTAGCGTTGCTGCTTTCACTAACAGTTTTAGATCTTCAGTTTCCATATTGTAATCGCCTAACCAATATCAATTTAATTTATTTCCCTAACAAATTCCAAAGCAACACAAACTGAAAAATGGCACTATATTAGTAAAAACGTTAAAATTTATAAATATTAAAATCAATCACGGACTGGATTTGCAGGCGCTCGATATCCCTAGCGTTCCTGCTCGCACCGCCGCCATGACAGTTACGACTCTCACTCTCACTACTGCGCGTCACCTGATTCGTTCGCTATTCAAACAAACGAAATGACGTCGACAACCAATGTAACGGACTAAACTCAACGGAAGTTAAGAAGAGCGTTAATGATTTAATAGGTTAACTTAAAAGTTAATTTTTTGTAATTTTGTTAACTGCGTTAATTAACGATTAACGGTTGTCTGCCCTGACTAGAGGCGCAATGCCAGACGGGGATTTGATTTCACTTAGACCACTGCTAACTTACTACTCGTATCAGCCACTAAGCCTGATCTGCGACCGTGGCTCGATATCAGCACACAGGTTATACAGAGAGCATTCCTATGACTTTTTAGTGTTTTCTCGCTCACTCACTCACTGAACTTTGATTAGCGTTTACGATATGGCGACCAGGTGCGAAGATATCTCGGCTCCACGTCACAACATTCGCTACGCCTGGAACATTTAACAGCGATCTATACATTAATAAGCTAAGCGAATACTTATGTTAGATTTTTAAGAATATTGCACCCACGGAGAAGTGTGAGATTTGGCATAGTTAAAGATTATATGGAGAAAAAGTGAAGGAAGCCAAAATCTATATAATATGCGTTACAAATACATTAAATTAAGTAAAATAAAACGCTCACTTGCCTACGTAGTTCGCTCAGATGGCTGGTAGATGGCGCAGCTAGCGGCCTTACTTTGTGGTCTTTGGTGAAACAAACAAATCGAAATTAATCTCTGAACTTATATAGAAGCAAGAAGCAACATTTCGAGGGCTGTTAGATAGTGGCCAGAATATTGGGCGAACGGAGGAACTTAAAGAAATACAGAAAGCTAAAATTATATATAATATATTTTACAAACCTTAGAATCGATATAAGCAGTCAGAGATAATCGATTGCTTCAGTTGTAAACAAATGCGCAGTTTGTCTCTGGTTTGCGACATGTGCTCGCAGAACGAATTTCCCGTAAACTATTTACTCTTGGGCCAGGCCGAATTTCAACCTAACCATGATCACTATGACAAAACGAACCTATTTAGGTTGATATGATCAATTTTTTTGTCATTTTTACAGTTCTGCTAACATTTCGCGGTTGCGGAGCATCCCATATTTCAGAGTTTTTAAATTAATTCGTGGCGACTTTTCCGGAAAAAGAGATTGCTAAACGTAAAGAGGACACTATAAGGAAGCAGTTAATCCAAATTTCAATAGGTGAGTAACAGTTTTTCACTGGTGGAGAATGTCCCACCCCACCCAAAAATATAATAAGCATAGTTAATACATGTTACAAATAGATTATTAAAATAAAAAAATATAATTTTCGAACGTGTGTGTGCGCCTGAAATAGGATCGGAGCCAACGTTTTTATGTGAATTCCCCGCATTGAGACACTCTGTGGTCTTTGGTAAAACGAAAGACTCGGATAAAGTAGAGATTAATGTTTGAAGTTATGAAAGGAATACTTTGAAAAGGAATGTAGCGATTCTGCCAGATACTATGTGGTCATTTTATTATTTAAAATGTTAAACTTTGGTTAGGTGTCTTTTGATTTTTTAATTTCAGTAATTTCATTAGAGAGAGAGAGACAAGAAATAAGGAATAATTATTTGCGTGAAATTCAAAATGATAATAGATCAAATTTAAATAGCGAACACACAAAATGACGAAATTATTTTGATAGATACATTTAAATGCGCATTTTTCATAAAGCTAAAGCAGTTTTCCGGCCTTAAGTCAAAATGAATATTTTGGATTCAAATGAACCATCGATAAATACATTTCATCATTTGCTATGGTTAGATTAGAAGCTAAAATTTAGCATACAGTCACGCGTGGAGTCTATCGTTTTAATTTTATAGGTACAACTGCCGGAATCACATCTTGAGGAACACGCATGTAATCCAAATATAGCTCTAGTACTTTTATTTGTAATCTTTTTAAAAGCCGTATTGATCAATTACCACGAAGATGAGACTCCTGCGCTGCTATGTGTTTTCTGTCCTCCTGTATGGCGTTCAAACGAGGACATTAGCAGAATCTATCAGTAAAAGGCTAGAAGCTTTTGAAAAATGGCTGTATAGAAGAATGTTGAGAATACCATGGACAGACCACACCACAAATGATGAAGTGCTCCGCAAAATGAAAAAAAGATATGGAAATACTGACCACCCTAAAAACACGGAAGCTTCAGTACCTTGGCCACAACATGAGGAATAATAGCCGTTATGAACTCCTGCAGTCTGTTCTCCACGGGAAAGAGAAGTGCTGGTAGAAGAAGAACTTCTTGGTTAAAAAATCTAAGAATATGAACCTCCAAGACAACTAAGGAGTTAATCCTAGCATCAACCAGCAGAGACGAGACAGCCAAGATGGCTGCCGACATCCGGAACGGATAGGTACCAGAAGAAGAAGAAGACTTATTTGAGAACTTCAGTAATGTAGAACCACATCATAATTATTTTTCTATTAATTCACTTTTAATTTAGTGATTTAATTAATAAAATGTATTAAAAATACAAGGAAAATTTAACACAGGAAAATGCGTCGCTAATGGTCAAATCGAATTGCGACGTCGAAATCCACTTTCATATTATCAAAAAACGCGTAGTTACTCGATAATTCTTATAATTTTGTTATTATGCTTACGTTTTATCTTAATTTGTTAGCACAATTGGTGAAATATTGCATTCTTGCAAGAATACGCATACAACAGATAGTGACTGGGAGCGGATTTGTTAAAAGCACAGTCAGGAATGTCCTAAAACTAGATGTCTTCAGGACGACAACGTATGTTAGTGTCGCTGAGGTTGCAGGAGTGACCGCTGCAAGTCATACATGAAATTTTTTTTATGCTTTTAGTGTCTTAGTTACTTACTAGCTTCGAGCTCGTCAAAAATGACGGTTTGAACCCAATATTCTGGCAGTCCACTTTTTTGCAATTGGCTAAATATATGGAATTGTTATTACATAATACTTATGTCCTTGATTTTGTAATGTTCTATATATTTCATTTGCAGTTCACATAGCGATACAGTAGTAACTTCTACTGAATTAATGACGATGGAAGTATAGAACCAATAAAATTAAAAACAAATTAGGAATCCCACAAAAATTTTTGCTATCAGTGTAATATCAGTTTTATTCCTGGTCCAGGCACAATTCAGCAAGATAAATGTGAAACTTATTTCCCCCGCATTAAATAATGGCGCTTATAAAAGCAGTTTTAATGGTTTGTAAAACTCATTTCCGAGCGAATTAAGCTGTAACAAAATGTGTCAGTTGTGATTCTGGTCAACTTAGCCACAACTTCGATTAACATTGTATTTGAAAATCATAGCTTTTATTACCCTCATATGAATAACGACAGGCAGCGCCTATGGTGGTAGTCTGAATTTATTCTGGAAAAGATTGCATGAAAAAGCGAATATCGACCATTTTTAATGAAATCTTCGTGATATGAGTACCATACTATGGTTAGAATATTGGAGTATTTGACTATGATTTATTTAAGTAAATATATTTTACTTTAATGACGGAAGTATAATATCAAAAACGGATAGCGGTCATTTATCCCGGTGATACATATCGCGATTCGTAAATTTGGTGTAAACTTTCTCCGAGTTTTTAATTAACTTCATTGTTTCTTATCATCTGCCAAAAACATTCTTAGGTTATGTTTTAACCTCGTTCTTATAACTGGATACAGATAAAATAACGCAAACATGAATACTCTTCTCCTTGCATTAATTTTTGCATCTATTTGTCATAAATAAACATAAAGCAAGATGTAAATTTAAACGAACATACCATTGTAACTTTAACAGACCTTAGTAACGTATGATTGCCTAGCATTAATTTTCTATCTCTGCTAGCCGCTATTTTGATGCAAGAATATCGTTGTTGAATTGCGATTTATAAATTGAAATCATTTTTAATTATATCTTTCGTGATATGAGTACCTTATTCTGGTTAGATTATCACAGTATTTGGTTAGGATTTTATTATAAATAAATGCATTTTTATAATTTCGAAAACGGATAACTGTTATTTATTTGACTAATACATTTCGCATTACGTTTCTCCGAGTTTTTAATAAACATCATTGTTTCTTACCATCTGCCAAAAAAATTCTTAAGTTATGGTCCTTATAACTGATTCACATAAAATAGCGTAAATATTGAATCCCCTTCTCCATTTCTGTATCTAACTGATACAGATAAAACAGCGTAAATATTGAATCTCCTTCTCCTTACATGAATTTCTGCGTCTAGCTGTAAATAAACGAAAAGCAAGATGATGGAAGGAATGTAATATGTTGGCTGTTGTTTGGCGAGTGAAAACTGGCACGTGATCGTTCTCTAGCCAATAGCTGAAGCAGCTATAGACGACGCATGCAGTCTCCACCTTAGAGTTTTATATAAGGGTACTAGCTTCTAGCCCGTCAAAAATGACGGTTTGAACGCCATATTCTGGCAGTTCATTTTATTATTATTATTTTGCAGTTGGTTGATTATACGGGATTGTGATTAGATAATGCTAGTGGCCTTGATTTTATAATGTTCTACATAGCAATACAGTAGTAACTTCTACTGAATTAATGAGGGCGGATGTATAGAACCAACAAAATGAAAAATAAATTAGGAATCCAGAAACTTTTTCTATACATGTAATATCAGTTTTCTTCCTAGTCCATGCACACTTCAGCACGATAGGTATGAACTACGTTCACCCGCATTTATTAATACCTTCAGTAACTTGGCGCATATGAAAGCAGTTTAATTGGTTTGTAAAACTCATTTCAGAGTGAATTACGCTGTAATCAAATGTGTCGATGGGCTTTCTGGTCAACTTAACCACAACCCTCCATTAATATTGCTGTCGCAAATCATAACTTCTACTACTCTTAAATGCTGTAGTCAATCGCAAGACATTGTTTCTAAGCAGTGGTTCCGTTGTAATACAGCCTGTAGACTACCATTATTTTCAAGTAGAAATTAGGTTGTAATACATCCTGGACGGGCATAATACAGTTAAATGTACTACGGAAAATATTTCTAGAGGATTCTTGCATTTCACCACAGCAATTCTTGGCAGAATCGCGATCTCCAGTAATACCGATTTATTTACATTATTTTACTTTAAATGACGGGAAGTATAATATCAAAAACGGATAACTGTCATTTATCTGAATGATATATTTCGTGATTCGTACATTTCGTGTAAACTTCCTCAGAGTTTTTAATAAAATTCATCATTTCTTATCTCCAGAAAAAAAAAAAAAAATCTTAGGTTGTGTTTTAACCTAGTACTCATTATTGATACAGGTAATACAGGGTGTCCACAAATGAATATCGGGGTTTTAATGCTTTATAAGATTTATTACATTATCCTTACAGTTATAAATGATATGTCAAATGAAAGAGCAACTCAAACAGTTTTATATACAAGCTTACAAGTGTTCTATGTGGGCACCATTTGTCACACGGCACACATCAAGTCTGTAGCCGAGTTCTTCCCAAACGTTGAGCAGTGTGTCTTCAGTAACTGTTGCAACAGCTGCTTCAATCCTCTGTCGTAATTCAAGGAGGTCGGCTGGTAACGGAGGCACATACACACGATCCTTGATGAAACCCCAAAGGTAGAAATCGCATGGCGTTAGGTCAGGTGAACGTGGAGGCCACGCATAGCAAGCTCTGTCATTGGGCCCCTTGCGGCCAATCCAGCGGTCGGGTACAGTTACGTTCAACCAACCGCGTACTTCGTTATGCCAGTGAGGTGGCGCACCATCTTGCTGGAAAATGAAGTTCTCTGGTTCATATTGTTCCAACTGAGGGAAGAGCCATTGCTCTAGTGTATCAAGGTAAGAAGTACCAGTTACAGTCGGTTCATCAAAAAAGAAAGGTCAGTAAACTTTCCGCCGGGATACGGCACAAAAAAACATTGATTTTAAGGGAGTCTCGTTGCACTTGTACGATCTCTTGAGGATTTTCTGAGCCCCAGATCCGCACATGATGTAGAAAATCTTCATCGTCATGTAACAACATTTCGTTAGCGAATTTGGCACGTAAACCATGGTCTGCAGGCTTTAGAGCCTGTAACAACTGTAAACGGTAAGGACGTAGTTGCAAGCGTTTCCTTAAAACTTTCCAAACAGTCGACTTAGAAATTTCTAATTCGCGACTAGCCTTCCGAACAGATTTCTTTGGGCTACGAGTGAACGACTCTCTCACTCGCTCAACAGTCTCTTCGCTAACTCTTGGTCGTCCCGCGCTCTTCCCTTTACAAAGGCAGCCTGTATCTTCAAACTGATGATACCATCTACGGATGTAATTGTCACTTGGAGGATCACGCCCGAACTTAATGCGGAACGCACGCTGCACAGTAACTACAGATTCAGTCTTTGCAAACTGTAAAACACAAAACGCTTTCTCTTCACTAGTCGCCATCTTTGCTACTACCGCATTCTAGTGGATCGCAGCGGAAACATTTCATGCACATGCGCACTAGTGCCAACGAACAAAACTGTTTGAGTTGCTCTTTCATTTGACATATCATTTATAACTGTAAGGATAATGTAATAAATCTTATAAAGCATTAAAACCCCGATATTCATTTGTGGACACCCTGTATAACGTACACATACAATATCCTTCTCCTTACATGAATTTTTGCATCTGGTTGTCGTAGATAAATGAAAAGCAATATGTAAATTTAAACGAACGTAGTAATTATAACTTTGTGACACATAATTGCCTCGCATTAATTTTTTCCCTGCTCTCCGTATTTCTAATATCTCTGCTCCCTGCTATTTTGCGGCAATAATATCGTTGTTGTATTCCGAGTGTCATATCGCTTATACTGTAAACAGTCATATCCTTGACTGTTTAAATCTAATCAAAAGTTTATATTAAATCTCATTTAATAGTTAACACATGTTTCAAAAACTAATGGTATCATATATAATGGTAGTAAGAATTTAATCTGGAAAAGCTTATAAGGAGAAACGAATTAGTCACTTTTAATGATATCTTTTGTTATATGAATACGTTACTCTGGTCAGATTATCAGAGTATTTGCTTAGGATTTTGCATAAACAAATTCATTTTACTTAAGATCACGTAGACTATAATTTCGAAAACGGATAACTGTTATTTATTTGACCAATACATCATTACGTTTCTCCGACTTTTAAATACACTTCACTGTTTCTTACCGTCTGCCGAAAAAATCTTAGGTTATGGTTTAACCTAGGCCTTATAACTGACACAGATAAAATAGCATAAATATTGAATCCCTTCTCCTTACATGAATTTTGGTGTATAACTGATACAAATAATATAACATAAACATCGAACACCATTCTCCTTACACGAGTTTCTACATCTAACTGTAGTAAATAAACAAAATGCAACATGGAGGAAGGAATGCAATATGGTGGCTGTTGATTGGCGCGTGACGGCTGTCACGTGACCGTTCTGTAGCCAATACGTGTAGCAGCTATAGATGACGCACGCAGATGCCACGTTAGAGTTTTGTATAATAGGATTACATTGATAAGACAATTAACATTTATGTTAGGTTTACCTATAATTTGCACTAGTCACTTTCACGAAAGATTTCAATTTTGATACGATTTTAAACTTCATAGAATATACTAGTAAAAGCGAACAAGGGTTGCGTGATATTTTTATGATTTACTTACATATTTACCTATTTATATTTATAGTCATGTTATAAATTGTAAATGTATAATACATGTTTGTTGCCAATTGAACTGAACTTGTTGTTCGTGTGTTTATTCAGTGTTTGTGGGTAGCCGCATGGTTTAAAGCAGTGGTGGTCGATCTTTTCAACAGCCAAATTATAGAGACAGAATATTCCATCGTGCCCCCCGTGCCACTTTCTTGCGAAGGAAAAAACACTATAGATGAAACATACATCTTTAACGATGTATTAAATTATAATTATTTTACTGCAACTTTTCACTTCAAAAATAAACAACTCTTCTCGGGCTTCCAGCCGCGTTATGACGTCACACCAAAAACATCGATCTTACAACTTTTGAGTTTGTTTGGCACAACTAAATGCATCGATGTCGCTGTAGGAAGGAGTGATGGCTGCTCGTAAAGTCTTCCAAATGGCCGTCAGTGATGCTGATGCGTGCCGACTGGCCATCATCCTCAGTAGATCCAGCGACCAGATTAACTTAGTGCTGTACTGTTTGATATCATCGTTGAAAGTTAAGGTTGACGTTGAGGTATCTACATCTACATATACAGGGTATTACAAAAAGGTACGGCCAAACTTTCAGGAAACATTCCTCACACACAAACAAAGAAAATATGTTATGTGGACATGTGTCCGGAAACGCTTACTTTCCATGTTGGAGCTCATTTTATTACTTCTCTTCAAATCACATTAAACATGGAATGGAAACACACAGCAACAGAACGTACCAGCGTGACTTCAAACACTTTGTTACAGAAAATGTTCAAAATGTCCTCAGTTAGCGAGGATACATGCATCCACCCTCCGTCGCATGGAATCCCTGATGCGCTGATGCAGCCCTGGAGAATGGCGTATTGTATCACAGCCGTCCACAATACGAGCACGAAGATTCTCTACATTTGGTTCCGGGGTTGCGTAGACAAGGGCTTTCAAATGCCCCCATAAATGGAAGTCAAGAGGGTTGAGGTCAGGAGAGCGTGGGGGCCATGGAATTGGTCCGCCACTACTAATCCATCGGCCACTGAATCTGTTGTTGAGAAGCGTACGAACACGTCGATTGAAATGTGCAGGAGCTCCATCGTGCATGAACCACATGTTGTGTCGTACTTGTAAAGGCACATCTTCTAGCAGCACATGTAGAGTATCCCGTATGAAATCATGATAACGTGCTCCATTGAGCGTAGGTGGAAGAACATGGGGTAGGTACATACTAACAAAACAAAAATGAGCTCTAACATGGAAAATAAGCGTTTCCGGACACATGTCAACATAACATATTTTCTTTGTTTGTGTGTGAGGAATGTTTCCTGAAAGTTTGGCCGTACCTTTTTGTAACACCCTGTATACTCTGCAATTCACAAACTTGTGGGTGGCAGAGGGTGCTCAGCACCAAAGCTAATCTCTTTGCTGCGTATTCCAATTCCTAATGGTACGAGGGAAAAAATAATTCATATAAGAATCAGTCCGGCATCTTATTTCTCTAATTTTATCTTTCCTGTCCTTCCGACTCAAATAGGTTGGAAGAAGTATTTCACTACACTCGTGAGTGAAAGTGGGAGTACATATGTTTACCAATAAGTTTAAACGAAACGAGCGTCGTCTATCTACCAGAGACGCCCAACCTAATCTACTAATCAGTTCTGTGACGCTTTCATAAGGACTGTAGCAAGCGGTCACGAATCGAGCGGTTCTTCTATGTACTTTCTCTATACTTTCGATCAACCCCTTACGAAACGGATCCCAAATGGCACAACAATAGTCCAAATGTGGACGCACAAGAGCTTTGTACGCTATCTCCTTTGTTTGTTCATTACAATTTTTCAAGATTCGACCTATGAATCGCAGCCTAGAATTTGCTCTACCTACTAACGAATTAATGTGTATGTCCCATTTCATGTTCCTTTGTACTGTTACTCCCAAATATTTCATAGAATCGACCCTATCAATAACTGTATTGTTTAACTCGTATTTCTGAACAATTGGATTCTTCTTGTTAGTTATGCTCATTGTCTTGCACTTTTTACAATTTAGAGTAAGTTGCCACTCAGCGCACCAAGCCAAAATAACATCCAGATAACGCTGAATTTCTAAGCAATCGGCCAAATTCCTTACTTCCCTATAAATAACCGCATCATCAGCAAACAATCTAAAAAGGCTTTTCACTTTGTCTCCGAGATCGTTTATAAAAATTCCAGTTCCGCGGGCCGCAAGCTGACGTACGGCGGTTTAAAGGGAAGGATCCTCACATAGATTCGCGCCTTTGGACTTTCTTTTTACTATTTTTGGTGTGTATTTTCTTTCGCATCTGTTTGCTGCATTACAAATTTGCTCCTTTTTTTTGCTTATGAGTTAACGCCTAGTCGAAATCGATATCATATGAGGCGGGGTAGGGTTGAGGAAAAGAATGCCAAGGAACTCGACCATGACCTTTTGGAGGAACCATCCCGGCATTCGCCTGGAGTGATATGGAGAAACCGTGGAAAACCCAAATCAGGATAGCAGAACAGGGATTCGAACCCGTGTCCTCCCGAATGCGAGGCTCACACACCACATCTGTTTTTTTTGCAAATATTAACGAAATTATTAATTTATATTTGTTCGAAAAATTTATAAATTTTTGGATGATAAGCGTGATGCAACCTTTTAGCTATGTCCACACTTGGTCGTCAGAGGCATGCGTCATGTTGCACGGGGGAGAGGCATGCGTCAGGGGCATGCCCGAGATGCTCAGTTCATTCAATAGACCAGGAGGCACTGCGTGTTGCAAGCGTCAGAGGCATGCGTCATGTTGCACGGGGGAGAGGCATGCGTCAGGGGCATGCCCGAGATCCTCAGTTCGTTCAACAGACCAGGAGGCACGGCGTTTTGCAAGCGTCAGAGGCATGCGTCATGTTGCACGGGGGAGAGGCATGCGTCAGGGGTATGCCCCAGATCCTCAGTTCGTTCAATAGACCAGGAGGCACGGCGTGTTGCAAGCGTCAGAGGCATGCGTCATGTTGCACGGGGGAGAGGCATGCGTCAGGGGTATGCCCCAGATCATCAGTTCGTTCAATAGACCAGGAGGCACGGCGTGTTGCAAGCGTCAGAGGCATGCGTAATGTTGCACGGGGGAGAGGCATGCGTCAGGGGTATGCCCCAGATCCTCAGTTCGTTCAATAGACCAGGAGGCACGGCGTGTTGCAAGCGTCAGAGGCATGCGTCATGTTGCACGGGGCAGAGGCATGCGTCAGGGGCATGCCCGAGATCCTCAGTTCATTCAATAGACCAGGAGGCACTGCGTGTTGCAAGCGTCAGAGGCATGCGTCATGTTGCACGGTGGAGAGGCATGCGTCAGGGGCATGCCCCAGATCCTCAGTTCATTCAATAGACCAGGAGGCACGGCGTGTTGCAAGCGTCAGAGGCATGCGTCATGTTGCACGGGGGAGAGGCATGGATCAGGGGCATGCCCGAGATCCTCAGTTCGTTCAATAGACCAGCAGGCACGGCGTGTTGCAAGCGTCAGAGGCATGCGTCATGTTGCACGGGGCAGAGGCATGCGTCAGGGGCATGCCCGAGATCCTCAGTTCGTTCAATAGACCAGCAGGCACGGCGTGTTGAAGTGGATTCTCGTGCGTCTCCGCTTGCAACATGTCGCTCACCAACGAGGAAACACTTTCATTTTTCGAAGATTACCATTCGTTCCCATTGATATCGAACGCCAAAAATAAAGGCTATATCAACAAAAGCAAGGGGACAGATGCCCTAACATCCTTGGAGAAAAATATTCAATGGATGTAGCTGCAGTTAAAAATGAAATCGATAATCTGAATACTTTTCTAAAGAGCAGCAGAAAGTCCTTTCCAAGAAGAGCGGTGATGGGGATTACAGTTCCTCATGGTTCGCGTATGATAGTAAGCCGTTCATATCCGATACAATTACACCGAGGGAAATGTAAGAAATAGAAGAGGTTGCTGGTAGCGGGACTTCAATCATGGAAACATCGAAATGCAAAAGTCAGTACCTAGCGATTAAATCTTGTTTCCTTCTGTTATTCTTTTCGGCCTACATTAACCAATTGAATTGCCGAGATTCTTGTACAAACATCTGGCGCAGGTGGCGTATTATTCAGTGCGCAGTATACAGTACATTCACGTAGGCAATATTTAATCTCGTTTAACGTATGGGGGGAAGGTTCAAGCTTCATCATGTACTTAGCATATCAATAGATAGATTTAAACAGCACTAAGTATCATATTATTCAGTAAAAGTAAAGAATAAGCAGTGAGATGCATTTACATGTGTATGTTAAAGTATTAACGAACGTTCTGAATAAACAGAAGTCATTTGTACAGTAGCAGCCTGTCATCTGCTTAAAAATTTCTGTTAGTTCAGATTATTCATTGGAATGGAACGCTATGGTTACATCATGACAGAGGCGAAAACTGCAACATTTTTTATGATGTCAAATACAGATTCAAATTGGGCATACGTGGTGTAACATCAAGAGGCTTACACAATGAACAAGTAATTAACTCAATCAACATCTTGTTACCATCTTTTAATTTTAACTTACTTATTGCTATTCATTTTCTAGGATCAAGAGAAATTCGTTCTAATATATTCGATATACATGGGTAGGTAAAGTGTAGGTTTCTTACCGCCAGAAACAAAATTTGTTGATAGTATGATATACTCAGCTACACTTTCGACATAGATCTCAAGCTGAAAATGTTCATGTTATATCATTAGCAAGTATCTCGCATTCGGGAAGCATTCAAAGAATGTCTTCGAGGAATTCTCAGAAATGGAACGAAGCCAGTGTCGCTTCCGGTAGATCCGCGCCAAGTTCCGGGAATAGTAGTTCCTGTGCTGGCATCTTCACTATCCAAAGATCCCACTGGGCAGTAAAGCCTTGTACAGTCCGGCTGCATACGAAGAAAACACATACACGCAACATAAGACTGTGTCCAGAATCGTGTTTTTAAGTTTGATTTCAGTTGGCCTCCGGAAAATTCGGAAACGGAAGCAAGCAGACCGAAGGCATTATTAGACCTGACTCTTGCTCTTGACAGCTTATGATTGAAGATCCTATTTTTGGATGAAACTTGATCCAAATCAACTTTATATGGTTTAGTGAGAAGAGTTGTCAAACGAAAAGCATCCTCGGTATTTCACAAATATGATTCAGGGTGTTTCAAAAAGAATATACGTATTTCTAATGCATATATTTATTAAACTGTAAGACATACGAATATGAAACTTTACACACATATTTACGAACCTCTTAAGTTCAGATTACAGATGTTCAATATGTCCTCCATCAGCCACACGAACAATATCACATCGATACTCAAATTCCTCACATACTCGGGCAAGCATGTCCTTCGTCACTGATGTTACGGCAGTACGGATCCGGTTCCTCAAGTCCTCAAGGTTCTGTGCGAGTGGTGGTACATAAACGTTGTCTTTAATGAAACCCCACAGGAAGAAGTCACAGGGTGTCAAATCCGGTGACCGTGGAGCCCAGCTGATGCATGCTAAGTCGCCAGCTCCTTGACAACCAATCCAACGGTTCGGTAGAGTTTCATTCAGATATTCACGCACTTGGCGACTCCAGTGAGGGGGTGCCCTAGTGTTGCAAATTGAAAAAAAACATTTTGTTTTTTTTCAAAATTTTGAAAAAAAACATGAAAAAAAAACATGGCACCGTTGTTTTTTTTCTAAATTTGGTTTTTTTTCAGAAAAACAATATATTTGATAAATTATAGTTTTATTTACATTTTACATTGTTGTTTTAAATATTACTGAATGATATAAATTATTACATAATGTTTGATAAATGTATCTCTATAGGTTACATAATATTATTCATCATCGGTGTCAGTATTAGTATCACATTCACTGGAATCAGCGCTACCAACACTAGTTTGGTCGGTGTCGGTGTTTTCACTTTCTCCTTCTGTTTCCTCTAGTTCCATCACTTCAGAAACATTTGCATTTCCTTTTCCTGGTTGTTCTTGTATTGTTCTCAGACGATTTTTAGATTTCAATTTTAAATTGTGAGCAATGTACACAATTTTGCTAGCTCTATAATTTGTCAGTCTATTCCTTTTTTTGGAATGAATGTGTACTGTAAGTACTAAATGTTCTCTCAACTGCAGCCGATGTAGTTGGAAGGGTTAGAACTCTGATCGCTACTTTAGATAAGGCAGTCGACTTGCAAAGTCCTGCCCACCAAGCAATAGGAGTAAGCTCTTGTGATTTCGGATATCGATTACGCGCAATATTTCATCGTTGGAAGACCGTGGCATTGAGCTTGTCACTGTGGCACCGTTCATAAATACTGCGCCGTTAGTTCTGTATTACGGTCTTTTAAGTTTGAATTTAAATCTATTAACATACAAAATATGAGCTTTATTTCTTTTCAATAGTTGGTTTACGCAAACGGTTGCAAGGAAACGATTCATAATTACTGACAATTTTATGACTCGGTATCAGTATCACTATGCGCTGGCACCGTTCGTAAAAGGAAATTTTCAGTCAATGTCGCCAATACTTTCGTAATTATTGTTTTACTGAACCAGAAAAATATAGTACATTTAAAAATTAAGATAAGTACTTAGTATAAACTCTAAAACAGTCATATTAAACGATAACTGCCTTACAAAATTGAGATTTAGTAGTTGTGAAAAAAAAACGTGTTCCAGAAAAAAAACATGTTTTTTTTCAAAGTTTTTTTTCATGTTTTTTTTCAGGCTTGAAAAAAAACCGTTTTTTTACAACACTAGGGTGACCCGTCTTGTTGAAAAATGAAGTTGTCTTCGTGCAGCCTCGGAAACAAGCAGTTTTGTAACATAGCGAGATACTGCTGACCGTTAACCGTGTTTCCGTCAAAGAAGAATGGGCCGTAAACAGATGATCGGGATATCGCATAAAACACATTGACTTTAGGCGAATCTCGTACATGTTCAATGACTGCATGTGGGTTCTGTAGACCCCAAATTCGAACATTGTGTTTGTTTACCTGACCACTAACATGGAAAGTCGCTTCATCACTGAAAACGATGCGTTGTGCGAAAGTGTTATCATTGTCAATAGCATCATTAATCTCGTTACAAAATGCCACACGTTTCCGTTTGCCATCAGGACGCAGAGCTTGTAACAACTGTAACTTGTACGGCTTCATAACCAACGTCTCAAAACACGCCAAATTGTTGTTGTAGGTAGTTGTAACTCCCGACTGGCACGACGAGTTGATTTTGAAGGACTACGTTGGAAAGCATTTTGAATTCGTGCAACATGTGCCTCATAAACACGAGGGCGGCCAGGACTCTTTCCTTTACATACACATCCGGTATCTACAAACTGTCGATACCATCTACGAATGTTCCACCCATTCGGAGGATGCATTTGGTACCCCAACCTGAAACGTCTTTGCACTGTAATCACGGAATTGCACTTCGCAAACTCGATAACACAAAATGATTTCTGCTGTGGAGTAGCCATTTTAAACATATGACGGTTACCAAGAATAACACAAGACGACTGACATCTAGCGGCTATTAAATAAACTAGACTATGTATTCGTTTCTCCAATAGCCGAGCCGGGGCGCAGCGATCGATAGTTTGGACAAAAGAATACTTTGTAATACGTATATTCTTTCTGAAACACCCTGTATTTGCAGCTGCAACGCCTACTAGACAAATTGGATCGTCCATCTTGCTGCGGCTACACCGGAACACTGAGGGGCATGCCTCCTGAGGCGTGCCTCTAGGGCATGCCTCAAGGTGAACATATTGCAAGAGGAACGGGCAGAGGCACATAGCTCAGAAACGATAAATTGCTGCAGTAGAAGGAAAATTTAATAGCCTCAAACGTTTTACTATTCAAGCTGGGAATCATATTCCATTTACAATTCTAAAGTTGTTTTTTTTTGTTTTTTTCTTTTACTTCCGTTAATTTTGAAACATACCAGACATATTTTATAAAGGCAAAGAATACAGGCTCACGGTGGTGAATAATGGATTTTGTTTTGACAGCAATACCAGGTGTAGAAATCTTGCAACAATTCCGAAATGCTTTGAATCCCTGTTACTATCCAATTGCAAGTTACCTGTCTGACTCAAATGCGTCCATTTTATGTCAGCCCGGGACCGTGTTTTGGGTATAGAATAGTGTTTGGGGTCAAAGGTCACGACAGGTTTACCTGGTCTGGCTAAAATACGAAGCTGCCCTGTATTTCACCATAAATTTGAATAAAAAATCTTGAGTCTGAAAGACTTAAAATAATCCTGCAAATGTATAAATTGTTTCGCTTGTCTCGAAGCAGCTGAAAAACAAACTTGTGTTTGATCCTAAGCAAAATTTTAAGAATTTCTACTCAGTTTGAAGGGAACGCGATCATCAACCACAGCATGTCGTTGTTATTAATTGAGGCTGGCCCAACATTCATGGTGTAATCTTTGGTGATCGTATTAGCAGCGGTCAGATCTGAGATTATGGGCTTTATTTAATAGTTAACAAACTCCGAAGAAATAAATTGGCAGAACACTCGTTTAGGTAACATATCATGAAGCCTGATGTCTACTTTAAATAATCAACCCACGTACAGCGAACCAAAATAAACAAAAATGGTTAGTACAAAAACGTAAATTACTATTTTTTATTGCTTATGGCCTAACGCCTCGTCGACGACTAGGTCATTAGAGGCGGGATGGGACTAGGGACAAAGAACGGGAAGGAATTCGGCGATGGCCGTTTGAATGTAACATCGCGGCATTCGCCTGCAGTGGTTTGGGGAAAACCGTCCGGGCATTCGAACCGGCGTCCTCCCAAATGCCAGGCCAGAGCGTTAACCGCTCACCCACCACGCTCGCCAACACGTAAAAAACAAAGAAAGGTAAAGTACTGCACGTATAAACTTTGGACAAAGATCAATATTAGCGAGCGTTTCGATTAAATTGAAATTTAGCCTGAGCCAGAACGATAATTGGCATTCAATGTCACTGTATACAAACGCTAATGTGGCCATCTGTTGACTGGTAACTGAACTACTAATACACACACACACACACACACTTTACGTAAACTCATTACAACCCAACAGTCCCCATACACCTGTAGAGCTTACAGGGGCTGTATGTTAAACAATGACGCATAGTTTCGTTAAAACCCTCGTTTAGTTGTTTGATCTGCACATAGACACACAAAAATTCGTCAGGAACTATGGTTCTAGCCGGGATGAAAGGTCTTCTTCAAGAAACGTAGAAAACATTTTGGTGTTGTAGTCATATCGTCGGTAGCAATCACTGTTTTTGAAAAAAAATTCGTATACAGGCACAACTGTCTTACAATATTATTATCTAGTATCAGCAGGTCCGCCTTAAGCGGGCGTGCAAGACGTGTACCGCACGCGAGCGGCACGTCCAGGGGGGCGGCATCGACTGTTGCCGCCGGGACAGTAGCACAGCTAAAAAAAAACTTACAGTGTGCCGCAAATTTATTTATGTTTTTTTTTAGCTCAATTGTTGCTTAAGGCGAATAATGGGGGCGGCAAAATAATGTTCGAAGGGGCGGCAATTTCACAGTTTTTTGACCCGGTTCGTAAAATTCTTGGATCAACCACTGGCTGTAATTAAGACTGGGGGCGGCATAATCTATATTGCACAAGGGCGTTCAAACAGCTAGTGGCCGGCGGGCCTGAGTATCAGTAAGCAACGGCTATAGTTTAGTTGGGATTGGTGGGGCTTGAAGTTAGTCTTAAGGCGCATTCCCACGATCCCTTGTAACGAAGGCTAGATGGGACGGGACGGGACCTCATTCCGAAGTGTAGGGACGACCGCGGGCCGCAGGTTAGTCCTAGCTTACCTCGCCGCCACCTCCGCACCACGTTGCCTAGTGTCGTTTGGCACAGAGCACTTTACAGCAACAGAAGAGGTGCGCACAGCTGCTGCAAACCGATGGCAACAGCGCACCGCTACACACGCCTGTGATGTTTACCGACTCAGAGTGGGTAGCAGAGGCGGCCCTGTTCCCATGGCGTGTGGTTGAGTATTCGTCCCGTCCCGTCCCGTCTTGCCTTCGTTACAAGGGATCGTGGGAACGCGCCTTTACGAGCGAACCGGTCCCCTGGTCATAAGCTAATCAATAGAGACCGGATTACACGCAATATAAAAAGGTACAAATATGCACGAAAAATTCTTAAAATATGCATGAAAAGGGTAAAAAAAGTATTAAAATATGCAACATTATATAACACAAAAATAGAAATTTTTATATTTTTTATGTTAAAATAATCATTTAATAACATATTAGTAAATTCGATACTTAACAATTATTTAACATTGTTTTAAAACTTTTGTAAACGTAAACAATCGGGTGCTGTTCCAAATATTCAATAGTAAGATTGTTTCTTCGATCTCTCAAAATATTTTTGTAAATGGAAGTGGACTGTTCCACATTCACTGATGTAACTGGGCAGTATTTCAATTTGGGTGCTGTTTGCAGTCATTGTTTTTGGAGAAAGTTCATAAATAAAACTATCAATTTGACACAAAGGTTCAAAACCTGGGTTATTGTTAAAAATATTTTCAAACATCATTTTAAGTTTACACAATGCGGAGTCCATTTGGCGGAATTTATTCATTAACAGAAACCTCGAGTTACAATCTTTTTAATCATGTGGGAAAAATAAGTGCTAATCACAGCTATGGTTTTAATACTAGAATTGTTAAATGCTTCCCTGTACTGGCAAACTGTCATAGCCACTGCACTATCAAAGTCGTTTAAAGAAACAGCTTCAACCCACGTTGCGCAACGAGTTACACTGGTTCCGGAGGTAATAGCATATATTTTCTTTGTTGATGAAATTATTTATTTACATTCCCCAGAGTGGATTGTACTCTTTCAGCGAGTCGTCGTAAGCCTTGATCATATAGAGAGAAATACGAGGCGCGTCCAGAAAGTAAGTTCCGTTTCAATTTATCTCCGCTGCAGCGCTGCGATTGCAGTTCCGCACATGCGCTGTAGACGATGTGTATCAGGGGAAGAACGTCCGCCATTTGGAGATCGCTGTCAGTTACGTACGCTTTGTTGTTCTTGTTTGAAATGTCGGCGTTGATTGAAAATCCCGCCGCCTCTGAAATCAGGTCTGTGATTCGGTTTCTGAATGCGAGGAAAGTGAAACCAAGTGAAATTTATCGGCAAATTTGGGATGTATACGGACCAAATGCGATGAGTGATTAGATGGTGAGAAGATGGGTCCGACAGTTCAATGGCGGGCGTAGTGATGTGCACGATGAAGAACGAAGTGGGCGTCCACCTTTGGTTACAGAAGAACTGGTTCACGCGATTGATGACAAGATCCAGGAAAACCGTAGGTTTACAATTAGTGCTCTCGCTATGGACTTCCCCCAAATTTCACGATCACTGATGCATGAAATTGTTACCAAACAACTGAAATTCCGTAAACTTTGCTCACGTTGGGTACCAAAGATTCTCACTGAGCAACACAAAACACAACGGATGGGTAGTGCACTTGAGTTTTTGACCCGTTATGCTGAAAGCGGCGAAGAATTTCTGAGACGGATAGTCACAGGAGATGAAACGTGGGTTTCTTACGACACCCCTGAGAGTAAGCGGCAATCAATGGAATGGAAGCACACTTCATCCCCACCAAAGGTTAAGCCGAAGCAAATCATGACACCTCGGAAAATGATGTGCACAGTGTTCTGGGACTGGAAAGGCATCCTACTCATTGACTTCTTACCGCGTGGTCAAACAATCAAAGCAGATGCTTATTGCGAGACACTTCGGAAATTGCGCCGTGCAATTCAGAATAAGCGCCGGGGACTGCTGTCAATAGGTGTTGTTTTGCTTCACGACCACACACTGCAAACGTGACGAAAACCTCGTACAGGGATTTGGCTGGGACGTGTTTCACCATCCTCCGTACAGCCCTGACCTCGCTCCTAGCGACTTTCATCTGTTCTTATATCTCAAGTCTTTCCTTGGCGATCATCACTTCACCAATGACGACGAGCTGAAAGAAACTGTTTCCAACTGGTTGAAGACACAGGCGGCAGATTTCTATGAAGAAGGTATACAAAACCTGGTGCCACGCTATGACAAATGCCTGCAAAATTTCGGCAGTTATGTAGAGAAGTAGTTTAAGACTTGTAGAATTTTGTGCAATAAAAATTTCTTCTGTATCTATGTACAATTTCATTTATTACCAAACGGAACTTACTTTCTGGACGCGCCTCGTATAAACACTCTGCAGAAGATTCAGAAAATACATTTTTAAAAGTCTGGCGAACATAGAATGATCTGCCTTTTCAAGTTCTTTCCAAGCCACGAAAAAGGAAGCAGATCAGAATTTGAATGCAGCGACAGTTAAGTTGCAATGCAATGACCACAACAGTTGGTAGTTTCTTCAGCTGAAATCCAATAATACTATCGTTGTGTTCAGTGCGTATTTCTTCAATAAAATGTAGGTAAATTGTTGGCATGTAATTTTTACTAGTCTTTTTTGTGCACGAAATATTTTTCCCGGAAACTCGACCATATAAAACATTTCCGTCGTATGTAAATGTTCCAGGATACTCACTATCCACGAAAAGACCACTTTTTTTGTGGAGGCATGGTATGTGCTAAACATGCAGTGAGCACGCAAACAATTTTTTTTTTGCTGTCGTCAGTCTTTCGACTGGTTTGCTGCAATCCTCCATCCCTTCCTATCCTGTGCTAACCTCTTCGTTTCTACATACCCCTTACAACCCACGTCCTCAATTATCTGCTTCATATATTCTAATCTCTGTCTTCCTCTACAGTTCTTACCTTCGACTGTTCCCTCCACTAATAAACTAACCAATCCAGCATGTCTCAAAATATGACCTACCATTCTTCCTGTAAGCTTCTTCCACAAACTTCTTTCCTCGCCCATCATTTCCAAAACTCGTTCATTTCTTACTTTGTCTGTCCACTTAATTTTCAGCATTCTTCTGTAGCACCACATTTCAAATGCTTCAATTTTCTTTCTTTCCGGTATTCCTAAAGTCCATGTTTCGCTACCATAAAGTGCTGTGCTCCACACATAGAATTTTAAATAGTTGTTTCTAATTCCTAGATCAATATTTGAAACTAAATTATTTTTATTTTTCATGAAGGCTCTTTTTGCTAGTGCTATTCTGCTTTTAACATTATTCCTCCTTCGGCCGTCGGTTGTAATTTTGCTTCCCAAGTAACAGAATTCTCTTACTTCTCCTATTGCATCCGATCCTATTTTTATATTTAATCTACTAGTATTGGTATCATTTCATCACTTTTGTCTTGCTTTGATTTATATTCAGTCCAAAATCTTCCTTCAGTATTTTGTTCATGCCATTCAGTAACTTCTCAATATCCTCAGCCCTCTCTGCTAACAAGACAATGTCGTCAGCAAATCGTAGCATACTGATTTTTTCTCCCTGAAAACTTATGCCACATGGAAATTTTTCTTGGACTTTCTTTATTGCTTGTTGTACATACAAGTTGAATATTAACGGGGATAGACTACAACCTTGTCTCACACCCTTTTTAACTGATGCATGTCTCTCGTGATTCTCTACTTTCCATGAAGGCTCTTTCTGCTAGTGCTAGTGCGAACAATAGCGTGCGTTATTTCTGTAGTAGGAAGAGTGCGACGCCAAGCGGGATCGTCCGTCTGTATCTCCCGTAAGCTTGTTTTACTTGGCTGCATAACAGTATTACCTATCAAGACAATAGGCTCACGACTATTAACCCACTACTGCATGGTGTCGTCAGAAGGCAACAAACTAAAGATTGATTTATAATGGGGAAAAAAATCAGTCATATATCCATGGTGTTGCCATATGGCAATCCAGAGATGATAGCCATCACAGTACCCAACAGTTTAGTTTCGCACTGTTCCATCTTCCTAAACAATCGATAGCTGTACCCGTTAATTTGTCTTAAAAACTAAGTTTGCTTGTGTCCGAATTAAATCAATCGATATTTCGTTCATTTAATTGAGCAGCAGAATTTAGATGCACTCTCTACTTGCAGGGGTGGCCAACCCTTTAACATTTTTCCGACCCGCAAATTCGTCACACTTTTACAAAATATTTTTTATATTTCATTTATAGTGTTATATATTTCTTTACAATGTACGTTTGGTATCATTATTATTGTATTATCTATGTTTACATGTAAGAATAATAGTAAATATAATAATAAGTTATGTTTCAAATT
Source organism: Vandiemenella viatica (assembly GCA_031002005.1). Taxonomy (NCBI): domain Eukaryota; kingdom Metazoa; phylum Arthropoda; class Insecta; order Orthoptera; family Morabidae; genus Vandiemenella; species Vandiemenella viatica. Next base: position 6,157,843 of record JARYHS010005557.1, on the reverse strand, counting down.
TTGTCTCCAAAAAAAAAATGTATCTAGTGGGGATATATAATTTTATATGCGGCCCGCGGAGTTATGATGCACTTCTAAAGTGGCCCGCAAGGTCATTTGGGTTGGTCACCCCTGCTCTAGTGAATATGGCTGTAAACAACATGGAGGAAGGAAATATCTGGAGGAGAAGTGACGTTAAATTGGTGAATCAGGCTCTAAACTCTCCCGCATGGCGGCAGCAGCAGTATTGCGCTTCCAAACATTGGGATGTTTCCAGTATATCCAGAAAACTAAGCAAGATATCGAAAAATTTTATTCTTTATTTTCGATTTGTCTCGTCGTGTTACATAATAATCGATCATTAAATTTGACTTTTGCGAAATTTTTCTTCTCCATTTCAACTCAAGAAACCTCACTTTTGATACAGTATATCTCTAGAACTAGGTGAGATATCGAAAAATTTTATTATTTATTTTTCATTTGTCTCGTCTTTTTAAATAAGAATCCATCATCAAATTTGACTTTGACCAATTTTTTTTCTGATTTTCAACCAAAACCATTTCACATTTGGGACAGAATATCTCGAAAACTAAGCAGGATATCAAAAAATTTTATTCTTCATTTTTTATTTGTCTCATCGAGTTACATAATAATCCATCACCAGATTGCGACGTCACGTTTATCCTAGAGTCCCCTTGAGGTTTTTGTACATATTCCCCGTGTCTGTATGGAAGCGGCCATGCCCCCTCCACTCCGGCCATGCCCCCCACTCCTCCTCACCCTGCTTCACTTCAATGCGTGGTGAAGGTCTCTTGCGTCGTCTCCATATATTTCCTTCCTCCATGGTAAACAATAGAAAACAGAGACGTTACTAGAGATGAAGAGTGGCTCACTGCATTCGCGCAGTTGTAAGGGAATTTGTCTACGTCTGATCACAAATGCGGCAGCCCAGCTGTAACTAATCTATAGGTATAGCATATCCAAACCGTGTGGACTGCTTACTCATCACATACTTCAGTGGGTTTCATCTGAGAAGTCATGTCAGCAGGCATTCGCCTGTTTGAGAATAAAATTGTAGTGGGAAACTTGTGCGCGGGAAGTTTTGTTTTTACGGTAGCGTGGCGAGGTAAGAAAAACTTTGGGAACCCCTAGTACAGAACAGAACCAGGCAGCCGGCTGGATGCGAGACATCGCGCACAGAGGTACAGCTCCATACTCCCTTCATCGAGCCCAGTATCTCATTACAGTCGTTATTTTATAAACAGTTAATAACTTAAACCAACATTCTAAACACAATTGTTCTGACTTCAGGGGCAAGGATTAAAACCCGGTACCCTTACGGAATAACTCATTTGACCTCTGTCACCCACAACAACTTCTGAACCCCAATAGTCCAATGTAACAGTCGTTACCAACTCAAACGCGATTATGACGTACAATTTGCAAAAATGTACGTAGCTGTGACCGGTTAATGGATTTTTTTAAAATAAATATAGGCCTATGATCTTCATTGGTATTAAATAATAACTTGGAACTTACTTAATCTCAAAACGCTCACTTTTTTTTAATCCATGGTCTGTACGTGTTTTTGCGAAAACGCATAAAAAATCTATTTCGGCCATTCCTTTCGGAAACTAGTGATAAAATACTCTACAATGGCATGTAACCTGGTGACGATTACAGGAACAGTACAGTGATACCTGTAGTAGGATGACCAAAATAGGTCCCTCTGCACAATTTTAATATCTTAAAGTAGTAATGACAATGGCGAAAAGTATAGGAAATACAGGGTGTTTCAAAAAGAATATACGTATTACAAAGAATTCTTTTGTCTAAACTATCGATCGCTGCGCCCCGGCTCGGCTATTGGAGAAACGAATACATAGTCTAGTTTATTTAATAGCCGCTAGATGTCAGTCGTCTTGTGTTATTCTTGGTAACCAATATGTTTAAAATGGCTACTCCACAGCAGAAATCATTTTGTGTTATCGAGTTTGCGAAGTGCAATTCCGTGATTACAGTGCAAAGACGTTTCAGGTTGAGGTACCAAATGCATCCTCCGAATGGGTGGAATATTCGTAGATGGTATCGACAGTTTGTAGATACCGGATGTGTATGTAAAGGAAGAGTCCTGGCCGCCCTCGTGTTTCTGAGGCACATGTTGCACGAATTCAAACTGCTTTCCAACGTAGTCCTTCAAAATCAACTCGTCGTGCCAGTCGGGAGTTACAACTACCTACAACAACAATTTGGCGTGTTTTGAGACGTCGGTTGGTTATGAAGCCGTCCGTACAAGTTACAGTTGTTACAAGCTCTGCGTCCTGATAACAAACGGAAACGTGTGGCATTTTGTAACGAGATTAATGATGCTATTGACAATGATAACACTATCGCACAACGCATCGTTTTCAGTGATGAAGCGACTTTCCATGTTAGTGGTCAGGTAAACAAACACAATGTTCGAATTTGGGGTCTACAGAACCCACATGCAGTCATTGAACATGTACGAGATTCGCCTAAAGTCAATGTGTTTTATGCGATATCCCGATCATCTGTTTACGGCCCATTCTTCTTCGATGGAAACACGGTTAACCGTCAGCAGTATCTCGCTATGTTACAAAACTGCACGAAGACAACTTCATTTTTCAACAAGAAGGGGCACCCCCTCACTGGAGTCGCCAAGTGCGTGAATATCTGAATGAAACTCTACCGAACCGTTGGATTGGTCGTCAAGGAGCTGGCGACTTAGCATGCATCAGCTGGGCTCCACGGTCACCGGATTTGACACCCTGTGACTTCTTCCTGTGGGGTTTCATTAAAGACAACGTTTATGTACCACCACTCCCACAGAACCTTGAGGACTTGAGGAACCGGATCCGTACTGCCGTAACATCAGTGACGAAGGACATGCTTGCCCGAGTATGGGAGGAATTTGAGTATCGATGTGATATTGTTCGTGTGGCTGATGGAGGACATATTGAACATCTGTAATCTGAACTTAAGAGGTTCGTAAATATGTGTGTAAAGTTTCATATTCGTATGTCTTATAGTTTAATAAATATATGCATTCGAAATACGTATATTCTTTTTGAAACACCCTGTATTGTCACGTATCCACGTGTTCCGCAGAGTGCCGCATGTCGAGGGATGGGGCTCCACTGAATACAGCCTTCAGTTTCGAGACGGAAGGCGCAGTACACTGGCGAGTTGTGTCGACTTTTCCCGAGGACGATATACAGCTCCAAATAATATAGACTGCCTGCTGATGGATAGTGTTTCCTAGCGGGCCAATCAACAATAGTGATGGGCAAACCGATTCTTTTTGATGAATCGTTTGGAATCGATTCACTCCTCGCTGAGAATCGATTCTTTTAAACGACTCTTCGATTCTTTTCACATGATATTTTGAATGACGAAAATAGATAACGAGTTATTAACCAACAAGAAGGAAATGATTAAAAAATTCTAACTAAAATAATAACATTTGTTTTTGATAGTTAAATTGTAAGTTATTTATTGCAAAAACAATTTATTTTATTATTTAAACAAATGAAAACACTAATTATTAAAAAAGACTAAGCAAGATTATAAGTGTAAATGTAAATAATAAATACCTGAAACGTGAAACTGGACCGGTGACTTGAATGTAGTGAAGCACAAAAAGTAGGCTCTCCACTAACTATTTGAGCGCCCTTGCGCAATACCGATTACGCCGCCCCCTGTCGTAACTACATCCAGTGGTGGATCTGGGAATTTTCCGAACCGGGTCAACAAAATGTGAGATTGCCACACTGTGAAATTTTCAAGGCTTCCTGCTAATTGTTGTCAAACCTCATTACTGATTCTAAGCCTTGTTGCAGATTGTAATTGTCGATTGAGTGTTGATTTAGATTGTTGATTTTGTAGGTGGCATGTTTGTTACACGTCTCGCTAGAGGGCGTCCATAAACCACGTAGATCGGTCTTGAGAGGTGGGTGGAGGGGGTTGGAAGGTGGGATTCCGAGCCAGGCCAAATAGCTTTTCATTCATATTATTTGTCACACTTAAAATGAGATACAGAACACTCAACACCATGTAAATATTTATTTCCGTCATGGAAAAAACTAAGTGGGGAGAGGGGGGTTAGAGACATAAGCCACGTCGAGTTTCTTGGGGGGAGGGAGGGTTCACAAGAAGCCAAAATGGAGCTACATGGTTTATGGACGCCCCTTACATATGCTCCAATTTTACTCCATAAATTTGGCAAATTTTTTGAATTTGCCGGATGGTGCTTTTCTTAAGTTAAACAGCGTATCACTAGCATTTTACCTACAAACCAATAAATCAGTGTTTGTTTAAATGTCATAATTTAAATTTTATATTTATTTTCTTGGTTTCAGTGTTAGTATTTTGGGGGACGTCCAGAAATTACGTGAGGCTATTTTCCGGAAATCTAGACCCCCTCCCCCCCTCCGTGAGACTTGGTGAGATTTTGCCGGACCCCCCCCTCCCCGTTGGTGAGATTTCATGAGATTTTCACGGAACCCCCTCCCCCCAGTTGTTCGACCAGGAGAAGTTTCGAGACTTTTTTTAGCTGTCGTGCTCCCCGAAAGAATGATACTCCCTCAAAAGCCGGTTTTTGGCCCTGTAAACTGGTATTTTTTACGCTTTGTTTAGTTCTACACTCGTTCAAGTTCAAAAGTTCACGTGAGATATCCGTCGACCCCCCCCCCCCCCGCCCCTTGGTGAGATTTCGTGAGATTTTGCGGACCCCTTCCCCCCCTAAAAAGTCTCACGTAATTTCTGGACGCTCCCCTATATTCATCGACGGCACTGTTCCCCAACATCTTTTCGTTTAACCTTTTTCCTCGTAGAAACCTCACCAGCTGGAACAGTATATATGCCGCTTCAGCACCTGCTAATTTTTGTAATGGTCCAATTCATAAACTTCGTTCATTTCTATTGCAAAAGTTTGCATTATCCACAAAATTAAGAACTGAAGAACAACTAAAACACTGAAGAAGTTCGTATGATAATAACCGGACGCGCTCCATCGCAATTAAATTCAGTACTCGATGCATTCGCAATTTGAAAAACCCACGCAACATGGGAATAGCAGATGACTCTGAAATCGGTATACTCTTTCCCTGTCCTCAAATAATCGGGAAATACTTTATTTGTGGTAAAATATAAAAGTTATAGGACGTATAATTCATTGATAATTTATTTGTAAATCTAAATCTGTGTTGTGGTAGCATCTATAACAGTCTGGAAGGAAACCAAAAACTTATAACTAGTTCCAAAAACACTAGAAAAATGTATATTAAGAAAGTAAATTCCTAAATTTAAAAATACTTTTTATTTCTGTAATATATTTTTAATTTCCTGTTCCAAAGATAAATATTCTTTATTTCCTTACAAATAAGTTGCCAAACCAAGAAACACGCCGTGGGAACTAAGATTGTGAATCGAAAGGAATCACGAGTTACGCAGATATCAAGAGTTAAAAAGAGTCGAATCCATGGAAGAGTCATTAAGACAGAAGTGAGCCGAGAGCGAGTGAGCCGAGAGTCGTAAACATTGTCGAGTTAACGACTCGGAGTCGACTCAGAACCTGGACGAGTCGGTGAGCGATTGCGCAACAACGGCTCCGCTCCGGAGCTCCCTCTTAACAACTCTTGAGTGAACCGTGACTCTTCCAAGTGAGTCGATTCCGCAAACGATTCTTTTAGACGAGTCGATTCTTTGAATCGATTCACGATTCTTTTTCCCACCTCTAATCAACAATATTAAATTTATCATATGACCTAAAATTCTATGAATTTTGTTCGTAATGTCACCGAGTACGACTGAAAGAGGCGCGTCTCTACATCTACATCCATGCTCTGCAAATCACAAACATTGTGGGTGGCAGAGGGTGCTAAGCACCAATCCTAAACCCGCCCATTCCAATCCCGAATAGTGCGAGGAAAGAAGGAATACATATAAGTATCAGTACGGCATCTTATTTCTCTAATCTTATCCCTCCGGTCATTGCGACCTAGATAGGTTGGCGGAAGAAGTATTTCATTGCACTCGAAATATAAATTTTTTCGCATATTCTCCAATAAATTCGAACGCAAGCTACGTCGTCTGTCTTCCAGACTATCCCAGCCCAATCTATGTATCAATTCAGTGATGCTTTCATAAGGGCTGTAACAACAAGTCACGAATCTAGCGGCTCTCCTCTGCACCCTCTCCACTGAATCAATCAGAACCTTGCGATACGGATCCCAAACTCCACAACAGTAATCCAGATGCGGACGCACTAGTGTCTTATACGCTATCTCCTTTGTTTGAGCATTACAATTCCTCAAAATACGACCTATGAATCGTAATATAGAATTAGCCTTGCCTACGACGGAAGTTATGTGCTTGTCCCATTTCATGTTGCTTTGTACTTCACGGAATCAACCGTGTCAATAGCTGAATTGTTTATTTTGTACTCGTCAACAAAGTGATTCTTCTTGTTACTTATCCGCATTGCCTTGCAGTTTTTGCAATTAAGTGTAAGCTGCCATTTACGGTACCAATCGAAAATAGCATCCAAATCACGCTGAATTTCTAAGCAATCGTCGGAGCACCTTATTTCCCTATAGATAACCGCATCGTCGGCAAACAATCGCAACCAGCATTTGACGTTGTCACCTAGATCGTTTATAAATATTAAGAAAAGAAGTGGACCTATTACACTTCCTTGAGGAACGCCCCAAGTAGCATTTATCTTAGAAGAGGCTTACCGCCACAATGACATACTGTGATCGACCAGTTAGAAAATCACGTATCCACTCGCAAATCTGAGCCGAAATACCGTAAGCTCTAATCTTCAATAAAAGTCGGTTGTGTGGCACAGAATCAAAAGCTTTCTGAAAATCCAAAAAAACTGCATCAACTTGCGAACCTGCATCGATAACTTTCATTATGTCGTGGGAAAATAGGGCCTATTGTGTTTCACACGATCTCTTCTCGACTTTGACTCGAGTTGATGGAAGCTCATACTGCTTCATAACCGTCTCCGCTCATCACGAAATACTCACTAATTTCTACTGACGAAGCCAGTGTGTGCATTTCTAATCCAGTTCGTGCCCTTTAACGGCCTTGGCAAAGAAACTCTCCTTCGAACAATCACCTGAGTTCATAGTTTAAAGCGAAAGCATTAAGTGTCGAAAGACGGACCATATTATCTATGATTATCAATAACTTTATTTGTGAATGCAACGTCATGTTGCGGTGATCGTTCTCTGTTTTTAATAGGTTAAATTCAATATTTTCTTTGAAATCTTGTATAATACTTCCAATACATTCATTTCTTGTCCCTGTGTTCCTTTAGATATTTCCATCTGTCGATTTTATTAGCCGTAAATGCGTCCCACTCTGTGAGCCTTACGACCAACAAATAAATTTCAGCTTCATTAGGGAAATACAAATAACTTTTTCAGTATTTTTCCTCGAACCAAAAATATTTTCATAATTCACAAGTAGATGTAAAATTAAATATGCAAATTAGTTTGTTAATTAATTTCGTAACCAATAATGATAGCAATGTATTAATTCAGATGAATAAAAAGCAAAATAAATACCCCATCCAAAACCGCATTTACTACATACTTCTATAGTACATACTACTTATTTCGGAAATACATAAATGAATATTTTAACAGGTTCCATACTCAGCAGATAATTTTGAGTCGTGAATGTGATTTTGTAGAGAGCTTGATGATGGCGTAATAAATATGTCATGAAAATACTTTCCCTTTGTAATTTTCGGACCTTTTATTTGATCTAATATAATTATTTGAGATTTAAAAGAAAAAAAAAAGACCTAAGTTTTAGTCGACGTTGAGAATTAATATAGGGTAAGTCCGGGTTAGATGGAGCACCCTGATAGACGGACCAGTCGAATATTTGGCTGGTCTGCCACAGCAGCGCTGCAATCGGTGTCTGGAATTGTTATTGTTGAGTAGACGGACCCACGCTTAGTTTTGCTCGGGAGTTTCATATGTATTTTAAAAGAAAACTTCGTTTATTTCTTTTGGTGCGTCGAAACATATTTTATACGAGATTTCTTTGTTATGTGGTTTAGTTAGTATAAATGATTTCAACGTAAAATCAATGCTATAACTTAAGTTTATACTTGGGTGCAATCTAAGCGCAAAATGGCGTGCCGGTAGCGTTGTTTGTCTGAACAGGGAGTTGGTCCATCTATCCCTACAATTTGGGATAGATGGACCAGTGTAATTTGGGATAGTTGGACCACTTAAATAAACCTGGGATAGTCGGACCATTTCTCCTATTAGGGCTATACTTCTGTATAAATGAAATAATACGTATAAAAAATTATTTTAAATACAAAAGCGTATCCTGATAAGTTGGGATTTTTTTTTGTTACATAAAAATTCCTACTTTTATAAAAGAAAATGCACGTCTGGGAGAGGAGAATGGTCTGAAGACAGTTTGAAAAATGCAGTCAAAGCTGTTGAGAATAAGGAAATGGGAGTTAATGCTGCAGCAAGATAGAAGGGAAGAAGCATAAAAGAAGAAGGCAGGAAGGAAAAGAAGAAAGAAAGGGTGGAAGAGAAGAAAGGGAAGAAGAAAAAGAAGTTAAAGGGAGATTAATAAAAGGAAGAGAATGCAAAAGAAGAAAGATCTGAAGATATTGATTAATTCAATTTGCAACGATAACCTTTATGAAAGTGACTGGGATTTGATTACTGTGTGTGGTGTAATGGGAACTACAGTAAAACAAAACTAGATGAAGATTGGATTAAGTGTGTGTCATGCTCTCGCTGGACACATGAAGGCTGCACAAGATTCAAAAATAAATACAATTACTGTGAGAAGCGAGATTTTCGAAAAAAAAAAAAATGACAGCAGAATGATTGAAACTTCTTAACCCTGTGAAATTAAATCATATTACCTATATATATGTTGACTATCTATCTAAGTTGACTATCAAATTCACGTATCCTCTTTCAAATAGTTTATATCCCTATACTCATCACTTTAAAGCAGTTTATAACTTTATATTTGAAAATAAACAATGTTTATAACTTTGATAACTTGTATTCTTGTGTTACACCCTGATTTAGTTATGTATACCTGAGGTCCATCAATCCCTAGGAGGTGGTCCATCTAACCCGAGTACCCCAGGTATAGATGGACCACCGAGTAAAATAAAGAAAAAATCATAACTTCAAGTTTGATTAGTGTAACAGCTGAAGAGGTGTATACAATTATTTAAGGTCATATATACGTATTATAAAAATATATAATAAATCCTAGAGATTGAAAAGTTTCTGAAAAAATTACTTTGAAAAAAACATGGTCCAACTATCCCGGACTTACCCTAATGTTCTAGGGTTACTAGCCGAGTTAATTAGGTGTTTGCACACGATACTTCGGCGATTAAAACACGGCCGCCATCTTCTGGGTGAATTATGGCTTCTGTGATTTGATCGTGCGCGAACACCTAGTTAACTCGGATAATTATCCGAGAAAATTATATTGAATTACATTAGCTAAAACGATTTGTAATACAATTAAAAAAACAATAATGAAGTGGACTTGAAAGTAACTTATCATATTTTGCCCAGTAATTTTTTTTATTGGCTAATTGGCTTGCTGATGTTTTGTTTGCGACATGGCGACCGTGCCAGGACTACTCACCCCTGGACGCGGCGTGTCCGGGCGCGTCCCTCATTGTGGCGGGTCGTCGGTCGAGGAGCGGCCATAGCACGCAGACATCACCGGCACGGCCTGTCAACAACAAACAGGATACAGAATTCACATGAACGTGGTAACAACTCCAAGCTCTGGTTCAGCAACCGGTTGAGAAAGTTCCGCCATCAACATATAAACAGCATGACATAACCTAAGTACTCTTTGACAGAAGATGAAAAGCAGGGAAGTTTACACGAAATGCAGGGAATCGCGAAATATATAAACCAAATAAATAATGCTGATTGGTTTTTGAAATTATACTTTACATAGAAACATTTTTATAGAAATAAAAATTTCTGTCATTTAAAGCCAAATACAGGGTGTTTCAAAAAGGACTTTACGACTTTGAAAATTCATATACATTTTATGAAACAAGGTACAGAGCTGGTTTTGGTGTTGTTTTAAAGGAAAACACTTCAAGTTTTGACTCGCGTAGTCCACTAGTGCCTAATCGCGCCGCACAAGCACTAGCGGAAGTTACGTTAAAGATGGCTGCCTTCACTGGACCCGAGCGTGCTAGCTGTGTGTTTTGGTTTGAAGAATCGAAATCTGCGACAACAGTTCAGTGTAATTTTCGTACCAAGTACGCTAAAGATCCTTTTAGTAGGTCTCCAATTTATGATTGGCATAGATGTTTTGTAGAAACAGAGTGTTCAGTTAAACATAAAAAATCCTTAGGTCATCCAAGCACATCTGACGAGGTCGTTGAGCAAGTGAGAAAAAGTTTTGTCAACAGCCGTACGAAATTGACCCGGCGTGCATCTCGTGAGCTGCAAGACCCACATACGACGGTTTGGCGTGTGTTGAGAAAACGTTTGCATTTGAAACCATACCGATATTCGCTTTTAAAAGCAATTAAAGACACTGATAAGATTGCACGTAGGAACTTCTGTGTGGATATGTTAAATCGAGTGGATGATGATGAACATTTCTTGGACAACATAATCTTTTCTGACGAGTCAACTTTTCACTTAAGTGGCAATGTTAACACACACAACTGTAGGATTTGGGGCAGTGAAAATCCACATGAAACATTGCAACATGTTCGTGATAGCCCTAAAGTGAACGTTTTTTGTGCGTTGAGCAAGAGGAAAATGTACGGCCCCTTTTTTTCCAAGAGAGAACCATCAACGGGATAGTGTACCTTGATATGTTGCAACAATTTTTGATACCACAGATCGATGAGGATGACCGAGAACGAAATGTTTTCTTTATGCAAGATGGCGCACGACCACACTATCTGACTGACGGGATTTTCTCAATGACCGCTTTCTAGGTCAATGGATTGGCCGTGATGCGCCAATTGCATGGCCACCCCGTTCCCCAGACCTGACACCGCTAGATTTTTTCTTCTGAGGTTCGTTAAAAGATATGGTGTGCGTACCTCCTTTGCCGGCCACTCTACCTGAACTTAGAGCAAGAATTTACGCTGCTGCTGAGCAAGTTACACCTGAAATGCTAGTGCGAGTCTGGGAAGAAATCGACTACCGATGGGATGTCTGCAGAATAACCAACGGAAGCCACATAGAACATCTTTAGTTTAAGGTAAAAAAACTTGTGTTTTCCTTTAAAACAACACCAAAACCAGCTCTGTACATGGTTTCATAAAATTTATATGAATTTTCAAAGTTGTAAAGTCCTTTTTGAAACACCCTGTACAGTTATTTAAAAACATCTTAGCGAAATATTCCGAGAATCTCATCAGAGAAAGTTTACTCATATCACGAAAAATATCGGTAAAAAGGACGGTTATTCGCTTTTGCTTAGAAGAAATTCCAAGTAGCTACTGTACCCCGTAAGCCATACCAGCGATTTTTGACGTGAGTTTGAGCTAGTGGCTGCAGGGGACTGTAGTCAAAACCACTTGCCAGCCATCCCACGACGTCACTGCATATACAAGTATACTCAATCGCGAGAGGATGACTTATCCAAACTGCATACAAAATCCACTAAAAATTATAAGACCTTTTAAAAATCAATAACGACTTTTAAATAGACAGTGCATCCTTGTAAGTTATACTTCTTGTCCAGGTAGCAATTGTACATAAGCAGAACCGTTAAGAAGCCATTAACAAAATATTTGGGTTCATATAATCCTCAACAAATAGAATCCTTACAGGTCTACCAAGTTGAAAAATTACTAATAAGACGGCGTGTACGTTTTGAGGTTAGAGGTTGGCTGCCATTCGTAATAAAAATTTTTGGCGATAATACCAGCAGAAAGTAAAGTACACAACGCAACGAACTGCGATTCATACTGGTGCAGCCATTACGTCACTTAAGACATATTCCGGGAGATTTGGAATTCGGATTACCGCACCGATACCAATGCTGGAAAATTCTTTCTTAGATGGTAGAGTAGTAGATAGTTGTAATAGTTTAGTAATAGTAGTAGTGGTAGACGTAAGAAGTGACATAGTGAAATATTAAAAATTCTAACCATAAAGTGGACAGGAAACTGCAGACACCATACAATACTAGAAAACTATAATAAATCAATTATGACAAATGCAGCAAGTTTAGAAAGTTATAATATATGTTAACAGCGAAACAAACGTATGTATCGTGCCAACAAGAAAAGACTGTACAGATATTGCCAAAGCCATACATAACAAAAATTGAAATTATTCATTGTGAAATTATCTGTTGAAATATCAAATGTAAAACTGTTGTGTTAAATTAAGGCCTATTTTAGTTTCTAGATACTAGGCTGTAAAAATGTGTGCTAAATAAAAAAAAGTCTTTATTGCAACTAGAAGATTTAGGGTGTACTAAGTACCACCGTAAATAATTACCGGTCTGAAACAAAAAGCCAACACGTTTTCGTAACAGTAAAATAACTATACCATTAGAGTTCCGTACTGTCCGTGTGAAGTCTTATCGATTCGCTTGCCTGCCAGCCCTAAACTTGTTCGCGGGTAATTTGTAATCGGACGCTACTTCTTAACACGACCGTAACATAAAACACCGAAAAAATGGTGAGAGCTTAAAAATACTTCACTTGGATAATGTTGTTATCAAATCAAAGCTGCCAGACTCTCGAAATATTTCGGTTTTGCTTCTTATTCTGAGATTTGTGAAAGTTTTTGCGGAAAAAGCACTCAAAATATCATTTCCCCCTTTGCGATCAGGCTAAACTATAGCCGTCTTATGGCAGTTCGTACTTTTCTCGTAACTAAATAGTAATTAACAAATACCTTAAGTCGTGTCATAATTTTTTCCGACAAAAAGTCTTACGTATCCGCAGAAAATTTCATCACTCGGATAATAAATATGTCCCGAAAAAACATTTTTGAAAATGTTCGGAATTTTTTCCTATTTTATATACAGGGTGTTACAAAAAGGTACGGCCAAACTTTGAGGAAACATTCCTCACACACAAACAAAGAAAATATGTTATGTGGACATGTGTCCGGAAACGCTTACTTTCCATGTTAGAGCTCATTTTATTACTTCTCTTCAAATCACATTAAACGTGGAATGGAAACACACAGCAACAGAACGTACCAGCGTGACTTCAAACACTTTGTTACAGGAAATGTTCAAAATGTCCTCCGTTAGCGAGGATACATGCATCCACCCTCCGTCGCATGGAATCCCTGCTGCGCTGATGCAGCCCTGGAGAATGGCGTATTGCATCACAGCCGTCCACAATACGAGCACGAAGAGTCTCTACATTTGGTACCGGGGTTGCGTAGACAAGGGCTTTCAAATGCCCCCATAAATGGAAGTCAAGAGGGTTGAGGTCTGGAGAGCGTGGGGGCCATGGAATTGGTCCGCCTCTACCAATCTAAAATGAGCTCTAACATGGAAAGTAAGCGTTTCCAGACACATGTCCACATAACATTTTCTTTGTTTGTGTGTGAGGAATGTTTCCTGAAAGTTTGGCCGTACCTTTTTGTAACACCCTGTATACACACACACACACACACACACACACACACACACACACACACACACACACACACACACACACACACACACACACACACACACACACGAGGTCTATCACAAAAGTATCCGACCTTCGCTTGTGAACTCCCTAGATGCCGCCGTTTAGTCCACGGGCAGCATGCGTTTGTTTACAAAGTGTTCTATAGGTTCGTAGCATTTTGCTATCGTAAAAAATGACAGAAACATCCGAGCACTGAATTTGCATTAAATTTTGCTTTAAACTCGAAAAGAGTAGTGCGGGGATCCATCGGAATGGTGAAGACGGCATTTGGGGACGAGTGTATGAGCAAAACACAAATAAAACAATGGTATGAGATGTTCAAAGATGGGCGGCCTTCAACAACAAAAACACAGGATAACATCGAACGTGTGCGACTTTCGTACAACGAAGATTGACTGTAAGAAAACGAAAACTAGTGTCTGGAAGATTTTAACTGAACATTTTCAACCGGTTCGCGTGTGTGCGAAATTCAATTCGAAATTGCTAACAATGGAGCGAAAAAAACCTTCGCCTTAAATCGCTCAGGACTAGTGTTGCAAAATTAAAAAAAAAAAAAAATTCAGATTTGTGAAAAAAAAACACGAAAAAACTTAGCACCCTTGTTTTTTCTAAATTTTTTTTTTTTCAGAAAACAATTTATTTGATAAATTATAGTTTTATTTATGGAACTTACATTTTACATGTGTGTTTTAAACTTTACTAAATCATATAATGTTTTACATAATGATTCATAAATGTATCTATATAGGTAACATAATTTTATTCATCCTCTATGTCGGTACCACATTCACTAGTATCAGTACTACCAACACTAGTTCGGTCGGAGTCGGAATTTTCTGTTTCTTCTTCTGTCTCCTCTAGATCCATAACTTCAGAAATAGTTGCATTTTCTTTTACTGGTTGTTCTTCTATTTTACGCAAAAGATTATGAGATTGCAACTTTAAATTGTGAGCAAAGTACACGATGTGAATAAAAATTGTACCAATAATTCTGTATTACGGTCTTTTAAGTTTGAAATTAAATCTATTATCATACAAAACAGGAGCTTTATTTCTTTTCAATCGTTGGTTTACGCCAATGGTTACAAGGAAACGATTCATAATTACTGGCAATTTAATGACTCAGTATACGCTGAGAGTTTGATAAGTATACGAATATAAGGAAAGCACAACAAGTAATAAAAAGAGCAAAAAACTGTATAAATTTAAAATTCCTAATTTTTTTAAAAGATCCGTAGGTCTACAGATTAATTAGTAATGCTGGCAGCACTAGTTCAAATAGCGAGTATCAATCCAAACAACGAGGAATGGGGATTCCTTCTCACGCAACCTAGCTTTTTTGTGAAGTACCCATTCGTGAAAGAAAACTTCAGTCAATGTTGCCAATATGTTTGTAATTTTTATTTTCTACTCAACCAGAAATATATAGTAGATTTAAAAATTAATATAAGTACTTAGTATAAACGCTAAAACAGTCATATTAATGCATTAAAAATTTGAAATTTAGTACTTATGAAAAAAAAATGTCCCAGAAAAAAACCACGTTTTTTTTTTACAGTTTTTTTCAGGTGTTTTTTTAAGTCAGAAAAAAACGTTTTTTACAACACTACTCAGGACAATTTGGAAATGGTCAATAATGGTGAAAATCTGCTAAAAAAGATTATATAACTGATGATGAATGGTGGGGTTATGGTTGTGATACAGAAACAAAACGACAGACCTCGCAGTGGAAGCTGTGGTCGGAGCAACGACCGAAGAAAGCGCGCAGAGCAATGTCAGGTCGTCGCTGATTTTGTTATTATGGTGAGGATATTATGGACCACGGCTACGCTCCTAGAGGTCAGACGATCAACAAGGAATATTATCTTGAGGTTATGAAAAGACTCTGTGACGCAATTAGAAGATAACGGCATCAGCTTTGGTGACTCGCTGCTTCGTCACGATTAAGGATTGCAATCCCGCGGTGTTTTCAATCCCGCGGGATCCGCGCGGGATTAGCGCCAATCCCGCGGGATCCCGCGGGATCCGTGCGGGATTGGTACAGTTTTTTAACGCATATATTTAAAACATAGTTACTTAAAATGTTAATAAATTAAATAATAATTAAATTAATAAATAATTTTTAATGTTAAATGATAAAAATTAACAATATTTTGATTGGTGAAATGACATTAAAACTTTTTAGCGTGTCTTAAGTGTATTTCGAGGTTTTAGATTTCAGTTTTTTAATCTAAACCAATTTTTAAATAAATAATAAAAATTGAAAATATTGAGTCTTATTATGTGCCTTACTATACATGACATAAGTTAAATAAATAGTACGCGATCGTTAAAATAACGATAACATTAGTTTCATATTAACGGATAATCAAATTTTCTGCCGCAAATTAGGAAATCGTCACAATTACTTTATCTGCAAATACAGAAAATGGGAATAATGAAACCGTGAATAAAAAGCTGTAACCGTGTAGTTCAAATAACGTGTGGCACACTTAAGAAGTAATTATATAGTTAGAAAATCGTACTAAATACGCACCATAACTGAAATGACAGAAATGTGTACTCGAAACAAACCTAAGTTTTGATGAATACGTAAAAGTGTATTTATTTACTTACGAGTGACGAAGGTTGACAAAAACAAACGCTTCTTCACATGAGTCAAATGGGTACAGGCAAAAAGTGTAAAATATCCGACAGAGACTGAGTGGGGCAGCGAGTCACGCAGACTGACACGCGTTTCCGCCGGATTTTGCGGATTGCGGATCCGCTTAATTTTGTGCGGGATCCGCCAGACAGTCTAATGATGCGGGATCCCGCTTTGCTGGATTGCAATCCCTAGTCACGATAGCGCATGCACTGAACCTCGAGCACTCAGTAGTACAGCCTCCGTACAGTCCTGACGCAGCTCTGCCACTTGTGACTGTTCCCAGCGTTAAAAATGCCGATTCGACGACAAATAAACACTCGAAAGTGAACGACGAACGCTCTAACGGCGATATCACAAAGAGTTCCAAAGGCCGCTGCGAGCGTTTTACCCAGGGCCGGCACTAAGATTTTGGGGCCCGGGGTAAGCATCCCCCCTTAGCAGTCACGTAACCAGTTGGGGGCCCTTGGACAATTCATCGCTTAGGGGCCCTCCTCAGATAAAATCGGCGAACTTTTTTTTTTAGCTCTACAACTTTTCGAGCGGAGGGCCCCTACAGCCGGTGCCCGGGCCCCCCATCAGACGGGCGGGCCCCAGTACATTTGACCCGCTTACCCCCCTCCCCCTAACGCCGGCCCTGGTTTGACCAAATAAAATAGGGACTACTTGGAAGGATGCCATCAGCCCGTGTTTATTTAATTAAAATCACAAACATGAAAAATTCTGCCACATATTTGTGGGTTAATTCCTTCGCTCCGAATGAAGCTATATGCCTGACATTTCTTTAATGCACAAAGATCAGCATCTTTTCCCTAACTTCTTAAGTTTTACTTTGTTCCTATGCTTAGTTTGGAAGTTACTCGTTATTTCCTTGTGGTGGTAGTTGAACCAGCGGCAATCTGAATTGCTCGGCTACAGCACACCCATTGTTTGTGGGGCATCGTTAGTAACGTATATTGATGTGTTTAATAATTATACTGAAATGTTCTTATTCAACTATTTTCGAATGGATTCAGAATAAGCGACCAAGTTACAAAAACAAATGAGAGCCCAGAAAAACAATTCTTGTAAAAATAAGCCGTTTCCCGTGCTCGTGTAGTGACAAAAAGTTATGAGATCTTCTTCTAGCCAAGTCTACGCTTTACAGTGCGTATTCACTTCACTTTGTGAAACAGAATGTTCTGTCTCGGTGTTACAGATTAAATAAAATCTAAATAAAGAATTTAAAAAAAGTGGTGTCTTGCTATTATGCATGTCATAATGCTGAAATGGAAGGCTTGATACAATACTTGTCAAATTGGAATACGAGGGAAATATTGACTTTTATTTATTTGTAAGTTTAATAAAGCAATGCATTTAAGGTATTTATATAGGTTTACTAAAATAGGGCATGCACAATAGCCAAGTCACAAGATATATTTTTAATCTAAATAGAATCTATAACACCGAGAGAAACCTTTCTGTTTCACAGAGTGAAGTGAATTCACACTGTGAAGAGAAGACTTGGCTCTGAAGAAGATATCATATCTTTTTGTCACTACAGGAGCACGAGACAGGGCCTATTTTTACAAGAATTGCTTTCCTGGGATTCAACTTTAGGGAAGCAATAAAGGAATTAAAATAAAACTTGAGATGTGGCGTAAGCGGTGAATGAGCACTGAGCGAGTTCTCTTAACACAACACACTGAAATCACTGAACCAGACCAAGAGAAGGAAACGTTCACATATAGCACAAACGGTGACAGCGGATACAGCTATAAAAACAGAATGAGAGGACGCACTTACTTGGTACAGATATAACAGGTTGAGGAGACCAGAGCGATCTCAAAAGCGCTAGCGCTATTCTAAGACAGGAAAGTCTCAAATATTAACCCAGCAGTTGCAAAACAATATGTATGGAATATAACACTGAAGTTCAGCAATATTAGATAGAAGAAAAATTAAACCATTTGAAACGTGGTGCTATAGAAGGATGTTAAAAATTAAGTAGACAAATAAAGTACGAGAATAAGTTGTTCTGCAAATGTCGGCGAGGAAAGAGGTTCTTGGGAAGCGACGCCGCTAGCGGACAGCGCAAATACGTCACGCGGAAAGGCTGCAAAATTGGTGGAAGCCGTGTGTAAATTACTTAGTATATTAAGATGTTTGCCCATCACTGTACGAGGACCAACCTGCGAAGGACAACGTTTGAAAAAAAAAAAAAAATAAGGAATTCGTCGAAAGATCAGGTAGTAGAAATACAATATACGAGGGCTGTCCAGAAAGTAACAGACGTTTTGACCTGGCGCAACAATGGGTGCTCCTAGCGCCGCTTCTTGGCGTCCTACTGTTCACACATTCAGTACGCAATCAGCCGTGGTAGTTTGCACATCGTTCCTATCGTACTTTGAATACAGTAGAGTGTTAAAATGAGCGCTGCAATTAAAAATCACGCCAGTTGTGAAGTGCGAGCTATAATACGGTTTTGGTTGGCGAAAAACAACAAACCAATTGAACAATTCGTGTTTATGTAGTGACTCGACACCGTGCAGCCCTTTGCAAGAGATCGTACCGGTGGGGAAGGATCTAGGAGCACCGGGATGGACATTGCGTGAGGTCAACTCGACTCGTGTTTATGTAGTGACTCGACACCGTGCAGCCCTTTGCAGGAGATGGTACCGGTGGGGAAGGATCTAGGAGCACCGGAATGAACATTGCGTGAGGTCAAGTCGACTCGTGTTTATGTAGTGACTCGACACCGTGCAGCCCTTTGCAGGAGATGGTACCGGTGGGGAAGGATCTAGGAGCACCGGAATGAACATTGCATGAGGTCAAGTCGACTCGTGTTTATGTAGTGACTCGACACCGTGCAGCCCTTTGCAGGAGATCGTACCGGTGGGGAAGGATCTAGGAGCACCGGAGTGAACATTGCGTGAGGTCAAGTCGACTCGTGTTTATGTAGTGACTCGACACCGTGCAGCCCTTTGCAGGAGATGGTACCGGTGGGGAAGGATCTAGGAGCACCGGAATGAGCATTGCGTGAGGTCAAGGCGACTCGTGTTTATGTAGTGACTCGACACCGTGCAGCCCTTTGCAGGAGATCGTACCGGTGGGGAAGGATCTAGGAGCACCGGGATGGACATTGCGTGAGGTCAAGGCGACTCGTGTTTATGTAGTGACTCGACACCGTGCAGCCCTTTGCAGGAGATCGTACCGGTAGGGAAGGATCTAGGAGCACCGGGATGGACATTGCGTGAGGTCAAGTCGACTCGTGTTTATGTAGTGACTCGACACCGTGCAGCCCTTTGCAGGGATCTAGGAGCACCGGGATGGACATTGCGTGAGGTCAAGTCGACTCGTGTTTATGTAGTGACTCGACACCGTGCAGCCCTTTGCAGGAGATCGTACCGGTAGGGAAGGATCTAGGAGCACCGGGATGGACATTGCGTGAGGTCAAGTCGACTCGTGTTTATGTAGTGACTCGACACCGTGCAGCCCTTTGCAGGGATCTAGGAGCACCGGGATGGACATTGCGTGAGGTCAAGTCGACTCGTGTTTATGTAGTGACTCGACACCGTGCAGCCCTTTGCAGGGATCTAGGAGCACCGGGATGGACATTGCGTGAGGTCAAGTCGACTCGTGTTTATGTAGTGACTCGACACCGTGCAGCCCTTTGCAGGAGATCGTATCGGTGGGGAAGGATCTAGGAGCACCGGAATGGACATTGCGTGAGGTCAAGGCGACTCGTGTTTATGAATGCCTGCAGAGCGAGCGTGTCGTGCGGGCAGCCTGCTCCGACCCTGCCAAGGCGACACGCGACTACTTGCTGCTGACGTCACGAGGTGCCGGGAGATCAGACGCTGCCTCTCTCCACACTAGAGATGGGTCACAAATAACTAAACGGCTACAAATAACCGTTATTTTAAAAACGCCGTTTGGCAAGTAACGGCCAAAACGATAACTGGAGTTATTCAAATAACTGTCAGCACCTCCCTCTGACAGCGCTACGAGTGCATCAGTCACCGCTTATTGCTTCTCTCACCGTTATTTATTGTAATAGATACCACTAGATGACACTACCATCGCAAAATAATAGTTATTAACTACGATAGCGACCACTAGAGGACACTACCTATGTAAACCGCTTTTTAATACTTTTGACCGTTATTAATCGCGATAGCGACCAACAGATGTCACTACTACTGACGACGTCAAATACTACTTTGCAGATATTATTTGCGATGGGGTCCAAAATTTATCATATTTCTACAACTTAGTGACCATTAAATCGGTTTTCAGCATCCATCCTTCCATAGTAAACAACGTGATTATGCTTTTTGTTACAGCTGTTTACCCATGTTATAGCGTCTTTGCCAGTTGGAGCCGTTATTAACTTCGATAGCGATCACTAGAAGACACCACCTATGTAAACAGCTTTTTAATACCTTTAACCGTTATTAACTGCGATAGCAACCAACAGATGGAGAAACCATCGAAAAGCGCTAGTATTTCCACAAGTCAATTAGTTTCAAACAGCAAATCATATTTACATTTCAAATTACTTTTATGTACGTCTGAACTACATATTTAAATTGCAGCTGGTCTGTTATTGGGACACATTTACAACATATGTAAAGTATGCTATACATATAACTATAGCCACACAAGACTTAAAGCGAATTAATAGCCAGACTGAAAAAATTGTTAAAAAAACCAGGTATGTGCAACCAACAGCCTTATAGGTACACATATGGCTCAAAAATGATATTGGTATCAAGACAGAGCATGTAGCAGCGATACAGTTGGATACAGAGGAGTACTGTGTATATGTAAAACTGCAAGAACAGTCTATATTTGAGAAAATTCTAGATCAGTATGGAGGCCATCGCGACTTTATTCATCGCGATGGTACAAAAAGCAAGGTAAGTGTCACTAATGCTGGTGAAAATGTGAAAACAGTTAGGATACTGAATGTGCCACCGGAAATTGAAAATGAGGACATATCAGAAGCATTGCGTACTTATGGAGACATAAAATCAATAATGAGTGAAAAATGGGCCCCAACTTACCCTATACAGGGATATAATGGTATCCGTTCTGTGGAAATGGTAGTCAAAAAGGATATCCCTTCGCACATAATTATTGAAGGTTTCAAGGCACACGTAATATATAGTGGTCAACTTCCTACATGTCACATATGCAATTTGAGCGGACATTTGAAGCAAAATTGCCCGAGACGTGTGTTTGTTTTGACAAATAACTTGAAACAGCGTAAAAGAGCAGAAGATCTTGATCGCAATGAAAATTTAGCTGTGATATCTCCGGATATTAATGATAATCTTCAGGAAGCGCTAAATAATGAAAAAAATTTCCTCCACTTCCGACATGCAGTGCTATTCCCCCTAAAACCAGGGAGATTGGATTGGGGCAAAAACGACAGCGGGGTGTTTCTGATACAGATTCTGATAATGAATACCCCGCATCCTCAAACCCCATGAAACAAAAATTGACCACCCAAGGAAATGCTGAGGTAATTCATAATGACAAAACAGATATAGATTATTCAATATCTACGGCCACGACAGAACAAAAAAATTGTGAGTTGTGACATAGGGGAAAATGCGATGCAGCTGGAGACATTAGCTATACATGAGGTTTCAATGGAAGAAAAGGGAAAACCGCAGCATCACTTATCAGATAGAGAAAATAATCATAAAAAACCCCAAACACCGGGGACCTCAGAAATCACCAGTGATGAGGAATCATATACTTGTGCTGACAAAACGGACACTGGTTCTGTGGCAATATTACCCACACAAGACAAAATTACCAGAAGGAGAAACAAGAAGAAACCGCAACCAAATCTTAGTGCAGCACGTAATACGAAAATAAGTGTGGTAGGTGCTATAAAAGAATTGCAGCCAATTGAAACCAGCACTCCCTCCCATAACAATGAATAGAGTTTGTAGGTTTCTTTCGCTAAATCTTGCAGCCATAAAGAGCAACATAAAATGGGCTATTCTAGAACAAATGCTAGTTGATAATGATGTTGACGTAGTTTTCTTGCAAGAAGTTTCCAGGAGTAATTACAATTTTGTTCATCCTTATAATCAGTATTTCAACGTTGGACCACACGAAAGGGGCACAGCGATTTTAACTCGTCCCCGCCTCGAGCTAACTGAAGTTCAGTACGACCCGGAAGGGCGAATTACCTCCGGTTTACTCCATACCACTCTGTTAATTAATATCTATGCACCTTCAGGTAGTCAAAATGAGAAACTCCGAAACATATTTTATCAAGAATCCTTATTACCGTTTATAAATCCTAGCTCAAACAATATTATTCTAGGAGGAGACTTTAACTGTGTACTGCATCCATGTGACAAAACGGGTCAGTTTCGCAATGCATGGGGACTGCAATCTACAATCCAGAGACTACATCTGAAAGACGTTACTGATGTGATGAAAGTAGTAAAGCCACCATTCACATATATATCGCAAAATGCTTCTTCCAGGTTAGATAGGTTCTATACCAGTATCGGATTAGCAGGTCACTTAACGTCCTTTGATACTATTCCCGTTAGCTTTTCTGATCACTCTGCAGTACTAGTCACGGTCACAGGATTCCCAAGGACTAAAGTGTTCGGAAGAGGCTTTTGGAAGTTAAATACCTCTCTCCTACAAGACCCACAAAGAAAATTTCAAACATACATGGAATACATGTAAAGAGAAGCGGAAAAAACACCCGAATACACAACACTGATGGAATGAAACAGCGAAACCTACAATCAAAAAATTTTCAAGTATCACTCTTATCAGCTGGCAAATGAAATCAGAAATACGAAAGAGTTCTACTATAGAGTATTGCAAGAGCTGAACGGAAAGCCAATGCAGGAGAACAGGTAGTGCAAGATATAAAGCAAGTGAAAGAGAAACTCTTAGATATCCAAATGAAAATTGTACAGAATAAACTTATTTCAACGAGGTATAATGCAAAAATTCATGGTGAGAAAGCAAGTATCTACCAGTGTGGCCAAGAGCGCAACAATAGGAAGAAACGATTTATACAACAGGTGTATGATGAGCAAAAAAATAAAGCTATATCCACAAAAGAAATACTTGATGTGTTTACAAAATATTTTTCTGAACTCTATAAACCATGCCAAATAGATGATGTTTCTGCAAATGAAGTACTTGCAACATGCCACAAGTCCGTGTCAACAGAAACTGCTGAAATGCTTACCGGGGATATAACTAATGACGAAATTGAGAGAGTTGTCAGGAATCTACCAAACAACAGAAGTCCTGGAGAAGATGGAATTCCCTATGAATTTTATAAGACTTACTGGGATATAATTGGAACAGAGGTATGCGAAGTGATTAAGCAAAGCACAGATGCCAACGCAAGATCAGTCGATTTTGGTAGGGGTATTATAGTTCTCATTCCCAAAAGAGAGAAAGCGGCAAGTGTAAATGAATACAGACCTATCACATTACTGCCAGCAGATCAAAAAATAAGTGAAAAGGTCATAGCAAATAGACTCAGAACAGCAATCGTGGAAGTCATTGGCTTCGGACAAACTTGTGCCAATCGAGATTTAAACATCACAGACGGATTAGGGCTCTTAAGGAATATTGTTATGTTATCGGATCAAATGTCCAGTACCAACAGGGCGCTGTTAAATCTTGATTTTGATAAAGCCTTTGATCGAATAAGCCATGATTTCTTGTTTAAAACAATGTTTCATTTTGGTTTTCCAATTCAATTCATTGAGCTAATAAAACTTTTTGTAGTCAACACGAAGTCTAAAGTAATGGTAAATGGCTTCTTTGGAAATTGCATCAACATAGGAAGATCAGTAAAGCAAGGGAGTCCTCTGGCCATGATGCTATTCAGCTTAGCAATAGAGCCGTTTATAAGATCTGTAGACCGGAATGTGATGGGAGTAACAATAGCTGCACACAGGTTGTCAGTTATTGCCTACGCTGACGATGTAACTGTTATTATCAACAATGAACATGATATTGAGAACACAATTAAACTATTAAAATGTTATGAAAAAGCCTCCGGAGCAAAAATAAACAAAATGAAATCGAAATTTCTGCCACTTTCAGGCTCAGCTGCCTCGGTCACGAAATCATTGTTTGATACTTGCAATGAAATTAAAATATTAGGCATCCTTTTTAAAGCAAATATTCAGGAAATGATACAAAAAAATTGGGACCAAATTGTAAACAAAGTTATTGGAACATTACTGGCCTTTAAAGAACGAAAACTAAATTTAATACAAAAAATTCAAATCACTAATATATTCGTTTTGGCACGGGTTTGGTATGTGGCACAGGTACTGCCATTACCAAACAAGCACATGGCTATGATACGAATGTATGTCGGAGAATTCATTTGGGACAGATCTAAGTGGAGGGTAGCTCGGGAACAGTTGTACTTGCCAAGATCAGAGGGTGGACTTGGCCTGCAATCAGTTCTTCTAAAGTCAAATGCACTTTTTATTAGCAGAACAATAAAAACTTTAAATAGCAAATATCACATTCTAAAATATGCATTTACAACTGCATGGAACACCAACAACAGTACTTATCGACAGTCACCGCTCTTTAAGAAAAGCCATAACACCCTCAAAGAAATTTTCAAAAAAACTGAAGAAATCACGAAAGTAACGACAAAAATAATATATCAGGCGCTTTCACTTAAGGTTCAAAAGAAACCGGCAATTGAAGCAAAAATTAACCTACACTGGAAAACTGTTTGGAAAAATATTAGCCTACCTGTTCTATCCACTGATCAAAAAGCAAACATATACAAACTGGTCAATGATTTATATCCTTATAAAAGGAAACTCTACGAACTGGGAATCACAGAAAATGACCGGTGTAATATTTGTAATCAGACTGATGTTAGAGACCATCTCTTCACATCCTGCACTGTCTCAAGATCCATATGGAAATGGGTGCGTGCAAAATTAAACAAAATATCCAGTGGGGATTTACATACCTTAACGGACACAAGACTTCTCAGATGTGATTTCAAACTGTTCCCAACCGTCAAAACCCAAGCTGTTGTCTGGATGATTACACATTTTGTAACTTACATAACAATGGAGCAGAATCACACACTCGAAAAATTTAAAAATACCCTCAGAATCGACAGATGGAGATTGAAAACTGGAAACTACATTGATAAATATTATGGCCCATATTTGTATGCTCTAACGTTTAACGTTACAGCACTACAAATATGGAGCACCATGAACTGTTTGATGAAATATGACGGCGACCAAGTAAAATGCAAAACTGTTTCGGAAATCGCGGCTTTGAAGCAAACTTCTACTAAAACCTCATTATAACATGGTAAAAGCCTTGGCTGAATTCGCAGTTCCGTTCTTCCTTTGTTGAGTTTTGGCGCGGTTATAATGGAGGCAAGCTGAGTGAAGATCTCTGATTGTAATAGACTCTTTGGCAGTAAGAAAGTATCTGTAGAGATTAATTTGACAGTTTTTCACTGTAAAATATGTAAAATGGTAAAATGTAAAATTTAAAATAGTAAAAAATAAAGATCTGAAAAAAAAAAGGTTACGCATTACAAAGACACACAGATATTATGCGTTTGCCTTTCACAGTTCAGATAGTTTTCATAATTTAATGACAATATGTTCTTATCTATACAGAATATGGTATCCCATGTCCATCCCAATGTCAAATAGCATCTCCTTGTCAAATTTCATCACGCTTGGAGTAACCGTATAGCCCAAGGAGAGAGAGAGAGAGAGAGAGAGAGAGAGAGTGTGTTACTTTCGCATTTATAATATTAGTACAGATTTCTTCTGTCAGTGTGTATGTGACTAAACTCCTCCTAAACGGCTGGACTGATTTTTATGAAATTTTGTTTGTATGATTAAGTTGATTCGAAAATGGTTTAGATTCACAAAAATCACGCCATCTCCCCTTTAGAACCCTTAACGTTATACGAACTCACATTTTTTATCCGATTTCGATGGAACTTTGTACACATATACTTCAAAATAAACAGAAAAATACTATGAACATTTAGTTTTCAGAAACACAACCCCTATCACCCTTTCCACCCCCATAATTTTTGCCAATGATTTTTTATACACAGCCACAATTTTCATTCGATATCGACGGAACTTTTCACACGTATACTTGAAAACAAACAGAAAAATATTGTCTACATTTGATTTTCGGAAACCCAACCCCTCTCACTCTTTCAACCTCATTTATTATTGCCAATATTCTTTATACAAAGTTACAGTTTCTATCCGATTTTCAAGCAACTATGCACATGTATATTTTAAAGCAAACAGGAAAGTACTGTATACTTTTGGTTTACAATAGTCCAACCCCTCTCCCACTTTACTACCACCCATCTTAATTTGAAAAGTTGTTTCTAAAAAAACGCGCAGTTTTTATTAGAGTTTTGATCGAACATTGCACACATATACTTTAAAACAAAGAAAAATGTATTACAAAAATCCACCTATTTTCACCCATCACCCTGCTTAAACCAAATTTACACATGAAAACATTCAATTTTTCGCGACGTCTTTCATTCATTTAGTACATGTAATTCTGTCTGTTTTGCACATGCACACGCAATTAAGAAAGAAAAAGAGGCATTTCAACGCATGCCGGGCAAAGCTAGTATTAGGCCTATTATTATTCCGAATAACCCTTTTGGAGGGTACGATAAATCAACTTTGGTTATGTCTCTTTGTATTTAATTTTCTTTGCTTCCAAACTTCCTTCATTCTTTGGGAGTGTTGTTCCTTTTGTTCCTGGGTTCATTTCCTTCCCTTTATGTATTTCTGTCTCTCCTGAAATCCTGCCTTGTGAATTACTTCTCTATAGAGTGTTCTGTTGTCTATTATATCTGCTTTCGCTTCAGCATTTTTCATGTCCTTTTCAGTTTCAGTGAACCATGTGGGTTTGGATTTGTATTTGTTCAGTAGGGTGAAGATCTGTTTTGTTAGTCTATTACTATCCATTCTGTATATGTGCCCGTAAAATTTCAGTCTTCTTTTCCTCATTATAACTGTTAATTTTTCTATTTTCGAATACAGTTGTCGGTTTGGTCTTAATTTGTATTCAGCATTACTATTAGGTTTGGGTCCCAGTATTTTTCTCTTCTTCTTTCTACTTTATCCAGTTTTTCAAGATCCCCATATCTTCTTAGCTTAAGCGTTTTGTGCCGAATACAGCGTTTCTGGTCTAACCACTGCTTGATAGTGCCTTAGTTTTGTGTTCCATGATAAGGATTTTTTGTTATATACGTTCTTTGTCATATGAAATGCTCTTTCCATTTTATGTATTCTAGTTTCTATCACAATCTTTTCTTTTGTCATTCGTTATCCATTCTCTTAAATATTTAAAACAATTTGTTTTAGCTATTGTTCCATTGCGAATTTTAAGATTTTGAGGAGCATCATTGATGTTTGTAATGAACTGTGTTTTTTCATAAGATATATGTAATCCTACTTTGTAGTATGTATATATATATATATATATATATATAGGGTGGGGTATTTAATATGTTTTCTGGAAATATTTCGGAAAGAAAGTATTTTAACAAACAATAACCTATATAAAAAATAATCGTACAGTAGGGGGCTACAATTATGTGATATTGGTTTTTTCACAGGTGGCGCTGTTGTTACAACAAGGTCAACTTAATTCTTTTAAATGGGAACCCCTATTTTATTTTGAAGATTCCGATTCCTCATGAAAAAATAAAAATAATTTGCTTAATTCACTTTTCTGTTAGCCTCACAGATGGCGCTGTAATCGCGAAAAATGAATATTCGCGTTTTTGTCTATAATTTTAATTATTGTTTAAATAATTACATGTAATTTTCATTCTGTAAACATGGAAGGTAAATTTTAAAGGATAATGACGAAATTGATTTTTTAAATGCTTTTTCTTACTTATTTGCAGCCATGTCTACAGCAGGTGCTCAAAAAGGTGACCATTTACTTCCAGACATTTTCTGACCCTTTGCAGAAATGATGTCTGAACAGCTCGAAGTGTGTCAGAAAATGTCTGGAAGTAAATGGTCACCTTTTTGAGCACCTGCTGTAGACATGGCTGCAAATAAGTAAGAAAAAGCATTTAAAAAATCAATTTCGTCATTATCCTTTAAAATTTACCTTACATGTTTACAGAATGAAAATTACATGTAATTATTTAAACAATAATTAAAATTATACACAAAAAACGCGAATATTCATTTTTCGCGATTACAGCGCCATATGTGAGGCTAACAGAAAAGTGAATTAAGCAAATTATTTTTATTTTTTCATGAGGAATCGGAATATTCAAAAAAAAATAAAAAAAAAATAGGGGTTCCCATTTAAAAGAATTAAGTTGACCTTGTTGTAACGACAACAGCGCCACCTGTGAAAAAACCAATATCATATAATTGTAGCCCCCTACTGTACGATTATTTTTTATATAGGTTATTGTTTGTTAAAATGCTTTCTTTCCGAAATATTTCCAGAAAACATATTAAATGCCCCACCCTATATATATATATTAGTCTCGAAGGCGGCAGCGAACTCGTTCGATGAGCCCAGCGCAGCCTGGCAGAATAAGTCTGTATGATGAACTTTTAATCAGGGTGTTGGTTTGTTGATGGAGTGTGGGGCTTACGGGGTTGGGTCGTCCTTGGAGTGGTGTGGCTACGGCATTGGCCTTGCGTGCGCTGCGGTCGATAGCGGCCAGCGGGCCCGGGCAGCCTCGCCACAAGCACTCCACGCCTCGTCGACGTCGTGGTCATCAACGCAGCCGTGTCCTCAGACACGAGCGTACAGAGACTGTGCGACACAGCGGCGGACGCTCACACTTCTATCGTTCAACTTCACTACACAATGCAAAGTAGATAAATATCAGAGCATTTTAAATAAAATCGTTGGTAATATACTGCAAAATGAAAACTTTTGCTTGTTTCACTCTCAATGCATTTCCAGAAAGCCTTTGACTCTGTGCCACAATGCCGCCTTTTAGCGAAGCTACGAGCGTACGGTATATCGGATCAGGTTTGTGAATGGATAAAGGATTTTGTAACTGGTCGGTCGCAGTATGTTGTTGAAGGAGAAAGTTGTTCTAATCTAGATGTTACATCGGGGGTACCTCAAGGAAGTGTAATAGGACCACTTCTTTTCTTAATTTTTATAAACGATCTCGGAGACAAAGTAAAAAGCCTATTTAGATTGTTTGCTGATGATGCGGTTATTTATAGGGAAGTAAGAAATTTGGCCGATTGCTTAGAAATTCAGCGCGATCTGGATGTTATTTTGGCTTGGTGCGCTGAGTGGCAACTTACTCTAAATTGTAAAAAGTACAAGACAATGAGCATAACTAGCAAAAATAATCCGATTGTTCATAAATACTAGTTAAACAATACAGTTATTGATATGATCGATTCTATGAAATATTTGGGAGTAACAGTACAAAGGAACATAAAATGGGACTTAAACATTAATTCATTAGTAGGTAGAGCTAATTCTAGGCTGCGATTCATAGGTCGAATCTTGAAAAATTTTAATGAACAAACAAAGGAGATAGCGTACAAATCTCTTGTGCGTCCACATTTGGATTACTGTTGTCCCATTTGGCACCCGTTTCGTAAGGGGTTGATCGAAAGTATAGAGAAAGTACAGAGAAGAGCCGCTCGATTCGTGACCGCTTGCTACAGTCCTTATGAAAGCGTCACAGAACTGATTAGTAGACTAGGCTGGGGGTCTCTGGTAGATAGACGACACACGTTTCGATTAAACTTATTGATAAACATGCGTACTCCCACTTTCACTTTTGAGTGTAGTGAAATACTTCTTCCACCAACCTATTTGAGTCGAAAGGGCAGGAAAGATAAAATTAGAGAAATAAGGTGCCGGACTGATTCTTATATGAATTCTTTTTTCCCTCGTACCATTAGGGATTGGAATGCACAGCAAAGAGATTAGCTTTGGTGCTGAGCACCCTCTGCCACCCACAATTTTGTGAATTGCAGAGTATATATGTAGATGTAGAAGTTGCAGACTATATCTGATATACCGGAAAGTATATTTGTGGTTTAGATATTGGATATACTGGATTAGTGCCAACACATTTCAGTTTACTTGATAATACCGTTTTAGAAATGGTCGAAGTTTGACAAGTTTGAAGTTCAGTCGCCTCCCAGAGCAACAAACTGTAGAGCTACCTCAACTCTCTATTTGGCGACATGTAGAGATCGACGCAACATACACTAGCGTAAAATGTTTTCTTTTTTCTGTGCCATATTTTCAGTATGCAAACCTACACAAGAATATAATTGGACGATATTTCAGATTCGGTATTAGCTTTTCGGTCACTTAAACATACCTGTGCTAGTATGAGTTTTCCAAGTTATTCTCGAACATACAGTGACGCGGTAACTAGAGGACAGTCTTTGGAAGACTTGAAATGTGTACAGCTCCTGTGCGCGGCCGCCGCGCGAGGCATGTTCGCGTGCGCCAAACCAGGTGCTGCCGCGCCAGGCAACGCAACCCAGTCAGGGCTGCGCGGCAAACTATCCAGGCACTGTGCACTACACTAGAAACCTAAACGAAATAACCATCGGTGGATAAGGAAACTGTATTAATAGAATAAATTACGGTGTGAAACCTATGGAAGACACGCGATATGAAGCCATCGAGGATACAATTCACAAATTTTACGAGAGTGAGAAAGCTTGAGTTAGAGTAAGTTACTCATTAGTTGGGCCAAATGTAAATAAAGTGAACACTCAATTTCGGGAGACGATCTCAGTAACTTCAAGATTTCTAGCAATTGGAGACTCGTCTACTAACTAGCCTGCAATACCTTTTACGAGTGTCAAAACAATCATTTTAGACAATAGTTACAGATATTTTTAACGCATTATATAAAGCTCTGAAATAATGCGTGAAGATAATGAAATAATACTCATTTCATATCAAAATTTTTCTAGTTATTCAATTCTGTCTTAACTTAAAATGTGTTCAGTTAATCACGTCATTTGGCGATTCTATACATTCCTTGATTTGAGTTTCAACAGATGGTTGTGGTGGTAAAGGAGGTGACAACATCCGACTCTGATTAGGCTGCATATTTGCTATTCGACAAAAAAATCTTTGGCACGCACAATTGTATTAAAAGCCGAAACTTTTAGCAAACCGTCGCTGTGCCGCGCGAGGCAACTCGAACACAGACACCCCCGTCTCAGATGCGCGCGAGGCAAGTAGCGGCGCCTGAATACTAGGGTCCGACCGAAGCTTCGGCTACGGCTTCGGCCAAAATTAGCACCTTCGGCCGCACATTCGGCTTCGGCCAAAATCAGCCGAAGCCGAAGTTTTGTATCCAGCTGCCGAAATTGAACGAAGTATCACGAATGACGCCAGCGCAGCGCGCCCGCAGGTAGCGATCGGAGAAACGAGACACCGACAAGCGGCAGAAAACAATAAAAAAGAAAATATGCTTATGGGTACGTTCCTATGGGTTGTGTATCTCACACTACAGCTCCTGTTTCACGATGTAATTTTTAAAGATTTTGCTGTAAAGGAAATTGTGACTGAGACTGAATTGGACTATCATCTCCCGCTTGAAGAACATTTGACTTGTTATTTAAAAGAACCTTTGCCAATGAGGACCATTATTTTTTTTATCGATATTGGGCTTTCAGTCTATATATTTATTTATGACCGATAGCAATCAAATATTAATCAGGTTTTAATACTAGAATTACTAGTGAACAATTGTTCAGTTCTGCTGGTGACAACAGAAGAGCTATAAATCATTTTTTTTTTCAGCTTATAAAATCAGGATGTTCGACTTTCACTATTAAATCTAGTTTTATCCATTTAATTTTATCGATTTACTCTTTATTTTGATTACATTAAATATATTTCTACTTAATCTAGGTAAAAAATTGTATGCATAAAACTTTTTTTTAATATCGTTTTATTGGGCTGGCTTTAAATGATAATTTAATATATGAGACTAATTTAGACTGCAAGATATTTTATTTTAAGAACTAGAATAATTAAAGTTTATATAGCATACCAGGCTGAGGATATTGAGAAGTTACAGAATGGCATAAACAAAATGCTGAAATGATAGTTTGGCAAGACAAAAATGATGACTTGTAGCAGAAACGATAGCAATAATAGTAGATTAAATATAAAAATAGGATCGGATGCGACAGAAGAAGTCGAAGCAGGAATGATGTTAAAAGCAGAATAGCACTAGCAAAAAGAGCCTTAATGAAAAAGAAGAATGTTTTAGTGTCAAATTTTGATCTAGGAATTAGAAAGAACTTTTTAAAACTCTACGTGAGGAGCACAGCGAAGCATGTAGTTTGGGAATACCAAAAAGAATGATAATTGAAGCATTTGAAATGTGGTGGTATAGAACGATGGTGGAAATTAAGTGGACAGACAAAGTAAGAAATGAAAGAGTTTTGGAAATGATGGGCGAGGAAAGAAGTTTGTGGAAGCAGCTTATAGAAAGAAGAGACAGGCTGGTAGGTCATATTTTGAGACATGCTGGATTGGTTAATTTGTTAGTGGAGGGAACAGAACTGTAGAGGAAGACAGAGATTAGAATATATGAAACAGATAATTGAGGACGTACAGTGTTAGGAGTATGTAGAGATGAAGAGGTTAGCACAAGATAGGAAAGGATTGATGATTGCTTCAAACCAATCAAAAGACTGATGACAACAAAAATAATAATGATAATTTAGGTAACAAGTTTCAAACCTGTTTTATTGTTGTTAAAGAAAGATAGTATTACTATATTTAAGGTAACGTTAGACAAAAAATAATATGTGTGTTCACTGACCAAAGCCAAAACAGTAAATAATTAATTAATAATTTAATGACCGAGACAAATTACCATAATTTAATTAGGGCTATCACTGTTAAATTTTCTTGATTCTCTTTATAATAACTAAATAAATGTAATACCATTAAATTTTACTTCGCTTATCACCTAGTTTTGTATTATGTTTTATTTCATTCTAATAAATAAATATGAAAAAAACTGTGTTTTAAACCTTCGGCTTCGGCTACGGCCGAAGGTTATGGCAAGAGCCGAACAATCGGCTTCGGCTTCGGCCAAAAAATGACCTCCGGTCGGACAATACTGAATACAGACAGAGTGCCTCGCAGCGCGGCATACGCGAGTCGCCTCGCGAGGCAATGGTCGAGGGTTTGCGGCGCGGAGTGGATGTCCAAACGCAAGGCAGTGCGAACCAAGTAGTGTCATAGAGGACGGAATCCAGCCGGGCGCAGGCTCGCAGGAAACAGTGTTCGCAAGCCACGCCCAAAGCTTACCGTGTGCTCGTCCTACTTGCTTCTTTCCTAATTCTGCTATATTCTCTTTCTATTCCCCAACCTGTTTTCTCGCCTTCTGTACATTCTGTTGGAGAACCTTAAACTCCGCCATCTTTGTTTCGACGTTCACCCAGTTCAGCATATCCTCCCACTAACTAATAAAGTGTAAGCTTGGTCATCGCGCGACGCTACGCTCGCGGCCTCCCTTGCTGTACTAACGACGGTCAGAGGTGTCGCTACAGACCAGAGTTGATCAGCAGTTCTATTTAGATAAGCAGCCACTGGCAGTAAAGTTCGTACTGCGATTAAATTAACACATTAACTATTAATTGCTACACAGGGTGGTGAGAAATTCACTCATCGGCGGGCACTAACGAAATAAATACAAAAAAAAATCTAGTAAAAGTCGTGCCGTTTCTGAATTATACGCAGCTAAAGTTGGCCAATAAGAGCGCTACGCGGGCGAATTCAAACAGCCTTCCACAGGCGGTGTTGCCAAGCGTACTCGAGGCATGGGACGGTGAAAAGAAAATCTCTTCGGAAGCGGGGATCGAACCCGCAACCTTCAGTTTGAGAGTCTGGCGTCTTACCGACTACGCTGCCAAGGCACTACATTTTTTTTGTTTTTAGAAGCCACTAGGGCGGACTGTATGTTAGTAATCGGAATTAATCGGTAATCCACGACATTTTACGGGAAGTCGGTGGTGGGGCTAAAGGAATTGTTTTATAGGAATTTGTTTTGAATTAGTTGATCTGCTTGTTAGATTAATCTTTAATTTTTGTACAAAAATCGTTTAGTTACTGGCACATAAAAAAAAAAAAAAAAAAATTGTCTGCAAACTTAACTTATTCGTTGCAAAGAAGCTTCTTTTATGCCATGTAATCGTATTTCACTAGATTTCAATAACAACATTTTTATTGATTAACGTGAATTTCCATGCTACTATTTTGCAATAATAAAACAAAAAACAGTAAACTTTTGAAAAAAAAAAAAAAAAAAAACAATTAACCCATTACCACCGTTTGTAACGAAACTTTCTATGCTGCAAAATGCCTGTTCTTATTCAAACAAGTTGTAAACATTTTGGTAAAGTGTATTAACTCGCAAATGCGCGGCAAGCCGCAAAAGGTAAACAAGCAATTACTCATTGAAACCCCTTTTGTTACTGATACGAAACAAAATTACTGTACAGTAATTTCATTTTCAGCTTGACGTTATCTGTCGCAACATTGAAAGCCAACAGGGATTTACTTACAATAAGCGTCAACCCGCGACAGTAACCGTAAAATAAACAATCTCAGAAAAATCTTGTTTTTAGTAAACCTGTATGCCAATAAACAACAATAACATAAAAATACGGTCCCTTACATTTTACAGCAACTGCTCAAAATGTCCTCCCTCAACTGCAATACCGGCACGACAACGCTGAGTTACTGAATTTGCGAGTCTTCCAAAATTGTAACTTTCTCTAATTTCATCAAAAGCTGGAATTATCCCAGCCAAAAGTTCTTCTTCTGTTTCTACCTCAGTCTCAAAAACAATGGCCTTGACAGCTCCCGAAAAATGTCGCGGATTACCGATTAATTCCGATTACTAACAAACAGTCCGCCCTAGTGGCTTCTAAAAACAAAGAAATTGTAGTGCCTTGGCAGTGTAGTCGGTAAGACGGCAAACTATCAAACTGAAGGTTGCGGGTTCGATCCCCGCTTCCGAAGAGAGTTTTTCTTTTCGCGGTCCCAAGCCTCGAGTACGCTTGGCAACACCGCCTGTGGAAGGCTGTTTGAATTCCCCCCTCGCAGCGCTCACATTGGCCAACTTTAGCTGCGAATGACTCTAAAACGGTACGACTTTTAATAGATTTTTTTTGTATTTATTTCGTTAGTGCAACGTCCCGAACACTGCCCTTACCCGCCGATGAGTGAATTTCTGTCCACCCTGTATATTTGTTTATATTCGTCCACGTAGATGTTACGCAGCAATATTACCGGATGTTTTGATTAGATTAAAATTTACAAAATTACAACTGGCATTTGACGTTACAGTAGAGGCGTGAGTAATTTAAGCGGTTTCTTTTAAATAATTTATTTCCATGAACGCCGTGTTGCTGGAAACATTACCCTCAACCGTATACGAACAGGAGTGAATGCTAATGCAGTCTGACAACAAACGATGGAAGTGAATGTGATCACATCTATGCTTACAAGCAGAGCCAGTTTGCAACAACACTAACTTGGGAACCATCAGACATGTTGATAATTTCCGAAGAGAAAAATAAATAAAAACATTTGATTCTGCAGGGGTTTGAAGTTGACACCCTACCGCATAGACCACGGTACCATTAGGTGACATGAGGCAATAATTTATTTATTTATTTTGCCCGTCAGTCTTTAGACTTGTTTGATGCAATCCTCCATCCCTTCCTATCCTGTGCTAACCTCTTCATTTCTACAACCCACGTCCTCAATTATCTGCTTCATATATTCTAATCTCTGTCTACCTCTACAGTTCTTACCTTCGACTGTTCCCTCCACTAACAAATTAACCAATCCAGCATGTCTCAAAATATCACCTACCAGCCTGTCTCTTCTTTCTGTAAGCTTCTTCCACAAACTTCTTTTCTCACCCATTATTTCCAAAACTCGTTCATTTCTTACTTTGTCTGTCCACCTAATTTTCAGCATTCTTCTGTAGCACCGGATATTTAGAATTTTTTGTTTATTTGCATGCGAATATCTCGAAAACTAGGTCGCATTTTGACAAACGACTATACCACAGACATATATGCTGTGTGCCCTTCAACATATACGAAGGAGACCGAAATCCGTTCTTAACAAGTCTGAAGGTCTCCAAGTTAGACCTATGAACAGGATGAGAGACTGACAACTTTTTTTTAACATTGCACAAAACGATGATGATATAATTCTCTGGCGGCGAATAAATGACTCCTCAGGACACTGCCACTCCTGGAGGGATTCACGGGAAACATTATGTTCACGTGTGTTGTAAGCCAACTTAAGACATATCATGTTCATGTTGATTCATGACGAGACGGCAAAAAGTAGTGATCGCAATGTTTCAGTAACTCAGAAATAAAACGAATTAATACTGAACTGTTATTGTGAACATGCAGTGCCGGAATCTATCACTTCATCCGTTCCTTTGTAGGATTTTCGTCGCATTGTAATGTAACCTAATTACTACTGTAAAAATTACAATGAGTAAGAAAGTAGTGGCTCGCTTGGTATGCGGCAGAATCCACTACTTCACGCGATAAATACGCAGAGGTTACGTCGGAATTAGTAGCGTTAGCAGTGGTCAAGATTATATTCATGTCTAAGGCTGCTGTCGAAATGCGTTAAATAATAATAATAAAAATATAAGTGATTGTTAATATTAACTGAACTGTACTGTTGTCTTCGGTGGAGCTGGTGTGTAGCATGGAGGAAGGAAATATATGGAGGAGAAGTGACGTTAAATTGGTGAAGCAGGCTCGCGCATGCGCAGTGGCGGCAGCGGCGATATTGCGCTTCCAAACAATTGCGATGTTCCCAGTATATCCCGAAAACTAAGCAAGATATCGAAAAATTTTATTCTTTATTTTCGATTTGTCTCGTCGTGTTACATAAGAATCGATCATTAAATTTGACTTTTGGCGAAATTTTTCTTCTCCATTTCAACTCAAGACACCTCACTTTTGATACAGTATATATCTAGAACTAGGTGAGATATCGAAAAATTTTATTCTTTATTTGTCATTTGTCTCGTCTTTTTAAATAAGAATCCATCATCAAATTTGACTTTAACCAATTTTTTCTTCTGAATTTCAACCAAAACCATTTCAAATTTGGGACAGAATATCTCGAAAACTAAGCAGGATATCAAAAAATTTTATTCTTCATTTTTTATTTGTCATAACGAGTTACATAATAATCCATCACCAGATAGCGGCGTCACCTTTATCCTAGAGTCCCCTTAAGGTTTTTGTACATATTCCCCGTGTCTGTATGGAAGCGGCCATGCCCCCTCCACTCCGGCCATGCCCCCCCACTCCTCCACCGCCCTGCTTCACTTCAATGCGTGGTGAAGGTCTCTTGCGTCGTCTCCATATATTTCCTTCCTCCATGGTCTGTAGCACGCAGTACCGTTAGGGGGCATCCATAAATTACGTGAGGTGAAATAGGGGAGGGGGGGTCCGGCGAAATCTCACCAGATCTCACCAAGGGGGATGGGGGATCTACGGAAATCTCACGTGAGATTTTGCGAAAAATTTGGGGACAATAGAGCAAAAAAAAAGGTCTACAATTTGCGGCAAAGTCGATTTACGAGGGTATTTCGGTTAGGGTGTGACCTAAAAAAAAAGTCTACAAAAGTTTCCAGGGCGATTTCTAGGGGGGGTTCTCACGGACCAGATCTCACCAGAGGGGGGGGGGGGTCCGGCCAGATCTCACGAAATCTCACCAGGGGGGAGGGGGGGTCCAGAAATCCGGAAAAACACCTCACGTAATTTGTGGATGCCCCCTTACAGTCAAATACACGACAGCGTGCGAGGAAACATGCGGCATTTCGTGAAAGCATTCAGAATCTAAACCTGGATGGCCTTACGGACATCGAACCCGCGACCTCCCGAATGGCAGTTTCCTGTCGCCACCACGTATTCTTAACAATCAGTTATACACGAATACAATGTGAAAAGTTTTCGACCTGGCTGTGATAGT
Source organism: Vandiemenella viatica (assembly GCA_031002005.1). Lineage (NCBI taxonomy): Eukaryota > Metazoa > Arthropoda > Insecta > Orthoptera > Morabidae > Vandiemenella > Vandiemenella viatica. The sequence goes on along the minus strand of JARYHS010005557.1, from coordinate 6,119,462 downwards.
GTTCAGAATGGCGTTATGCTGAAATACAGCGTGACGGCGTATACCTGAGAAATATCAGGTAAGAGATATTTGGGATCGCTCGCATTGCCTTCCTGTACTCACAGCGTGAAGTCTCCACTAGAGATGGGTCACAAATAACTAAACGGCTACAAATAAGCGTTATTTTAAAAACGCCGTTTAGCAAGTAACGGCCAAAACGATAACTGGAGTTATTCAAATAACTGTCAGCACCTCCCTCTGACAGCGCTACGAGTGCATCAGTCACCGCTTATTGCTTCTCTCACCGTTATTAATTGTATTAGATACCACTAGACGACACTGCCATCGCAAAATAATAGTTATTAACTACGATAGCGACCACTAGAGGACACTACCTATGTAAACCGCTTTTTAATACGTTTGACCGTTATTAATCGCGATAGCGACCAACAGATGTCGCTACTACTGACGACGTCAAATACTACTTTGCAGATATTATTTGCGATGGGGTCCAAAATTGATCATATTTCTACAACCTAATGACCATTAAATGGGTTTTCAGCATCCATCCTTCCATAGTAAACAACGTGATTATGCTTTTTGTTACAGCCGTGTACCTGTGTTATAGCGTCTTTGCCAGTTGAAGGCGTTATTAACTTCGATAGCGATCACTAGAGGACACCACCTATGTAAACCGCTTTTTAATACCTTTAACCGTTATTAACTGCGATAGCAACCAACAGATGTCGCTACTACTGACGACGTCAAATACTACTTTGCAGATATTATTTGCGATGGGGTCCAAAATTGATCATATTTCTACAACCTAATGACCATTAAACGGGTTTTCAGCATCCATCCTTCCATAGTAAACAACGTGATTATGCTTTTTGTTACAGCCGTGTACCTGTGTTATAGCGTCTTTGCCAGTTGAAGGCGTTATTAACTTCGATAGCGATCACTAGAGGACACCACCTATGTAAACCGCTTTTTAATACCTTTAACCGTTATTAACTGCGATAGCAACCAACAGATGTCGCTACTACTGACGACGTCAAATACTACTTTGCAGATATTATTTGCGATGGGGTCCAAAATTGATCATATTTCTACAACCTAATGACCATTAAATGGGTTTTCAGCATCCATCCTTCCATAGTAAACAACGTGATTATGCTTTTTGTTACAGCCGTGTACCTGTGTTATAGCGTCTTTGCCAGTTGAAGGCGTTATTAACTTCGATAGCGATCACTAGAGGACACCACCTATGTAAACCGCTTTTTAATACCTTTAACCGTTATTAACTGCGATAGCAACCAACAGATGTCGCTACTACTGACGACGTCAAATACTACTTTGCAGATATTATTTGCGATGGGGTCCAAAATTGATCATATTTCTACAACCTAATGACCATTAAATGGGTTTTCAGCATCCATCCTTCCATAGTAAACAACGTGATTATGCTTTTTGTTACAGCCGTGTACCTGTGTTATAGCGTCTTTGCCAGTTGAAGGCGTTATTAACTTCGATAGCGATCACTAGAGGACAAGACCTATGTAAACCGCTTTTTAATACCTTTAACCGTTATTAACTGCGATAGCAACCAACAGATGTCGCTACTACTGACGACGTCAAATACTACTTTGCAGATATTATTTGCGATGGGGTCCAAAATTGATCATATTTCTACAACCTAATGACCATTAAACGGGTTTTCAGCATCCATCCTTCCATAGTAAACAACGTGATTATGCTTTTTGTTACAGCCGTGTACCTGTGTTATAGCGTCTTTGCCAGTTGAAGGCGTTATTAACTTCGATAGCGATCACTAGAGGACACCACCTATGTAAACCGCTTTTTAATACCTTTAACCGTTATTAACTGCGATAGCAACCAACAGATGTCGCTACTACTGACGACGTCAAATACTACTTTGCAGATATTATTTGCGATGGGGTCCAAAATTGATCATATTTCTACAACCTAATGACCATTAAATGGGTTTTCAGCATCCATCCTTCCATAGTAAACAACGTGATTATGCTTTTTGTTACAGCCGTGTACCTGTGTTATAGCGTCTTTGCCAGTTGAAGGCGTTATTAACTTCGATAGCGATCACTAGAGGACACCACCTATGTAAACCGCTTTTTAATACCTTTAACCGTTATTAACTGCGATAGCAACCAACAGATGTCGCTACTACTGACGACGTCAAATACTACTTTGCAGATATTATTTGCGATGGGGTCCAAAATTGATCATATTTCTACAACCTAATGACCATTAAATGGGTTTTCAGCATCCATCCTTCCATAGTAAACAACGTGATTATGCTTTTTGTTACAGCCGTGTACCTGTGTTATAGCGTCTTTGCCAGTTGAAGGCGTTATTAACTTCGATAGCGATCACTAGAGGACACCACCTATGTAAACCGCTTTTTAATACCTTTAACCGTTATTAACTGCGATAGCAACCAACAGATGTCGCTACTACTGACGACGTCAAATACTACTTTGCAGATATTGCGATGGGGTCCAAAATTGATCATATTTCTACAACCTAATGACCATTAAATGGGTTTTCAGCATCCATCCTTCCATAGTAAACAACGTGATTATGCTTTTTGTTACAGCCGTGTACCTGTGTTATAGCGTCTTTGCCAGTTGAAGGCGTTATTAACTTCGATAGCGATCACTAGAGGACAAGACCTATGTAAACCGCTTTTTAATACCTTTAACCGTTATTAACTGCGATAGCAACCAACAGATGTCGCTACTACTGACGACGTCAAATACTACTTTGCAGATATTATTTGCGATGGGGTCCAAAATTGATCATATTTCTACAACCTAATGACCATTAAATGGGTTTTCAGCATCCATCCTTCCATAGTAAACAACGTGATTATGCTTTTTGTTACAGCTGTTTACCCATGTTATAGCGTCTTTGCCAGTTGGAGCCGGTATTAACTTCGATAGCGATCACTAGAGGACACCACCTATGTAAACAGCTTTTTAATACCTTTAACCGTTATTAACTGCGATAGCAACCAACAGATGGAGAAACCATCGAAAAGCGCTAGTATTTCCACAAGTCAATTAGTTTCAAACAGCAAATCATATTTAAATTGCAGCTGGTCTGTTATTGGGACACATTTACAACATATGCTATACATATAACTATAGCCACACAAAACTTAATGCGATTTAATAGCCAGACTGAAAAAATTGTTTACTTTCGGCAAAGTTAATTTTCTGTTCTTTACGAGAACACAACGCGGAATGTTGTATTTGTTGCATATATTCATAAAAATTCCTACCACAAGTTCTTTAGTTTTAAACAGAAAAATATATTAACACGTAATCAAAACTGCGCACTTCGGATTATTTTTATATATCGTACATCCCTAAATCACTTATACTTCATTTCCTCCTGTTTGATCACGTCATAGTATTCATAGAATACTATATTAATTTTTTTTCATTTATTTTGTTGGCATTTGGGCTTGTACCCATACAGCCACCTTCGTTTTACATTTTAACATCTCGTATTATCAATATAACAATAATAATATCATGCAGTTGGCTCTTTTCATTATACAGAATAACATCAATAGAATACCAATAATAATTACATGAAATTACCATTTTAGTTTTACGCAATAACATCAATAATATAACAATGGTAGATCGTGCATTAGACATTTTTGTATTACCGAATACCACCAGTCATTTATCAATAATAATATCATACCATTAAGTGCATGTTATTTACAATTGATTTAAATTGTAATACCCATATTTTCTATGTGCAGATACAAAATCTTATAAACCGTATAATCATCAGATGCTAGGCATCACTACCACTTATTAAACAAATACATAAACACAAGCCGAAGGCGTATATAATATCTCTGACAGTTACTATGGAAGCCGCTTATTTGAAAGCCGCTATTGGTGACGTATCGTTAAACGCTAAATAACGCTAATGAGCGGCTTTTAGTGACGTCAGGGCTATTTCGCCATTATTTGGGGGCGTGGCCGCTATTTTCGTCACATCCGGTTATTTGACAATTCCGGCTTTAATCTAATTGCAATGGAGCACACGCTCCGGTGGCAATTTCCCTACACACCCAACTTCCCCCTATCCTGCACCCACCTACATTTGCCCTCTACAAATTTTAACTTTAAATTCTTTTAACGATTTCGGTAGGTTATTCATCATTCCCCTTGGTAACTCATTCCAATCCCTGACACCCTTACCTAAAAAAGAGAATCTTCCCACACCATAGTGCCTGAAATCGAGTGCCAGCTTGTGGTCATGGTCATCTTTTCCCTTCCATGCCTCATCGCCAGTATACGCCCTGTACACTCCCATTAACCTCCTCATCCTCCTCCTGTCTTGCAATGAATCCCATTCCAGCTCCTTTATCATATCTGTCACTGATTGCATTCTGCGATAATTTCCAGAAACAAATCTAGCAGCCCTTCTTTGCACCTTCTCCAACTCCTGTATTTGATACTAAAAATGTGGGTCCCATACTACACTACCATATTCGAGCAATGGTCTGACCAAAGTTTTGTAACCCAATTCCTTTACTTCTCTCGTGCATCCCCTCATCACTCGCTCCAACAAGTGCAGAATTTTGAAACCTTTTCCTACCACCTGTCCAATGTGTCCTGCCCAGTTAAGCTCGTTATCAAATGTAATGCCAAAATATTTACATTTCAAGTCTTCAGCAAGCAATTCTTTCCCCACCTTATATTCATAATTAACCTTTTGTTTTTTATTTGTGTATCTAATAAGCTGACTCTTCTTTGCATTTATCTTCATTCCATGTTTACCAACCCAACTAGATATCCTGTCCTGATCACCCTGCAACTGTTTACAGTCCTCTATCGTTTTGATCTTTTTATACAGCATTATGTCATCGGCAAACAATCTAATTTCAGATAGTTAACAATCAACACAATTATTCATTAGAATAATGAATAGCAATGGTCCCAATACGCTACCCTGTGGCACACCCATTTTTACTTCCACTTCTTTTGATACTACATTTCCTACCCTAACTTTCTGTTTTCTACCTTTTAAAAATTCTTCTACCCAGCAAATGACTTTCTTATCCACTCCAATGGTTTTTACCTTATTTACTACCATTTTATGGCTTACTCTGTCAAACGCCTTAGACAGATCTAGTGCTACACTATCAATTTGGCCTCCCTTGTCCATTTCATCTGAAATATCTTGCATATATCCCACCAACTGAGATTCGCATGAATATCCTTGCCTGAAACCATGTTGCCTGCTTGAAAACCAATTACGTTCCTCACATATATTTCTGATGTGGTTGCATATCAATTTACCTACCACTGATGTCAAACTGATTGGCCTGTAATTCTCAACTCTATTTCTCACCCCTCCCTTATGTACCGGTACTACTATTGCACTTTTCCAGTCCTGTGGTAAGCAGCAAGTGTCTAGACTCAATTTAAATAATATTTCAAGATAAGGTACAATGTCACATCCGGCTATCTTTAAGATATCTGTAGTAATATTATCTTCACCAGCCCCTTTATTTTCTTTCAGCTTTCTTATTTCCTTCATGATTTCCTCAGGATGGATATCAAATTTTTTACTATCGTCATTTCTAATTGTGTTGTTAAGCTCGTTCTCCGAATTAGACCCTCCTGTTTCTGATTCATTGTCCCTAATGCTTTCACTGAACCAGTTACTTAAAATCTCTGCCTTTTTCAAATCCTCAAATTTCTAACGGTTAAAAAAAGAAGGAATAACTGAATAACGTATTACTGGAAAGAGCGGTTTGCCCATCTCTACTCCATAAACATTGGCGAGAGTCGCTGTGCGCGAGCTTGTTCCACGTGCGGCAGAGCGCGGCGCTGCCAAGTCTCGCGGGAGACCTGGCAACACCGCCGCCGCACAGCCTCATCTCTGGACGCGCGATCGAAATTAAATGCCACCTCAGGTAGTTCCGACTCTGCTTCCGGCAAAACAAAGATCACAGGCAGAGTGAAAATGTCCATCAAAAAGTAGGTGCAAGGGGAATAACAAAACCGAGCCTGTTGAGTTAGCGGGTAAGATAGACGCGAGTTCGATTCCAGGACCGGTAATACCGAATTCAGTTTTATCCAGAAGGACGGGATGTTTTGTTTCATAAACGCCACAGTTCACTATACGCAAAGCCTTGAAGCCCTTAAGAAATTAACAGATGAACATTAATTTCATAGGCAAATGCAGCTCTGTGTTAGTTTTGTCACTCGATTAGCGATTCTCTATAATACGACAAAAAATGGTATTTAACACACACAATAAAGATGCGATATGGTTTTCTGTACGTCGCCACACAGGGGTATTTGACACAAAAAGTCGATCAAAATTATTTCTACGTCATTTTGATTTTTGTTTCGCTTCTTTTGTGTATTAGAACTTATAACTGTGAAGTAGGAGTAATAATAAAGAACACGTACTGTGTTCATACACTTTATAACATATTAAGCGAATATTTACAAAATACCTAAACAATAATCATAAATGTACACTAAAATATCATTCTGACGAACCGTTCCATCCTTCGTCGTCGGAACCTTCACCTTATGGCTCGTTCTCTTCTTGAGCACTCGGGTCCCATTAAATCAATATTTTAATAGTTTCTGGATTGAATGATTTAGATGTTTTATGCCTGATGAAGCTCAAATACGGATCCTAAGTTAATGAGAGCCTATTAATGACATCTGTGTTGCACTAAACCCAACTAAGTTTTCTGGAGTGTGTCTCCCTAAATCGTCGAAAATATTTGTTTCTAGCTTCTGCTGCTGCTTCTGACAGATTGCCTATAGGCAAAAATGCATACTCTATTATAAGTGGGACCTCAATCAATACTTCTTGTATAGGTGACATTGGATGCCACGAGTACAGTTCAATGTACAGTACATCTTAAATTTTTCGTGGCGGTGGGGAATAATTTTTTTTTTTTATGTCTATCTTGTGTCCACTATACACCATTCACATAACAGTATAAAATCTGTCAATTAATATTTTGTTAATACCTATTATCTCTGTGGGCATCATTGGCTAAAATCGGTCAAATCATCGAAAGATTTCCTAGGCCAACCGTCATTGGTCGGAGTGGATTTTATGGGGATTTAGATACTTTTTTTGAACCAATCATGGTATTTCTTTAAAAATACACTCTCAGTTCTCTTAGCAGCCTGCCATTTTCTTTTAATTTCAAATTTAAGCCTTGAAAACTTTTGTTCGAAATGTTACGTTTGTTCGACCATTAATGTCGGTTGATTTAAAATATTTTCCTCGACTAATTCCAACTTTTACACGAAATCATTTCCTTCATCGTGTTTACTCATATCATAAATAACTTTTCGGGTCATGAGCATGATACCAGAAGAGCCCATAACAAAGAAAATCTTAGATGAATTAATGTGACGGATAAAAAAGTACGTTTGTTTCGTTGTAAATAATCTAATTTTTTTTGAATAAATAGACGTTTGGCACTTTTTGGCACCTAATTTTCAATGAAACACCAAGATAGTACACTAAACTAATACCATACAAGAAATCAGACTCGGGAAAGGTCCGGAAACATAACAAAATCACTCTTTAATACTTTTCGTAATAAAAAAATCAGTACAAAATGAGTCAGTTTACAAAAATGATCAGAAATAAAGTTGTGCGATACCTTTGGATGTATGTTACTATTATTTCAATTCTAGGTACCTAGCTGAACAATATCCATGATTAAAATCACCACTACTCACTTAACATCACTCACAAATTAAATTGGTACAACTTATAATTTTCTTGTATTTGCTTGGTAACTGTACGTGGGTCTTGGAATGTGCTCAGAAGATGACTGTTCACGGGGTGGGGAATGAAGCTTATCTAAAAAAACATAGCTGATTGTTATTCTATAGACATTTGCCTCGAGTCAGGTAGATACGGGTTGATTCTTGGCTGTCCGGGTGGCGCCGCGTCATGTTTATCGTAGCCGACGTTTCGACCCTCATTCTGGGGTCTTCTTCCAGGGCAGAACGTCGGCTACGATGAACATGACGCGGCGCCACCCGGACAGCCAAGAATCAACTGACTCTGGCCGCGGAAGCCTACGATTACATAGATACAAGTTCTTGGAATTTGCTTAAAATTTTTTTTGACTTTTGATCGGCTTTTTGTGTTAAATATCCCCGTGGTGTCGCAAAGACTTAGACAGGGACATTGTTAATTGCCGCTTAAGATTTTTTACTGATGATGCCGCTGTCTATAGGAAAGGGTAGTCATGACTAGATTCGCAACCTTTTTCAGTGTACCATACCCTTTTGGAAAAAAAAAGAAATATTACCTTCGCCCTTGCAGAAAAAACACACAGACTTCATTTCATGTAATAAATACGTAAACCATATGATGGAACCTTTTTTGCCTCGTAGCCTACTCTTGAAACAACGAAACATCATATACATAAAAACATAGACAGATATATAAAATTATCACAAAATATTAACATTGGAAAATTGTTCCCCATTTGATTAACATATACGTATTAAGAAATATACATTATTAATTACAGGGCTGATCTCGCTGTAGTTTTTCGGTACTTGGCGCATTGTTTGTCACGTGCCGCTGCTGGCGAGCTGTTTGGGGGCATCCATAAATTACGTGAGGTGTTTTTCCGGATTTCCAGACCCCCCCTCCTCCGATCCGTGAGACACCTCCCCCCCCCCTTAGAAATCACCCTCGTAACTTTTTTTTTTTAGGTTTCACCCTTCCACCGCCACTTTTCGACGAAAAAAAGCCCCCCTAAAACCGACTTGCGCGTCATTTGTAGACCTTTTCTACCTTCTTTTTTTTTTTAGCTTTACAGTCCCATAAAAATTTCCAAAACCTCAGGTGAGATCTGCGTTGACCCCCACCTCCCCCTTTCTTAGCTTAGGGAGCGTCCATAAACCACGTGACCCCCTCACCTCGTAGATCGACGTGGTTTTTGCCTCTATCCCCCCCCCCCCTAGCACATAGCTTTTTTCCCTACTGATTCCAGAATATATTTTACACTGTTTCCTCTCGCCAGGCTATTGTAAAGTAAATACGGATATAGTTAAATAACAGGATAAATATTCACAGGTTGTTGTGTGTTCTGTAGCTTATTTTAACTATGACCAATAATATGAATAAGCTACGTGGCATGGGTCGGAACCCCCTCCCCTCTCTAGACGGTGCCACGTAGTTTATGGACGATCCATTAGCTGCAGTGAGTCGTCTCTTTGCCACGCATCCCGCCCCCCCCCCCCCGCCGCCGCCCCCACCTCACGTGAGATTTACTTCATAATTTTAATTTTTAAATAATTCAATTTATTTGCTCCATGCCCCCCCCCCTCCGATGTGTACCACATTTTTTTCTGTGAAATAAGAGGAGAAAAATGATGTAAAAAGTAGCGGTGAGATTTTTATCGACCTCCCTCCCTCCGCCCTTATTTTAGCCGCCTTGGCTCGACCCTACTCCAGGGGTCCAGTCGCTTGCGCTGTCTGCTTACTTGCAGTTCTGCACTGTTACAACGTAAAATACTGGCGCGGAAACTAATCATATGGCTTACTGGACACTCAAAACGTCTGCAGATCTTTTTATTGTTATTACTTTTTTTTTTTTTTTTTTTTTTTTTGTAAGTGAAAACTTAATGCGCGTTCCCACTATCCCTTGTAACGAAGGCGAGACGGGACGGGACCTCATTAGCCGAAGTGTAAGGACGACCGCGGGCGGCAGGTTAGTCCTAGCTTACCTCGATGCCACCTCCGCACCACGTTGCCTAGTGTCGTTTGGCACAGAGCACTTTACAGCAACAGAAGGGGTGCGCACCGCTGCTGCAAACCGATGGCAACAGCGCACCGCTACACACGCCTGTGATGTTTACCGACATATAGTGGGTAGCTGCGTCTCGTCTCCGCTAGCAGAGGCGGCCCTGTTCCCATGGCGTGTGGTCGAGTATTCGTCCCGTCCCGCCTCGCGTTCGTTACAAGGGATCGTGGGAACGCGCCTTTAGGCGATGTTTGGATTTCCCGTGGGGACATGCTCTGACGTGTTGCGCGTATGATACGCGCGTTGTACTCTTTTTGGATGTGTAAAATCTTATGAACTCGCGTTACCAACCTACAGTCAGTATATCGGTAGCTATGAGTATGAATGTTGCACTTGGAGAGCAGTGGAAGTATACATTGTATACTTGTATCTGATACAACAAAAACCCACAGTTTTTATCCGAGTTTGATGGTAGTTAGTACACATGCCACGCAAGACTTCACCATCGTAGAAAACAATGCAAAAACATCTCTCGATCAACCGACACATGTCAAAAGCACAAAAGGTGTTTTTTTTTTTTTTTTACTGCTTTACGTCTCTTTTTAACATCGTGGTCTTTTAGAGACGGGAAAGGATGGGGGTTAAGGATGGGGGCAAGGAACGGGAAGGAGTTCGGCCATGGCCTTTTGAAGGAAGCATCCCGGCATTTGCCTGGAGTGATTTGGGGAAACCATGGAAAACCCAAATCTCGATGCCTGGATGCTCGAACCGAATGCGAGGCGAGAACGCTAACCGTTACACCGCCCCGCTCGGTGGCACAAAAGTACATTCTGAAAGCTACAGGTTGCCGCTAATATGGCGGCAGGCGCAGTGTTCAATTTGCGAACGAACATTAGCGCCGTTGGTCGTTCTAGTGAATAGTACTGCTAATTCCTTGGGTAAGGACAACAGAAAACTAGTTAAAACCACGCATGCCCTAGGCTAGACTCGAGCTGGCGACTCCTGAATGTGACTAGAGCTGCCTAATTTGTCGAGTGACCACTTTACAAGACAGGATTGTCTCGCCTTAGAACAAGGAATGCAGAGAGGTTATACCAGCAACAGCTGTCAGCAGATAACAGACGACAACTTCCTGTGTTTTACTATCGATCTGATATATTCGTTTTCTGTTTAGCTGCAAAGCCAGCCTGAAAAAAAAATTATGCGTACAAATTTTACTGAACTTATGTTTGTTTACAATTCATGATGGATGTCCGCAAGTTTATCAGCGTATCCTTTATGCTGCCATCTGCGGAAACAATCAAAGAACCTCGTAGCTGTATGGGAAGCGAAGGGGTGATCCACGTTCCCCTGAGGGGAATTTGGCTTGCGCTACTATTTCTACAGTCCCGGACTCTTAAAAAGCACTGAAATTATAATGAGAAAATTTAAAAGTTTGTAGACAATGCTAATAAAGACTGATGTGACATACCTCATTATCAAAAACAAACACGCACTTTCGATCTTCAGCACTACATTAAAGGGGCCTCAATGTCAACTTTGTATACAGAAGTACTACATTCGATAAAAGCACTTTATAGTTACGTATTATTACTATTTTTCATCTACATCTGCATATATACTCTGCAATTCACAAAATTGTGGGTGGCAGAGGGTGCTCAGCACCAAAGCTAATCTCTTTGCTGTGCATTCCAATCCCTAATGGTATGAGGGAGAAAATAATTCATATAAGAATCAGTCCGGCACCTTATTTCTCTAATTTTATCTTTCCTGTCCTTCCGACCCAAATAGGTTGCTGGAAGAAGTATTTCACTACACTCGTGAGTGAAAGTGGGAGTACACATGTTTACCAATAAGTTTAAACGAAACGTGCGTCGTCTATCTACCAGAGACTCCCAACCTAGTCTACTAATCAGTTCTGTGACGCTTTCATAAGGACTCTGTATTTGTTACTGATTCAAAATAATTTAAGATCTTCCAAGGGAGGTTGTTTTTCTGTCAAAGTATATTTGAGATACTGCGTAGGCGCTACCAGCTCGCATGGTTTCCCCATAAGAGCCCCCTGAGACTCCGTACATACCAGCTTGCGACTAGTTGTGTTGAGTCCTTCATACACTATTAACAGTTCCTTTCTGCGTCAGATTGCTTATTTTGTAGAGATAGATCAAATATTTTGCTGGGAACATTGAAGCAGATTTCCCCCCTACTGCAGATGCAGATAGTTTGTGTATTTGATTTTTTTGTCACTTGGGTTAACGCACCGCTCTTATTGCCGCGTCCAATTAATTGAAGCCGACACTATCAGCCAGTCAACACAGTAAAATATCACATCGTTTACGGGGACATGTTATTTCCAGTTGGGACATGAATAAGAGAATTTATTACCCAATATAATGATACGGGTTTTAAATTGCCATTTATGGATACAGAATATATATATATATATATACAGCGAGTTACAAAAAGATACGCCCAAACTTTCAGGAAACATTCCTCACAAACAAACAAAGAAAATATGTTATGTGGACATGTGTCCGGAAACGCTTACTTTCCATGTTAGAGCTCATTTTAGTTTCGTTAGTATGTACTGTACTGTACGGACCAATTCCATGGCCCCCACGCTCTCCTGACTTCCATTTATGGGGGCATTTGAAAGCCCTTGTCTACGCAACCCCGGTACCAAATGTAGAGACTCTTCGTGCTTGTATTGTGGACAGCTGTGATACAATACACCATTCTCCAGGGCTGCATCAGCGCATCAGGGATTCCATGCGACGGAGGGTGGATGCGTGTATCCTCGCTAACGGAGGACATTTTGAACATTTCCTGTAACAAAGTGTTTGAAGTCACGCTGGTACGTTCTGTTGCTGTGTGTTTCCATTCCATGTTTAATGTGATTTGAAGAGAAGTAATAAAATGAGCTCTAACATGGAAAGTAAGCGTTTCCGGACACATGTCCACATAACATATTTTCTTTGTTTGTGTGTGAGGAATGTTTCCTGAAAGTTTGGCCGTATCTTTTTTGTAACACCCTGTACACACACACACACACACACAAACACACACACACACACACACACACACACACACACACACCGGTGTACAAAAGTTAATGACGAGATAGGTGAAGTAACGTAACATATGTGCACATGGCGCAAGGTCACAGCAAGTATGTGTGTGTGTGTGTGTGTGTGTGGCGCAGCGCACACTTCATTACAACGTGGCCCGGAGACAACGACTCGAAGACTTTTTTTTTTTTTACTTAGGGCATTACGTCTCGTCGACGCCGAGGTCATTAGACGTGGCATGGTGGAACAGGAAGGAATTCTGCCATCGCCTTTTGAAGGAAGCATCACGGCTTTCGCCTGGAGTGATTTGGGGAAAACGTGGAAAACCCAAACCTGGATGCCTGGACGGGGATTCGAACCGGCGTCCTCCCGAATGCGAGTCATTGGTCAACGCTCTGGTGACATCAAACGCCTACTGCACGTGCGTCTTTTCAAGGGTTGCGATCGGCTATGAGTTTATTTTAATGTATGAAAACGCCTGCTGTAACTAGCTATGGCTGCCAGATGACCGGGAACTTTGTTTCTGGTCCCGTGTGCAGTAATTATGCGTTAATGTCACCGAATTTCCGATACCAGTTTTTTTTTTTTCTCGAAGTAAGTTGGCCATGAAGCCAAGCCAAGCATTCCGTGCTCCCAGCGGGAGGACGAAATTTTTTTTTTTTTTTAAAAAAAGTTTTTCCTTTAAATCGGAGGAATTGAATTTCACATGGAAAATAATCATGGAATTTCCTGGGATACTCAAAATTGTAGATGCTGTAAGCATCTTAGAATTTTAGCAAATTCTAGCCTCCCACCTTTAGGTATTAGGAGGAAAAGCTCACTCTTTAATAAAAGATAGTTTTCATTTCGTGTACAGGTTATGAGAGCGAAGCTTTATATAGCATGAAGATACTGTAACCAACCAAACTAAATAAACCCTTTTAGGAACTGTAAAAGTAATAAAAGCCCTAAATAAACCTTTTATAACAGAAAGAAAACATTAGTTTGGGAGGAAATAGGTTAAATCACTCAAGTTCAGTTTCAAGTAATAAATTTTGCTATAAGTTAACTTCACAGTTTCTAAGCCAATTTGAGTGCAGTAAAGATTTTTAGTAGTTGCTAAATGCCGGATATAAATTATGTATAATAATAAATAAACTTTAAATCAACCGAAAATTAAATAATCATTAACAATACAACTTTGGAATTATGAGCTTCTACTTTGGAAGTATTTTGTCATTTTAAACCGATTTACGAGCAAGAAAGTAACTCAATATTTAATAAACCAACTAAATTAATTTTCTGTAATAATATTAACACCTTTTACTAACCTTAAAGATGATAATCCAAAATAATCCAGTTCAGCACACAAGCAATCCCTAATATTTGGCATTTCACTGTCTTCACACACTTTCGAGCAGAATAAAGTAATTTTAGGGAAGTAATAATGCAATTAAAATATAAATTCACTAAAATTTCGTAGTTTCTGAACGTTTAAATAACTTAAAACAATTTTTAATACTTCGTCAGATGCACTTCACTTTTAACATTTTTTATCTCCAAATCCTAGAGAACTTTCGAAATAAAAAGTAGATTCCCGGGAAGACCTAAAAATCTAATATCACATATAATAATTTCAAGTAATTCCAGGCAATAGAACCGATTCTATAGAGATCTTAAAATTTAGTTTTCATTGCAACCATGTGGTCAACTTAGAAATTATTTACAGCTGTTTACGAGCAGATACAGAGACGAGACAACTTTCAGAATGCGTAATTTAATTCAGAGAACCTCTTGGTAATTTTATATTTGTGATAAAAGTAATAGAAACAAAGTTATTAAATTAAATTGAAATAACACTTTTTAGTAAATCTTACACACTTTGTAATTAAACTTTCCCTGCACCAATCTCAATAAAAATTACACCAATAAACTCAGGAATTTTGGTAGAACACGGTGATAATAATATTATTTGTGTAAATAGTAGCTTTATAAAAATGACGAAATAAAGAAACTTCTAGAACAATCGTAATTCCCCGAAGTAGAAAAACAGTTCACTCTTACGCTCAGATCTTTTAAACCAGACACTTAAAGTTAATCACTAAATATCCATTATTTATCTATTAAGAAAGTATAAACACTGTCACACTCTAAAGGCTCGTTCGCACTGGGCGAGTAATTTAGTCGAGTGGCGAGTGAAAACGTGTGTGAACAATGAAATTTAGTCGAGTAGTTTAGTCGAGTGGTTTAGTCGAGTCGATCCATTTCGTTCTATTAAACCGGGCGAGTAGCACCCCCCACCACGCGCCACTCCCCCCACCACGCACCACTAGACACTCGCTCAGCGGCTAACAAGTCTGAACTAATAGTTTTAGTAGATTTTTACTTTATCCATGATTTAAGGACTTTGTGAAAGTCTAACTGTTTTGAAATAATAAGGTATGCAAATAATTTTCTGCGACACAGTTACTTTAATAAATTATTATTTATTTTATTGATATGCGTGACGCGTTTCAAGAAATTATTCGTATTTTCGAACGCTATTTTATACATTTTTGGTGTGACGAGTGCTCGTGTCATCTTCTGTTTGATGTTGTCCGGTTTTACTTTGTATTTCCTGAAATGGATATTTTGGATTGTGTACTAAACAGTTTTTACAATTAATAGAGAGTGGAATAATATTTTTTTAAAAAAAATTAATAAAATAGCGTTCGAAAATGAGAATAATTTCTCGAAACGCGTCACGCATATCAATAAAATAAATTAAATAATAATTTATTAAAGTAACTGTGTCGCAGAAAATACCTTATTAGTTTTAGTAGAGTTCGTTAGCTGCCGCAAAAATGTCGTTTCACTGGAACGAAGAAACAATTTCAAAATTTGTTTCTAAATATGTAGGACATGAATGCTTGTAGAATATTAAGTCCCTAACTATAAAAACAAATATTCTCAAACTATTCGTAGGGATCTTCTAATGCTAATTCCTTCAGAAGACAATTTCAGCTCCTAGTTCATTAACCCATTTTCGTACCCATTGCTTTTTATTTCTTTATCGCATAAATTTCTTCATCCATCTCTTATAAAAGAGCGCTGTATCAGCTCATTCATTTGATTGCGATGCAGCCTGCTGGCAAAATACCACGCTACTTGTGTACTGTACTCGACCGCAGTGCGAACGATTTTTGGTCAGTGGCGAGTAATTTAGCTACTAAACTACTCGCCACTCGACTAAATCACTAGCCCAGTGCGAACGAGCCATAAGTTTCGGATAATTGTTTAGTTACTGAGATATTTCCGACCTAAATTTTCTAGGTGTTAGTAGAAAGCTGTGTTTTGGCTCTGACGTCAGCGAGGTTATATATCCCGGGACTTGGGGATGACGGCATCTTTTCGGGTCTGGAAGCTGTACTATCATGACGTGCTAAGTGCGTATGCGCTGGTGAGTTGGTAGCTCAGGTTTTGGGTTGGTACCGCCGGTTGGGCCATCATGGAACTTTGGTTTTGGGCGCGGCACTTGTTTCTCTTAACATGAACTTGTGATCTTCATCAGGGGTCGGTCGGTCTTATCTTCTCTCCACAATCTGCAAACTTTTGGAACGATTGTTCGATTCTGCCTAATCAACTTTAAGAATGCTGTTTGAACTTTTGATTTCATTTAAATAAACTTGAAGAATTTTGGGAAAGTGAACTGTTTTATTTCCGTAGCTATTGTACTACCTTTTCAATATTTGAGGTCATCAAATATTGTGGCGACCTTAAGCATTCTAGTTGAATATCCTGGCAACATGGTCAAAGCAAATTAATAGATTCAGTAAGTTTTCATCGAACAGTGAGGTGCTATCAAGAGTTTAAGTTAAGGCACTTAGGCGATACTCAACCCCGGTATCGGTCTATGTCCTTACAATGCAAACATTGATTCCCTTTACACAGAGTTCGCATGTCTGAAAGCTGTTTTTGAGGTCCTTCCAAAAGCCTTGCCAAAAGACAAAATCTGGACAAATTCCTTTAGAGCAAACGTTTCTCATGATTTTGTAAATTTAAAGAAAACAGTTGCTTTTGTTTCGTCAATTCTAACAAGCAACGGCTTCTGCGAGAGAAGTTTTAACCAGTTGAACACTTTATGGACTAAAGAGTGAAACAGAATGTCCATAGATTCGATCAAGACTGAACCCCCAGGCTCAATCAATTTTGAAGTCTCTTGCTCAGAAATTTTATCAGTTTTTTTGCAAAGTAGTGAAGGAGAAAAACTTGTGAAAATTACAAAATATAGTGATAAATACTTAAAAAATAGTTGATTAGGATTTATTTTGATTGATGCTGATTTTAATTTAACCAAAGATAGATGTTGAATTTTTGTTTATTTATTGATAATACCTGATGTTGATTTTCTATCTAAGTTTAATTAATAAGCCTAAAAGAAGTATTCAATTTTTGTTGAAGTTTAATATTGTTGAGCTTTTGTTTGATAATACCTGTTTGCTACCAAAGTATAAACAAGCCTGAAAGAGGTACTCTATATTTGTTTTAAGTTTATTATTTTTTCCTTTTGATTCATAATACCTGATGTTGATTTTGAAGCATAGTCACCTAAAAGATGTACTATATATTTGTTAGATAGCATAGTTTTTACCTAAACTATATTTTTTTACCAATTTGGATTTTTTTTGTCTGTTTAAACATGCCAATAAAATACTTTTTAATCCCAGAAAAGTTCCGGAAATTATAAGTCTGTATCTGGCAGCCCTACTTGGAGTGAAGTGGTTGGACACCCTCCTCGTTGCAGTTTTAAATACCACAAACATTGCTACAGAGTAGTTTACTTGTAGTTAAGAAGGCAATAAAACCTGTGCTCGGCAGGCTAGCTGGAAACAATGACAATACGAAGCGTAGCGTAGATGCAGCACCCTGGCACACTACAGCCTCCCCCCCCCCAGCCCTAAAATCGAAGCGCCACGCGGCGTGACGTCACAGGGGCGAGGCCGCAAGCGCCGTCCACGTCCGCGTCTCGACTGCCGCACAGAGTTTCAACTCCAGTAGAACTCAAACAGAACCAACCACTAATCCACACTTCACAACAAGCCGGGCCAGATCCAGATACAGCCAGACAGTAAAATCGTGACTGTACCTGTCATACAGAGACCAAACCGATAAACTTTACAATTTTTGTCTGTCTCTGTACTGCACACATCACGCAGAGAGTAGACAATGAGTTTCAGCAAAACTAACACACACTTACGTCCCGATTAAGGATTGCAATCCCGCAGTGTTTTCAATCCCGCGGGATGCGTGCGGGATTGGTACAAACAGTTTTTAACGCATATACATAAAACGTCAATAAATTAAATAATAATTAAATTAATAAATAATTTTTAATGTTAAATGATAAACATTAACAGTTAACAATATTTGGATTGGCAAAATGACACTAAAACTTTTTTAGCGTGTCTTAAAGTGTATTCGAGGTTTCACATTTTTGTTTTTTTAATCTAAATCAATTTTTAAATAAATATTTTTTTTTTTTTTTTTTTTTTTTATTTAGCACACATTTTTTACAGCCTAGTATCTAGAAACTAAAATAGGCCTTAATTTAACACAACAGTTTTACATTTGATATTTCAACAGATAATTTCACAATGAATTATTTCAGTTTTTGTTATGTATGGCTTTGGCAATGTCTGTACAGTCTTTTCTTGTTGGCACGATACATACAATTGTTTCGCTGTTAACATATATTACAACTTTCTAAACTTGCTGCATTTTGTTATAATTGATTTATTATAGTATTCTAGTTTTGTGTGGTGTCTGCAGTTTCCTGTCCACTTTATGGTTAGAATTTTTAATATTTCACTATGTCACTTCGTACGTCTACCACTACTACTATTACTAAACTATTACTACTATCTACTACTCTACCATCTAAGAAAGCATTTTCCAGCATTGGTATCGGTGCGGTAATCCGAATTCCAAATCTCCCGGAATAGCGCACGTTTCTCAGTCTCTCTGGCAGCCAGAGTGACCGAGAAGGCCGCCCATCGGGAGACTGGCCACCTCCAACACTGGTTGTGAGAACTAATTTTCAATGATATATATCTAATTGCAGAAGTAAGGAGTCTTTAATATCCGGCTAGTAGGTTGTTCGTTTCACAGGTGAACTAGATTAGTTTAACATCTACTGCCGGTATTTGTTATTTTCAATATTTGAACAAATTCCTATTTTAAGATTATTGGCTACATAATTTACAACTTTTACTCTTAACTAACTATTAACATTTTTACATATTTTAAGAGATAACAATGTTTTACTTCAGAAGCGGCTCGAGACTGCAACTATTATCTAATTTGTTTTATTGCAATGTCAGACACATTTATGCATCGGACTATAG